>JALAZF010000740.1:955000-1555000 GCA_022829125.1 Lathyrus tuberosus
ATGTGGCTGGCTTGTAATGGTAGATTGGCAAAGAAAGAAAGACTTCATAAAATTAGTCTAATTGAAGACACTAAATGTTGTTTCTGTGAGGAAATAGAAACTTCACTACGCCAAAAATAGGAATAGACAGCACCAAAAAGACAACGCTTTTATAAAAAAGCGCTGCTAAAAAGAATAAAAAAATTTCGCTAAAAAAAAGCGCCGTAAAAGATAGACTTTAGAAAGCGCTTTTAAAAAAGCGCTGTTAAATGCCATAAATGGAAGCCACCTTAGAAAGCGCTTTTTGGAAAGCGCTGTTATAGGTATTACTTTAGACAGCGCTTTTAAAAAGCGTTGTCTAAAGGTAACCTTAGAAAGCGCTTTCAGAAAAGCGCTCTTATAGGTCTTAAATTCTTTTCACTTTAGAAAGCGCTTTCTAAGCAAAGCGCTCTTATAGGTAGCACATAAGAAAGTGCTTTCTTAAAAGCGCCCTCTAAGGTCAAACACAAATATTTTTTTTTAAAACTAATTTATTACATAAATTTGAAATAATATTTAATTTTATATACTAAATTGATTATTTAAAAATTTATTGTAAGTTTAAAATAAATATGAGGCGTATTTGTTTCAATGTTTGAAATTAATTCAGAATAATATTCCTAAATTTATTATTTTTCTAAATAATAATTTTACTTTTGTGTTTTTGTAAGAATTTAAAATTTTCAAAAATATTTGTAAAATTTATATATTTTAAAACAACAAAATAATTAAAAATAGATATATGTGGGACTAGTGTCAGTTGAGATTTTTTCTCATAAGAATATTAAAATTTAGTTTCAAAATAATAAAATTAATTAAAATAAAAATGATTGTTACAGGTATCAAAACAATGACCGAAGAAGGTTACAATCTTTTTAATAATTAACATTACTTCATCAAAAGTGGTTTAGAAATATAATTAAGGCCAAAGTTTTCAGAACGCTCCAACTTCTCTCCACATCGTTTTAACTCGGTCACAAATTTTCTTTCTTCCCTCTTGAATTTCACTGAAAAATTCTAAAATTTGAGAACATCCAACTTTTCCCTCCATCATGTTTCAACAAAAGCCCCATTTTTCAATCACACCCTTTCTAATTTCACCAAACAAAAACCCTAATCTCTCAAAATCCCTTTGAATCGATACCCTTCATTCATCTCTCAGCCCATCTCTTCGAATCCCTTAATCCCCATATCCCTTCTTCTCTCGAAATCTCTGAATCACTCAAAACCCCATTCATCTCATTTTGGCTATGGTTCTCTGCTTCTCCCAAATATGTGTTGCGGTGATATTGTTCTGAACCAGTTTTGACAGTCTCAGATTTGTTTTGGAATCTAATTCCTACAGCTTCATCTCAGTTCCTTATGGGGTATCAATTCTTTCCTCTCAGATCTCAATTTGTTCTTCTCCATTTCTGATTGTGCTTCCTTAAATGCAGGTTAAAAAGGAGACAAATGAAGAACCGAAACAATTTTCTACATGCAGTGGCATATACAATTGTAAAATGTGCTAAGACAATAATAATCCACTAAAGGTATTTTACCATTCATTATGCACACCTTAGAAATTTTGCATATGTTGTACCTGTTTCCTTTTAAGTTATAATATCTTCTCTTGTTTCTATTTTTGTTGTGATTATATAGGTTGTTTGTGGATATTTTTGATTGTTAGATAATAAAAACTGAGAGAGCATGTTATGATATGCTCCCAAGTATACCAAATAACTAATCTGTTTTGATCAATTTGAATGTCATTGGACTGTAACATATTTGATGTTGAAGCATATTGTTTTTTATTTTGTTATTTATTTTGACAGAGTGATCACATCAACTTAGTATTTTATTTACTTGTGATATTTATTTTTGACTCAATTTACTTGTGATATTTTGCTCCTTATCAAAGATGAAAAAAGCTACTACAGTTTTATTGTTTCAGTTCATATAATTGATGGTTAATATAATGATGCGGTTACTGTATATTTATGATTCTGCAAAACAAGTAAATGATGAAGATGATTCATTGAGGATCTTATTTACAATTACTATGAGGCCATTTTAGACTCTAAAGCTAAGGATGAAACACTTGTAAGTTTTAGTGTTGTTTTTTAAGCAAAGAATACCAGAAATTGTTGTTTTGTGATAGAAGTGTTAATTAAAAATTGATTTTATCCTTCATTGTAAATTATTTAGATAAATTAGACAATAGAATGTTTGTTATTATATATAATTTGTATTTATGTGTAATTACTAATACTATTATGTATAATATGAAAATGCAATAGAGAAAAGAAGTTGTGCAGATGCATTTTAATGTTTATTTGGGTTTGCTTGTATCCTAGAACTGCTATTAGTATTTGACTATATTTCAGAATGAGTGATGCTGATGGTCAAACAGAAACAAGATTGAATTGTCTCAGACTTTGCCAATATTCTTAAAGAAAGGCTAGCATATTTGAGAGGGGTTGTAGAGACTATATATATGTGAATGAAAAATGATACCAGAATTGTTAAGGCCATATATTGCTTAGATGTGTCTAAGGTACACATATGTCGATATTCTCTTTTTGGTAATTGAATTTGTATTGATTTTCTAATTAAACATTTTATCAAATTTTCTAGTTTATGGCTGAACTCATTTTTTATTTTGATAGGTTGATATTGAGCTTGGTTAGTGCATGATATGATATTTTGGGGAGGGATGTATTCTTGACAGTGATTGACCACACATATGAAGAATTTATTTTGCTTTAAAGACCTGGAATTTATTAGTATGCTACCTTCACTTTATTATATTCTTATTAGCAAATTGGCTTTACTTTATGAATAAAACATACATGTTTAGATTTAAGGAAGAAATGCAATATAGTATTTTGATAATAGGTTTCTGCATAAAAAAAAATGGTTAAAATGGGATTTTTTAAAAAAATCTTCAAAATTATACGTAGACAAAAGACAGCGCTTTTGAGAAAAAAGCGCTGTCTAAAGTTATACATTAGACAACGCTTTTAAAAGCGCTGTCTAAAGTCCCCCTTTAGAGAGCGCTTTTAAGAAAAAAGCGCTCTCTAAAGGTATATAAAAAATCATTATACGTATACATTAGACAGCGCTTTTAAAAGCGCTGTCTAAAGTCCCCCTTTAGAGAGCGCTTTTAAGGAAAAAAACGCTCTCTAAAGGTATATAAAAAAATTCTTTAAAATTTTAAACGTATACATTAGACAGCGCTTTTAAAAGCGCTGTCTAAAGTCCCCTTTTAGAGAGCGCTTTTTCATAAATAAAAAAGCGTTGTCTTTACCTACGACAGCGCTGGCTTAGACAGCGCTTTTAAGCGCTGTCATAGGCCAAAAAAAGCGCCCTCTTTTCCCTTGTTTGGCGTAGTGCTTTGAATCACCTTATGTTTAGTTGCAGGTACACTCAAGCCATTTGGAATAAGGTGATATCTTGGATTCAAATTGATCATAGTCCCGTTAATTGGGAGGAGGAACTCCAATGGGTGGTGAGGTGTAGTAAAGGAAAGAACTTGAAGTCAATAATTCTAAAGTGCGCCTTTGTCGAGCCGATATATGAAGTTTGAAAATTGAGGAATCATCATTGTTTTGGTGGGGAGTATCCTAGTGTGGACCAAACTATTATAGATTGTATTGTTTATAGGTGTTGGGGTAGACCAAAACTTAGGAATCAAATTAGCATTTTGATGTTGCCTTAAGCGTTTTGTTGTAGGTTTTGCTCGATAGTAGCTGGCTGGATCTTTGATCGTCTTGTTTTGTATTGGTTTTTTAGAATTTAATAAAATTTCTTTATTAAAAATAACTAAATAAATAAATAATAATAATAACAATAATAACAATAATAATAATAATAATAATAATAATAATAATAATAATTATTATTATTATTATTATTATTATTATTATTATTATTATTATTATTATTATTATTATTATATGTTGCCATTTCAAAGATTCATTAAAGAACAATTTGAAATTATAAAAGTTGCTGATACAAACAAAATGTCATTTACCCTTAGATCAGATAGTTTGAAGTTATAAAATATGTCTATTAAGTTTATGAATTAATTTTATATAACTTTTACCATTAATAATTATTCAATAGAACATTCCTTTGCATCACTCAGATAGACTACTAGGAAATAAAAATATATATTTTTATGTATGTCGCATGTTTAAGAAATTGTTTAGTGAAAAGAGTAATTCACGTATCACTACCGGTAATTGATTGTTAGTAGCTTATGTATGTCACATTTTGTTTTGTAATCATTTACACATAGACTATAACCGATTACACTTTAAATAAAATGTTTTTCAGTTTATTACTTGTACTTCACTCAATATAAATGTATATATAGTTTTGGATATCTCAATAATAGATGTTCACCATTTTCACCTACAATAATTACTCTAGAGAATGGAGGAAATGAATGTTGATAAGGTAAAGGCTGAGATTGCTTTGTAAGTTTGTGTCAATGATAAAGGCAATAAGGCAAAAGGAAAGTTGCCCATGAACAAAGGTATAGGGAACTTTCAGAATTTTGGTAGAATACAATCCCAAAATTCCAAAAATTCAACAATCCAAAAGGGTGAAAACAATGACAATAGAACTGGTGGATCATACAACTCTAGAGGTGGCAACATTAGAGAAAGACGGGGAAGAAAAAAAGGTGACAAAATCCATATACAATGCTTTAGTTGTCAAAAGTTTGGACACTTTACAAGTGAGTACAATGCCAACAACAAAGAACCTCAAGAAGATGAAGTCAGAGTTGCAAGATAAGAGTATGAAAATGAGAACAGACTATTGGTGATGATCACTGAATGAGAAAGCAACAATAGCATGTTACAAGACAATTGTAAAAGGTTACACATGATGCCAGAGAAGGTTATAGTCAGTTACTTATACACTGTAACTGGTTACCAACAGAAGAAAATGATATGGTGACTACAAAAGAGGCTCTGCAGTGCAACAATCAATAGTATCTAGACTCCGAATATTCGACGCACATCGGCGAGAAAAGATTGGTCTGTTACAATTAATGGTGTCATGAAAAACAAGGTAAAGTTCGTAGATAATACCACTCTAGTGGCGAAAAGGATCAGTTACATATCGATCAAGATAAGGGATGGTAAACATAGGGATGTGTTGTATATTCCTGGAATCAAGTGTAACCTTCTAAGTATTGGCCTATTACTTGAGAAGGGTTATAAGATTCATATGGAGAACAAGGCGCTGCGAGTTACTGACACAAATGAAGTTTTGGTTCTAAAGGCTCCTACGGCTCCAAATAGAACCTTCAAGGTTAAATATAAGTTTATAGAACATAGGTGTCTTGTTACAGAGGCTAGTAGAGAAGAGTGGATATGTCATTATAGGCTTGAACATCTTAATATCTAAGATCTCAACACCTTGCAAAAGAACAAGATGGTAACGGGGCTCCATTGATCAACATACCGACTAAAATCTGTGAAGAATGTGTGCAAACGAAGCAACATAAGGGAAAATTCAGCAAAGATGCATGTTGTAGAACTAAGTGTCATATTGAGGTGGTGTATTTGGATGTAAGTGGACCATTACAAGTTGACTCCATTGGGGGAAATATATATTTCATCACCATCATTGATGATCATAATAGAAAATTATGGATGTACTGATGACACTATGTCATTACGTAAAATTGGTGAGTAATTTTGACGGAATCTACTAAATAATGAGCAAAAGTTAAACAAATATGTGGAAGAATTGAACAATGTTGCAAAAGAGTGAGAAATATGGACTTAGTGAAAAAATTGAAGAAATAAAGGAAAAAAATAGTGATTTTGCTTCAAAAAATTCCGCGGTTGCGATACTAGCATTGTGGGCGCAATGACCTCACATAGCGGTTATGATAGAAACCAACACGAGCGGGATGCAGCGAATTCCTAACACGCCTTTTGCAACTTTAAAAGGAGAATTTGACTACTTTTTAAGGGTTTCAAATTTGAGAAAGAAAGTGACGGCTAAGAGCTTTTGGAGCACGATTTTGAGGAGCATTAGAGTCATCAGAGAGCTTATTTTCCATAAATTTTTTTATGAATACTATTTATCAACTCATGGTAATTCTTATTGTCACTATGAGTAGCTAAGTTATTTTAGATTTGGTCTTTTAAAATGAACTTAATTGTACTCTGTTGGATCATATGACTATTTGATATTATTTGAATTCCTTTTGGTTATTAATTGTTCTTGTGTTCATTTCCTTTTGTGTGTTGACGAGTGCGCGGATTGATATCAGACGAGTAGGAATTATTGATCGGAAGTCAACCGTTCTGAACTAGGACAATTATTCAACTTAGTAATTAACTAGGAATAGATAATCATTAGTTATGGCTTCACTACTACGAAAAACCCATTTAACAACGGTTGGGAATGACATATAATGACGTGGGCGAAGGCGTTGTTATGTAGATTGTCGTTGTAAGTTCGTTGTTTTTACAACGGTCTGGAAGTCGTTGTTGAAATGCAGGACGCGCGGCATATATCACAACGGTTATGATAATAAACCGTTGCGATACATACACTTAGGTTCTGGGTTCGAAACCCATCAGTAGCGAATTTATATAAAACATAAATTACTTATGATATCGGTTACAATATATAACCGTTGTTGTAAGTACCCTAAGTTTATTATATTAAATGTAGATTGCTTGTTTTCCAAACACCTCACTAAATAAATATACATAGATTAAATTTGATGAAGATGTCTATAATCTGCAAATTAAACTGTTCTTGAAAACCAACTTAAACAAACCAATGTTGTTTTCTGATTGCATTCGTCTCATCGTGCATTTCACGCTCTTTTACATATATTGTGGTTTATTGATCTGACTCCTTCGATATATCGCTATCTTCGATTATAGTTAAATTTCCATAACAAGACATTGGATAATTTGCCGCATCTTTGATTTAACTATATTGGAAGATGGCGATGCATCTAAGGAGCCAGATCATTATACCATAATCTATATATAAAAGAACGTGAGATAAATGATGAGAGGCATGCAATCAGAAAACAACATTGGTTTGTTTAAGTTGGTTTTCAAATACAACTTAATTTGCATATTATAAGTATCTATGTCAAATTAACTGAATGTATTTTAAGTGAGGGTTAGTGAAACAAACAATCTACATAGAATATAATAAACTCAAACAAAATTATATACCAGATCCAGATATTATAAACTCATATAATACGCTTGCTACCACCAGCAAACTTTAAGTGAGGGTTAGTTAAACAAACAATGTAAATAGAATATGATAAACTCAAACAACATTCTATACCAGATCCAGAAATTATAAACTGATATAATACGCTTGCTTCCACCAGCATCATCACCCTGTATCATCCCCTTAACCTGAAAGGAAACAAAGCAAACTTCAAAAATGAGCATTCTTAGTTGAAAACAAACCCTAAAACCATAATCCAGTGATGAGTAAAGAGAGGAACAGGAATAACGCGCCTTTTAATGAAACTAATCGCGGAACAGGAATCAATTATGATGTTGAACTAGTTTGGGAAGCCATGAAAAAGAAATATAAGGAGGAAGAAGCTTACACAAAAGCTTCATACTTCTTATACTTCTTTTCATTGCTTCTAAAACTAGATAAAGTTTGCTTACACTGTTGTTTCTTCATTTACTAACATCTTGTTCGTGATGCTATGAAAAAAAAGTACAAGGTGGATGAAGTTTCCATCATAGCTTCATGCTTCTTATACATTTTTCCATAGCAACACAAACATTATGAAGTTTCCAAAGTATGGTCTTTGTTAAGGTAGTGAAAACGAATCTGAAAAAATGAGAACAATCAACAAAAACAACATGCAACAAACGAGATAATGGGAAATATCTAACAATAGATGGAAGAAGAAGAATACCTTAATGTATGAAGCACAAGATTCACGGCTAATGGTGAAAACGAAGAGAAAAAATGGGTTCTAGGGTTTCACTTTGAAGGCAATGGCGTTACTATCAATTAAGTGAAAGTTATTTCGCTTATATATGGGTAAACTATTTCACAACGGTTAACAATAACAACAGTATAGATATGTATTTATTTATTATAAATATATCACTACGGTTTACCAGAATAACCGTAGTGATAAACCTTTTATCTGTGAATTTTAAAATAAATAAAAACCGTATACATAGGTATTTATTTATTATAAATATATCACTACGGTTAACCAGAAGAACCGTAGTGATAACCCTTTTATTTATGAATTTTAAAATAAATAAAAAAGAAAAGGTGCGCCTTAACTTCTAACTTAATGCATCTGCAGTTTAAACATCAACAATGTAATTCACAATGCATCTGCAGTTTAAACATCAACAATGTAATTCGAACCGTAATTCAACTATTACATTTCATAACAAAGTAAATATTAAACATAAAGGAGACAAAAAAACATAACATCTTGACATTTCCAGAAAATATCTCTGATTTCAGTTTGTTCTTCAAATTCTTGTTCTTTTTCTTTAAATCCTCATACATAACCTTCAGATAGCCCACGGCTTCCAACTCTGACTTCATAATGCTCTCATCGTCATTTCCATCTCTTTCTCCCACGTCTTCATCCCATATGAACAAATTACATGTTTCATCGCTCCTCCAAAATGGACATCTCCAAAAAAGCCTTCCTTTATTTTGTCCCTTCTTGCATTGATATGAAACCATACGACCATCACAACCACAAAAATTTCTAGATCGAGATTTTACACTGGAACAAGACGTAGAAACACATTTGGATGATTTTGTCTTCAAATGTGACATTGCAACACCTTAAAGTAGAACACTTTGTTGTTGTTGTTGTCTTCTTCCCGACAATGGTGACGACGTTGGTGTTAGGGTTGTTTCAATGGATAAATTGATATATATACTTGGTGTTTAAAATACATAAAAAAGAAGCTTCAATTTGTAACAACGGTTTTGAGAAATATCCGTCGTGATATCCTTATTATTTTTTAGTTAAATATTAATGAAACTTAAAAAGGGAGCATTTACATCAAAGGGATAAACTATTTGAGGGCGATGAGGTTCGAACCCATGATAGCTAGATTGTATCACCATGGTTTTCATAAAAACCGTTATTATACCCTTGAGATTTCTAACTAAAATAATGCGCGCGCATCCAGTACGCACTATAAGAATGGTGTATAGGATGCCGTTGTAAACCAGGCGTTGTTGTTTGGCCGTTTTGTAGTAGTGCTTGTGAAATAACGAACTTAGTAACGCCTGATTTCACTCTAAATTGGCCTAAGAAATTAGAGAATTATTGTGTAAATTAGTGATTTATACACCAAGGAACTGTGTACAGTGGTCTTGTTAATTCTCCGTGAGATTATATCGTAATTGTAATTTATCTAATATATAGTTCATCAACATGCATAATTAGGGGATTCAAAATAAAGATATAATCTCTTTTCATTATCGAACTTTACTCTGTTATTTTTCTCATTCTTGTTTTCGGGACAAAACACCATCAAAACCCCCTCCAATTATTTCTTTTAAATTGCACAGTTATTTTCTTACTAAAATTTACAATCCATGTGGAGACAAATTATTTTATTAGTTTGACACTACTAGTACAGTTGCTAGTTCAGTTCTTCACGTACATAATCAAGAGAAAAGATGAGGTACTTGAGATGTTCAAGAAGTTCAAGTCCATGGTTGAATGACAAAGCAGTCACAAAATCAAAGTTCTCAAAATAAATGGCAGGGGAGAATATGTCTCAAATGGTTTTGGGAAGTTATGTGATCAAAAGGGCATTGTACACGAGGTAGTGCCTCCTTATACACCGCAGCAAAACAATGTTCCTGAAAGAAATAATCACTCTATCATGAACATGGTTTTCGCTCCCGAGGATTTGCATCCATGGTACAAACGCGAAAGTGGCGCGAAAAACAGAGTCGCCGGCAATGTGTATTTATCCCCAAGAGAGGGAAAGGAAACACTGCATAAACCTGAGGGAAGGGAAAGAGCATGGTCTCGCGACCAAGAGAAACGGATAAGGGAGTCGGTTACACGAAGGGAAGGTGTTAGCACCCCACGTGTCCATCGTACTCGATGGGATCCATGCTTGTTGTCTCGATCAAAGGGTGTCATCATCTGGAGCTCCACTGCTACTGGAAAGGAAAGGAATGGGAACGGAAAGGAACGAAGAAACGAAGAAGAAAAGAAAAAGAAGTGACTCGATAGGACGTCCTCGGAGTCCTAGGCCTACGTATTCCCTCGTGCAATGGGAAAGTCAGAGTCAACGTAGTTCGGACGCGAACTAAGGGGGGAGGTTGCTCGCCAAGACATCGACGTCTTGTGCCTACGTATCCTCAATCGGACGAGAGAAAGGAAATCAGAGCAGTCATAGTTTGACTTACGGGTTGGTGAAAAGATCTCGATCGCATTGAGGCGAGAGAAAAAGGTTTCAATCAATAAGTCTCGATCACACGGAGGCGAGAGACAACAGAGAGGGAAGTTAGTTGTTAGTGTGCTTGCCAAGGATATGAATCCTCGTGCCTACGTATCCTCAATCTATCCAGAGAAAGGAAGTCAGAGCGTCCGTAGTTCGTGGCAACGATCACGGATTGGGAAAACGAGAGTCTCGATCGCAGGGGTGCGAGAGAAAGGAGAAGAGTTTAACTAGTCTCAATCGCACGGGTGCGAGAGAAAATGGGAAGCTCTGTCCTACAAGTTATCATGTCTGGATTGCTATCCTGATGTCTATCCTACTCCGAGCTTAATCAGAAATTAAGTCGGACTAGGAGCCTTAAGGGAACATGTGAATACAGAGTAATCAACAAGTAAACACCAGACAACTCAATCACAGAGAGAAAATCGAATAAGAGGCAGTCAAGTATTTAATCAGAAATTAAGCATCAAAATCATGGTCAAAACAATTAATCAAAATACCCAAGATAAAGTGCAAATTAAAATCAAGACTAAATTAACTAGAGAAGTTAATCTAATTCTGAAAAATAAACCTAGAATTAAAGAAGTTAATTTCTACTTAAATCTATTTCTAAAAAATCTAATTAAAAGAAAATTAAATCTAAAGCTAATTCTAGAAAATCTCCAAATAAAAAGTTTAATTCTAATTAAACTAAATCAAAACCAAGTTAAAGTTCTAAAGTTTAATTAAAATCTAAATCTAAGATTAACTCAAGTATTAAACTCTAATATTAAAATTTAGGATAAAAAGTTAATTATCTTAAACAATTAGCAAAACAAAAAGAAATAAAAAACTAAAAACAAGGGTGCATCCCTGATTCAAGGGTGAGGGTAGCAGCCTGGCGAGTGGGCTTTGGAATTTGAGGCCCATGAGTTCTTCTTGCAGCCACAGGGGGTGCGAGTTGTGTTTTGGAGGTGTGAACATCAATGTTGGGCGAGTGGGCTAAGAAGTCTTAGGCCCAAGTTTTAACTTCAGCCATGGGGGTGTTCAGGTAGTGTACTGGTGGTACGAATAGAAAAAAATTGGGCCTAGGCCCGGTCCAAGCCGTAACGGTACACCAAAGAAAACCTAAACCTACCTCTCTAACACTCATCTTCATCCAAATCTTCTCCCCCCTATGCCGACACTCCCTCCGTCTCTCAAACTCACCACCACATCAACGTCATCCTCCTTCTTCTCACCGTTAACCGCTTCGTTTCTCTCCACTCTCTCTAATCATTCTTTAATTCTCATCATGAGTTTTGTTCTTCTCCTCAACCATCATCAACTTCAATGATATTCCCTTTCCGTTCACAACAACACGTCGGCGGCTCACCTTTTCTCCACTCACAGAACCACCGACCAACATCTCAAAACCCTCTTATTCTCGCCATTCCAAAGTTTCCAACGAAACCACACCGTGAAACAAAAATGCCCGCGACTTCATCCCTAATTCAATAGCAACTCACGTTTCCAATACGCAACGAAAATCAACCAGAAAACTCAAATGATTCTAAGCCAGTGTCAAGGATTCCAGATTCAGAAGAAGATTAACAACAAATAAAAACAATCGCAATACACATCGCAATACATATACGAGGAAACAAAGCAATACGTACCTATCGGAGTTGCTCCGATGGCGCTTCGAAGATGATAATGATGGAAGAAGAGACCTCAGCAAGATTCGATACTCCGATGAATATAACAGCAACGAAGCTTCAGGTATGATTCACCTCTTGTCCTTCTCTTTTCATTGTGATTTGGAATTCGTTCAATTGTTGTGGTGAACATTGATGTGAATTCTGTTGATGGTTTTGAAATTGATTGAACACTGGTTTTGCAGGATTCTTGAGGAAATTGGAGTTAGGAAGATGATGGAAGCGTTGATGACGATGATGATCATATTCTTCTTCTTCTCCACGGATCTGGAATCACTTCTGGTTCATTCTCTTTTTCACTATCCTTCCGCGGTTGTTGTTGTTGTGACGAGCTTTGAGAGTCTTCTGCTTGAACTTTCTTCTGCTTTGATCTCTGAACTTGTTGTTGATGTTGGGAGCTCCAGATCGAGAATGATGTGTGAATCTCATTGATGCTGTTTGCAAATCATGGTTTGCAGGTAAGCTTTAGAACTCCTGGTTTGCACTATGAACCTTCTTCTTTGTTTCTGCTCAATCTTCTTCTCTCTGCACTCTGGTTATGATTTGATAATAGTTTGTGCAGAGTTTCAAAGGCTTTGTGCTATCCTTGAATTTTTGAAATAGAAGAGCGAAGAAGAGGAAAATGGAATCATAAAAAATATGGGTTTGCAGAGTGTATCAGTGGTGATGAACAAGTGAAGGAGGATCAACTTTTATACTGAGTTTTAGAAGGGTAGTTTAGGTATCTGACTTGTAATTCTGTTATGATTGATTTTGAAATTCTGCTGTGAAGGTTGTGTGTAAAGAATCACGCGTTTGCACTGTATTTGTAACTTCTCCTTTTTTGTTTTTTTCTGTTAATTTTGTACACTGCTCTTTTGAAATGGGTGTGCTTTCCTGTTGAAAATCTTTTTGTTACGAAAATATGCACACTACTGATGTAGTCCCCTGCGCCACTTTTTTCTGCATTTATTTCCACTGCTTTTTCTGATATCATGAGCTTTATGTTATTCAGCTTCACTATTGACAAATATTCATGTCAAACGCTGGTATGTCCTTGATCACACTCAAATAATGCTAATTGATCACCTTTCCTGCGCCTCATAAACTAATATTGCCTTTGAATTCCTATTTTCCTGCCATGGCCTCATTTTTCCTATATTAATGAATTGTTCACACTCGGATTTAAGCTATGCAATTTGTAGTTTGATGCTCATGAAGACTTGATTTGGATATGGTTCTATCTTTGGAGTTGGAATTCAATTTAGACTTAAAAATGCATGAAATGGATCTGAATATGGTATTGGATATTTGTTTAGAATGGAATTGGTTAATCACAAATGGATATGGATTTTTGGTTTAAATTAGATAAGAAGAATAGATGTGGATTAAAAAATGGATATATAAAAAGTGGATAATTGAATAATGAAAAGTGAAAATAGACAATGAGTTTAATGGTTAGAAAATGGATTTTGATTAAAAGGATATGGATATTGGTAATGGAAATTTGGTTAATGAATGGATATGGACAAATGAATTAGACAAAATGGATTTTGGGTAATTGGTTAATATTTGGATAATAAAAGAAAGAAATTAAAAATGGGTTAAAGAAAAATGAACGGATATGGATATTTGGAATTTAAATGAAAATGGATATTAACAATTGGATAATGGAAATGAATAATGGGTTTATGGTAGAAATTTGAATTTCAAGTAGCCCACACGACTAATCTCTAATTCCAATCACACTCTCAATTCACACCAAACTCGCATCTTCATTGAATCCCAACAAATAAATCAGTAAGCTCAATTGACTATGACTCAATGCCCTTCAAATCAGTCCACAACTGCTTTGTCCACAAACTCATCCATGAATAAGAACCTTAATTTGTCCTTGAGACGTACACCCTGATTCACACCAATGAAAACCTGACCCAACACCTCTGATGAATCTTCTAAAATAGGAAAACCTTAGGCTCTTGATGTACACTGATGACCTGTTGAATCACCCCTGAATATAGCAAACACTGTTAATAAGAAAACTCCTCGATCCTATGTCTTAAGAGACCAATGCAATGATATGATTATGAATATGACCTAATGATGCAAATGAAAAGGAAACATAAGCCAGTTAAGGTTAGAAAAAAGATAGGGCAAATTTTGGGGTGCTACAATGGTAAGGAGCATGCTAAAGGGAAATAACTTACCGAAAGAATTTTTTAGGATATGTTGTCTCCACAGCCACCTATTTGCTTAATATATGTCCAACAAAGAAGCTTGAAAAAATCACACCAGAGGAATCCTGGTCCAAATTTAAACCGAACATGAGTCACTTGAGAGTGTTTGGTTCAGTGGCATATTGTTAGAAGCTAGTGATAGCAGCAAGCAAAAATTAATAAGTAGCCCTTTTATCGTTCTCCACAGGGATCAGTGCGAGGGAAAGAATGTCATTCAACGGTATCTATATTTCTAAGCTCAAAAGTTCTGGTTTAAAGCGAACCAAAAGCAAATGCGGAAAATGTAAAGACGGAAAATATAAAGTAAAGACAGAATTATAAACGGAGCCTTGTTGCAATTAGATCTCATCAATTGATAACACATGCATTCTTCTAATCAAGTAAACACAAATCAATCATTCACCTAATATCCTCGCGTATCACTCACAACAGAGCTTATGTCTAACGCAACGTCGAGAGAACAACCGTATTGTCTCATTGGTGATGTCTCATGCAACAAAACCAACACGGAGAATAAAACTGATACTCATGCAAGTGTTACGCCTAAATCTATGTCTAGAGTTCAGCCCCAATAGATATTACTATAACAACCATAACAGATAAATGATTTCTTCGCATTTAACGACATCAGAATACGTACACACGCTTAACCCTTTTTACATGTATTCCACTAATTTGCCCAATGAATGTGACTATCCTTCTTCATCGCTATTATCACGCATCCTCGCGATACCGTATTGATCCTACTCATGCTAGCCATGCTACTTAATCAACACAATACAACAAAAGATAAAATGAACATCAACTTGCAAAACCATGTCAAAAGCTTGCTCATTGATAGATGAAAATCTAAGATCAAAGATTTGTAAAGGTTTTGTCAAAACCACAAACAATTAACCAAAGATAACAACAATAGAAAATCAGAATTCAAATCACACACATACATTAGAGGAAATACAATAGGTATCAAAAGATTACATCCCTCTCCAACAAGAAATCAAAGATCCTACCTTTTCTCCCTTGGAAATGAAGAAATGCAAAGTTCTGATCTTTACTACAAGTTATGTTCCAAGAAAAACTAAAAGATCCTGATAAAAAGTGTGCAAATTCTATTTATACAAGTTCAGAATCTGCAACGTTCGCACTGCGAACGATTCATTCGCACTGCGAATGGTGAAAAATAGGCACCTGAAGTGCCTCAGCTGATCAAACCGCCCTAGAAGATTCTCGCTTCTTCGCACTGCGAAGGATTTGCTCGCACTACGAACATTCGCTTTCCCGTTCGCACTGCGAACTACTGGATATTTTCCAAGAGAAACCTTCTGCCACCATTCGCTGGATCACTCGCTGCAGTTCGCACTGTGAATGCTCGCTAGCATTCGCCTTCCCACTCGCACTGCGAACACCCTGCTATCATTCTTCTTCTCTTTGGCAGCTTGCACCATTTCATGTGTCCTACAACATTGGATGTTTAATGCCTATTTTCTGCATAATAGCACACATATTACAAGCACCAAAGGTATTTTCAAAAGGTTAGAAGAATAATAACAATCATTACTAAAACGAATGAAAACATGAGAAATGAGTCGAAAAAGCGCAAAGAACGATAGTCCAAATTTAGGTCAATTCTGCACCTAACAACTCTCCCCAACTAAACTTTTGCTTGTCCTCAAGCAAAGTATGCCTCTCATAAAAACAAGAGGATTTGCTCAAGCATTTAATTCAACCAAAACAAGATAAATGCGACAAGTACGAAAATGCGCACAAGTAACATTCACCACTCAATAGAATCGAACACTGACAAAGAATTAAGTTCTTAAAACAAATATCATCATGGTTCAAAGAACAACTAAGTTTTCATACTTGGTTCACTCTAACACTCCTCTTCAAAATAAGAATGAAGAAATTGACGCGTTTGCAACCGCGGAGAGATTTCACTCACCCGACAAACAATGCAAATAACAATCCAATTCATACAACATCTAACAATCAAACATGAAAATATGGAAGCAAAAAGATCACTAAGGACTTAAAGGGTTATAGCTTGGTCGGGTTCACAACAAAGGGACATTTCTAAAGGCCATTGAATCGAAATTGCCGATAAATAATATTTACACATTACAACTTCATTCACCATTCTCATTCCTTTACCACAAATCTTCTCAAACTTCCTTTTTGCACAATTATTTCATCTCTATTTTTCTCATTCAAACAAGCATTCATTTTCTTTTGTTTTTCACATTCATATCTACTCTTTTTCTTTTCATACATGTTTGAACTTTTTCAAAAGTTTTATAGTATCCTACCATCTTTTTTTTCATTCTCCCCAACTTGAATTCAACCAAACCTCAAGTGAATGATCCTTACTTTTTACGGCAAAGAAAATCAAAGTAAAACAATGTTCAAAGGTTCAAGAAGAAATTTAAAGAACTCACAAAATTCAATGATGAACTTGACTTACAAATTATGTACAACACAAAATTCATCACCAAAAATGAGATCTAAACTGTTTAGGCTCAAAGGGGCTAACGAATTCTCACTCCTCACGGGTAAGATACTTTTGGATACGGTTGTGCTCAATATAAACAAATGCCTTGATCATTTCTAATGCTTCCACAAAATCACAATAATCAAAAGATAAAGCATGAACCAAACGAATTAACAAAGTTATCAGTCATCCAAGCATTTAGTAAACCATGGAGGTTTCCTCACAAAAAGTGGCTTTTGGACCTAAGTGAAACAAGCAATCAAACAAGTTGCAAAATGAAACAAGAATACACATTTGCACAAAGCACAAAATTATTAAATCAATCTAACATTCTATAACGTGATACAATTTACCAGGCATACTTCCACGCTCAACATCCATCCAGACTCTGTCGAAGCTTCATTGAATACTTTTATATAAATAGCAACCAATCTAGAAGAAGTTCTCATCATTCCTGAACACACTAACGAAAACATAAAAACAAACAAATGCAAATAATATAAACAAATGTACAAAGCTTAAAAACATAGAAACTATGCGATGCGATTCAATATCAAAACACTGATCCCCGGCAACAGCGCCATTTTGTTAGAAGCTAGTGATAGCAGCAAGCAAAAATTAATAAGTAACCCTTTTATCGTTCTCCACAGGGATCAGTGCGAGGGAAAGAATGTTATTCAACGGTATCTATATTTCTAAGCTCAAAAGTTCTGGTTTAAAGCGAACCAAAAGCAAATGCGGAAAATGTAAAGACGGAAAATATAAAGTAAAGACAGAATTATAAACGGAGCCTTGTTGGAATTGGATCTCATCAATTGATAACACATGCATTCTTCTAATCAAGTAAACAAAAATCAATCATTCGCCTAATATCCTCGCGTATCACTCACAACAGAGCTTATGTCTAACGCAATGTCGAGAAAACAACCGTATTGTCTCATTGGTGATGTCTCACGCAACAAAACCAACACGGAGAATAAAACTGATACTCATGCAAGTGTTAAGCCTAAATCTATGTCTAGAGTTCAGCCCCAACAGATATTACTATAACAACCATAACAGATAAATGATTTCTTCGCATTTAACGACATCAGAATACGTACACACGCTTAACCCTTTTTACATGTATTCCACTAATTTGCCCAATGAATGTGACTATCCTTCTTCATCGCTATTATCACGCATCCTCGCGATACCGTATCGATCCTACTCATGCTAGCCATGCTACTTAATCAACACAATACAACAAAAGATAAAATGAACATCAACTTGCAAAACCATGTCAAAAGCTTGCTCATTGATAGATGAAAATCTAAGATCAAAGATTTGTAAAGGTTTTGTCAAAACCACAAACAATTAACCAAAGATAACAACAATAGAAAATCAGAATTCAAATCACACACATACATTAGAGAAAATACAATAGGTATCAAAAGATTACATCCCTCTCCAACAAGAAATCAAAGATCCTACCTTTTCTCCCTTGGAAATGAAGAAATGCAAAGTTCTGATCTTTACTACAAGTTATGTTCCAAGAAAAACTAAAAGATCCTGATAAAAAGTGTGCAAATTCTATTTATACAAGTTCAGAATCTGCAACGTTCGCACTGCGAATGGTGAAAAATAGGCACCTGAAGTGCCTCAGCTGATCAAACCGCCCTAGAAGATTCTCTCTTCTTCGCACTGCGAAGGATTTGCTCGCACTACGAACATTCGCTTTCCCGTTCGCACTGCGAACTACTGGATATTTTCCAAGAGAAACCTTCTGCCACCATTCGCTGGATCACTCGCTGCAGTTCGCACTGTGAATGCTCGCTAGCATTCGCCTTCCCACTCGCACTGCGAACACCCTGCTATCATTCTTCTTCTCATTGGCAGCTTGCACCATTTCATGTGTCCTACAACATTAGATGTTTAATGCCTATTTTCTGCATAATAGCACACATATTACAAGCACCAAAGGTATTTTCAAAAGGTTAGAAGAATAATAACAATCATTACTAAAACGAATGAAAACATGAGAAATGAGTCGAAAAAGCGCAAAGAACGATAATCCAAATTTAGGTCAATTCTGCACCTAACAACTCTCCCCAACTAAACTTTTGCTTGTCCTCAAGCAAAGTATGCCTCTCATAAAAACAAGAGGATTTGCTCAAGCATTTAATTCAACCAAAACAAGATAAATGCGACAAGCACGAAAATGCGCACAAGTAACATTCACCACTCAATAGAATCGAACACTGACAAAGAATTAAGTTCTTAAAACAAATATCATCATGGTTCAAAGAACAACTAAGTTTTCATACTTGGTTCACTCTAACACTCCTCTTCAAAATAAGAATGAAGAAATTGACGCGTTTGCAACCGCGGGGAGATTTCACTCACCCGACAAACAATGCAAATAACAATCCAATTCATACAACATCTAACAATCAAACATGAAAATATGGAAGCAAAAAGATCACTAAGGACTTAAAGGGTTATAGCTTGGTCGGGTTCACAACCAAGGGACATTTCTAAAGGCCATTGAATCGAAATTGCCGATAAATGATATTTACACATTACAACTTCATTCACCATTCTCATTCCTTTACCACAAATCTTCTCAAACTTCCTTTTTAGACAATTATTTCATCTCTATTTTTCTCATTCAAACAAGCATTCATTTTCTTTTGTTTTTCACATTCATATCTACTCTTTTTCTTTTCATACATGTTTGAACTTTTTCAAAAGTTTTATAGTATCCTACCATCTTTTTTTTCATTCTCCCCAACTTGAATTCAACCAAACCTCAAGTGAATGATCCTTACTTTTTACGGCAAAGAAAATCAAAGTAAAACAATGTTCAAAGGTTCAAGAAGAAATTTAAAGAACTCACAAAATTCAATGATGAACTTGACTTACAAATTATGTACAACACAAAATTCATCACCAAAAATGAGATCTAAACTGTTTAGGCTCAAAGGGGCTAACGAATTCTCACTCCTCACGGGTAAGATACTTTTGGATACGGTTGTGCTCAATATAAACAAATGCCTTGATCATTTCTAATGCTTCCACAAAATCACAATAATCAAAAGATAAAGCATGAACCAAACGAATTAACAAAGTTATCAGTCATCCAAGCATTTAGTAAACCATGGAGGTTTCCTCACAAAAAGTGGCTTTTGGACCTAAGTGAAACAAGCAATCAAACAAGTTGCAAAATGAAACAAGAATACACATTTGCACAAAGCACAAAATTCTTAAATCAATCTAACATTCTATAAAGTGATACAATTTACCAGTCATACTTCCACGCTCAACATCCATCCAGACTCTGTCGAAGCTTCATTGAATACTTTTATATAAATAGCAACCAATCTAGAAGGAGTTCTCATCATTCCTGAACACACTAACGAAAACATAAAAACAAACAAATGCAAATAATATAAACAAATGTACAAAGCTTAAAAACATAGAAACTATGCGATGCGATTCAATATCAAAACACCGATCCCCGGCAACAGCGCCATTTTGTTAGAAGCTAGTGATAGCAGCAAGCAAAAATTAATAAGTAACCCTTTTATCGTTCTCCACAGGGATCAGTGCGAGGGAAAGAATGTCATTCAACGGTATCTATATTTCTAAGCTCAAAAGTTCTGGTTTAAAGCGAACCAAAAGCAAATGCGGAAAATGTAAAGACGGAAAATATAAAGTAAAGACAGAATTATAAACGGAGCCTTGTTGGAATTGGATCTCATCAATTGATAACACATGCATTCTTCTAATCAAGTAAACACAAATCAATCATTCGCCTAATATCCTCGCGTATCACTCACAACAGAGCTTATGTCTAACGCAACGTCGAGAGAACAACCGTATTGTCTCATTGGTGATGTCTCACGCAACAAAACCAACACGGAGAATAAAACTGATACTCATGCAAGTGTTAAGCCTAAATCTATGTCTAGAGTTCAGCCCCAACAGATATTACTATAACAACCATAACAGATAAATGATTTCTTCGCATTTAACGACATCAGAATACGTACACACGCTTAACCCTTTTTACATGTATTCCACTAATTTGCCCAATGAATGTGACTATCCTTCTTCATCGCTATTATCACGCATCCTCGCGATACCGTATCGATCCTACTCATGCTAGCCATGCTACTTAATCAACACAATACAACAAAAGATAAAATGAACATCAACTTGCAAAACCATGTCAAAAGCTTGCTCATTGATAGATGAAAATCTAAGATCAAAGATTTGTAAAGGTTTTGTCAAAACCACAAACAATTAACCAAAGATAACAACAATAGAAAATCAAAATTCAAATCACACACATACATTAGAGGAAATACAATAGGTATCAAAAGATTACATCCCTCTCTTACAAGAAATCAAAGATCCTACCTTTTCTCCCTTGGAAATGAAGAAATGCAAAGTTCTGATCTTTACTACAAGTTATGTTCCAAGAAAAACTAAAAGATCCTGATAAAAAGTGTGCAAATTCTATTTATACAAGTTCAGAATCTGCAACGTTCGCACTGCGAACGATTCATTCGCACTGCGAATGGTGAAAAATAGGCACCTGAAGTGCCTCAGCTGATCAAACCGCCCTAGAAGATTCTCGCTTCTTCGCACTGCGAAGGATTTGCTCGCACTACGAACATTCGCTTTCCCGTTCGCACTGCGAACTACTAGATATTTTCCAAGAGAAACCTTCTGCCACCATTCGCTGGATCACTCGCTGCAGTTCGCACTGCGAATGCTCGCTGGCATTCGCCTTCCCACTCGCACTGCGAACACCCTGCTATCATTCTTCTTCTCTTTGGCAGCTTGCACCATTTCATGTGTCCTACAACATTGGATGTTTAATGCCCACACATATTACAAGCACCAAAGGTATTTTCAAAAGGTTAGAAGAATAATAACAATAATTACTAAAACGAATGAAAACATGAGAAATGAGTCAAAAAAACGCAAAGAGCGATAGTCCAAATTTAGGTCAATTCTGCACCTAACACATATCAACACGTATCAGATAAGCTTAGAAAGAAGCTGAATGACAAGGCAGATCATATGATACTTGTAGGGTATCACTATACTGGTGGTTACAAGTTGTATTAAGTAAACAACATAAGGACCGTGATCAGTAGGGACATTTTTTCAACGAAATAAAATAACAGCAACAACCTGTAATCGGTTGCCAGTAGGCTGTAACCGGTTAGAGCAATGAAAAAATGGTTCTTGCAATGTTTGAAAGTGCAGAAACAGCTGTCGTTGAAGCCCGAATTGAAAAAAATGAGAATATCAACAAGGCAAAGAGGTTTTCCTATAAGACTTCAAGATTATGATCTATTCCAGGATAACAAAATTAATGACGATGGTGACTTCCTCAATTTTGCACTCACGGACGAATCTAAACCCATTAAAACGAAAAGACTTTCAGTGATCCAAAATGGATTTGTGCTATGAAGGAGGAGCTGGAATCGATTGAGAAGAACAATACTTGGAAGTTAGTTGATTTGCCTCATGTGAAAAAGCCTATAGGTGTGAAATGGGTGTACAAGATCAAAGCAAATCCAAAGGAGAGACTGTGTATCACAAAGCTAGATTGGTAGCTAGAGGATTTTTATAAAAGAATGGAATGAACTTTGAGGAAGTATTCACACAGGTAGCAAGGATTGAGACCATTAATTGGTTGTTGGGATTGCAAACAACAAATGGTTTATTTATCAAATGGCAACCGTTGAAGGATGTGGTTTATGTGAAACAACCTCGTGGTTTCGTTGTGAAAAACTAGGAATCAAAGTTCTATAGATTTAATAAGGCTTTATACTGATTGAAACAAACTCTAAGAGCTTGGAACAATAGGATAGATGATTTCTTAAAAGAGATATGCTTCAACAAATGTATATCCAAACATGGTGTATATGTGAAGAAAGATGCAAATAAAGGGCTAATATTTCTTTGTCTCTACGTGGATGAGTTATTGATTACGGGCAGCGATGAAAGTTGTATTTTTGAGTTCAAGGTTGAGCTTATGAAGGAATTTAAGATGAATGATCTTGGTCTCATGACATACTTCCTAAGCATTGAGTTTTACAAGTCTAAGAAGGGACTGCTCATGCACTAAAGAAGGCATGCTCTTAAAATTTTGAAGAAATCTGAAATGGAACATTGTAACGTTGCCATTACTCCTGTTGAACCAAGGTTGCAACTGTCAAAGAATGAGCACGACCAAGATGTTAATCCAAATCAGTATCAGAGGCTGATTGGATCTTTACGACACTTGTGTAATACGATACCGAATTTGAAATTTAGTGTCAAAATTGTGAGTAGATTAATGGAGAGACTGGAGGTGTCTCACTTGACATCAGTAAAAAAGATCCTAAGATACGTCAAAGTTCCTATTGGATGCAGAATTTTATTTCCCACATCATACAATCACATAAAGGCAAAGAGGTTTTCCTACAAGACTCCGAGATTATGATATATTCCAAGATAACGAAATTAATGACGATGGTGACTTCGTCCATTTTGCAGTCATGGATGAATTTGAACCCATTAAAACGGAATAGGCTTTGAGTGATCCAAAATGGATTTGTGCTATGAAGGAGGAGCTGGAATCAATTGAGAAGAACAAGACTTGTAAGTTAGTTGATTTGCCTCAAGTGTAAAAGCCTATAGGTGTGAAATGGGTGTACAAGATCAAAGCAAACCCTAAAGAAGAGGTTGTGTAGCACAAAGCTAGATTGGTAGCCAAAAGATTTTTAAAAAAGGAGGGAATAGACTTTGAGGAAGTATACACACAGGTAGCAAGGATTGTGACCATCTATTTGGTTGTTGGGATTGCAAATAACATCTGGTTTATTTATCAAATGGACATCAAATCTGCATCTTTGAACAAACCGTTGGAAGAGGAGGTTTATGTGAAATAACCCTCTGATTTCGTTGTGAAAAACCAGGAATCAAAGTTCTATAGATTTAAGATGAACGATCTTGGTCTCATGACATACTTTCTAAGCATTGAGTTTTACAAGTCTAAGAAGGGACTGTTCATGCACCAAAGAATGTATGCTCTTGAAATTTTGAAGAAATCTGAAATGGAACATTGTAACGTTGTCATTACTCCTGCTGAGCCAAGGTTGCATGTAATGCCCTGTATAATATTTATCTAGAATCATACAATACAAGCATTTTATTGTGGTACTGACACCATCATAAGTGCCTAATGGCGTAATTCACATACTTGACAATTTCTAATACATAAATGCAAACTATGGTACAAGCTATGGAAACTAGCGAAAAATAAAAATCTAAGAATAATATACAATATCCTCAATTGTATACAACAAAATAATACACAGCGGAAATACTAAAGCCAAGCTTCTCTTGAAACATCTCAGCATCACCTCACTTGTAAATCAAACCTGCAAACCACACCGGAAATATAGCAACTATAGTGGGGTGAGATACATCAAATCTCAGTGAGTTCCCTATCCTATAGATTCTCTCGGCTTTACAGGGTTCTATCAATCCTAACTCAAGTCAAGGGGAAGGGAAAATGACCGTGAGTTCACAATCTCACAATCTCACACTATATGGAAACATGTCATGAGTTCATCAACTCAAAATACCACTAATCGATAACCACACCAAGGCATCCTCTTTTCCCGTCCGCTTCTACGTCTAGAAGTCGACCCGAGTCATGGATCCTGGTAACCTACTTGACATACGAATGGATTCGGGTTCTACGGGCCATTAACCGTTATGAACCGTCACTTTACACGGGCCATTAACCGTCACAAGCATACGCTCCCAGAGCCCCATTCGTACTGCACGCGGGAATCAAACCTGCCAAGTAGTTGTGCACATGTTTCAGAGGAGCTCGAGACCCATGAAACGCACTCACAAGATAACCGGTTACGATTATGTGATCTCACACACAAATGTGATTGTATTTGACAATCACAAGGCCAAAATGCCTTAAGGCCACATTCGTCTTTTCTCATAATCACAAAAGTTCAACATGTTCCATACTAGTGTTTCACTCTCTCCTAGAGCAATCTCGTCACGGATGTACCTTCCTACATCAGGTGCCCGAGCCTTGCCATCTATGTTATCTACTTCAGGCCCGAACTCGCCAATGAATGCACGAGCATCGCCATCCAGAGTTTCTATCACAATTCTATTCGCAACCTAGAATTATACCATTTGTTTTGGGGTAAAGTTTCCTCACTCTTCCTAATTCATTTTAAGCATGCATATATCTTTTATTCACAATTCACAATTAGATAGACATGGTATAATCACAAATATTACAAGTAAACACACATAATCACACATCACATAAAACATCACTTTTCACATTTACCTAGTTAACACAATACGTAGGTTTCCTCCGATTCATTTAATCGGGTAACAAATCAATATTTTTCACTCTTATCCCGTAGGATATTCCCACAGCTTCACATCGGCTATCACTATGCCGCGATCGGATTTACAATCCAAAAGATGTCAATTCCAACATTCCACAACACATTACTTTCCTTCATTTCCCACTAAATAATTTATCCCACATCATACCCAATATTTTCACTTTTTATCGGATAGAGGGTCGTCATAGCTTTTTAATGACACCAAGAACGTCCCGATCCGAGTTACAGATCAAAAGTTATGAAGGAAACAAAACTGCACAAACTGTCATGTTCGCTAGGCGAACCTCCCAACGAGCGTTCGCTTCTGCCTTCGCTAGGCGAAGCTCCAGGCGAATCAACAAATAGACCAGAACAGACATAAAGTTCGCTAGGCGAACAACTTGACGAACCTTCGCCTTGCCCTTCGCTTCGCGAACCTCTAGGCGAACCAAGGCAGAACCAAACAGAACTGAAAAGATACAACATGGCGAACCTTCGCCTTCCTTCGCTGTCGGGTTCGCTAGGCGAACCCTCGAAACCGTTCACTGTCCTTCGCTCCAGGTTCGCTAGGTGAACCAAGCGAAACCCAGAATTTCCAGCAACGGTGTTACTCATCCAAATCAGTATTTTTCTCAATCCAAACACTTCCAAATCACACCACAACAATCAAAACATACTCCAATCATAATAATAAGTATACCCGATTATATTACTCGGTTTATTTCACGTTTTATCCGTTAGATTTCATTTTCTCTCAAATCTAACCTAAGTTCAAAACATGAATTTCTAGAACTTAGAGTGTCTAACTAGAACCCACCTGATAATCGAAGAGGACTTTGAAGAAGATGATGAACAACGATCCAAGTTTTTCTTCCCTCTTTTCCATCTCCAATTGATATTTTATCATCTCAACCACTTGATTAGTTATTAGAGTTGCCATTAAATCCTTTCTTAAACTAATAATTATCAATCCGTCTCTTTAATAAAATAATTGATCTCTTCTGGTATCCAATTGAGCAATTAAATAATACGGGGTATTACATTGCAAGTATCAAAGAATGAGTACGACTAAGATGTTAATCTAACTCAGTATCGGAGGCTAATTGGATCTTTACGATACTTGTGTAATACGATACCGAATTTAACATTTAGTGTTAGAACTGTGAGTAGATTCATGGAGAGAACTGTAAGTCAAAAAGATCCTAAAATACGTCAAAGATTCTATTGGATGCGGAATTTATGTTTCCCGCAATGGACAAGCGCAGAAAGTGCAATTTACTTGCATATATCGATTCTAACTATTGCGTAGATAAAGATGACAAAAAATCCACAACTAGATACATTTTTATATTCGAAGAAACATCAATCTCATGGTGTTCAAAGAAGGAACTGGTAGTAATGCTCTTTTCTTGTGAGATCAAGTATGGAAAGGGAGGGAGAAAGAACGAGAGAGTAATTATTGAAGATTTCTGTCATTTTTATCCTAAATCCTAAACCCTAATGTATAACATCTTCCAGTTATAAACAGTGTGTAAGCGAGGCTCCAATTAATCAAAAACTCCTTAAAATTAAAATGTTTTCTCACACTCTACATTCAAATCTTTAAAAATTCCCTACTGAAACCATGTTTCTAGTAAATGCAGCATGTTAAGAGGACAGATTGAACAATCATCTAAAGTGAAGGCAGCCCATAAGGTGAGTTACCCAACTCCCTTCCCTTATACAACAACCAACATAATAGTAAACTATGAGACATATTGAATATCTTTAAAACCGCAATCAATAACAAAAAGAATGTTCAATAAAAAAAATAGTTATACATCAATACTTTCAGACGAAAAAAAAAAACAACTTTTGATATTACAATATCCGCAAGCTTCTTATATTATACACACAGCTAAACAAAGAACTAATAGTATGTTATCATCAATTGGGTAACTTGCAAAAAATGTGGAAACACATGCACCACAATATTTATAAAACTGTTCATGGCATTCTCCCTTCTCTTTGGTTCTTTACATCTTAGATACTCCCTCACCTCCATAGCTGTATTGTGATGATTCTTATATATGCAAACTGATATTTCTAATTTGCTAAATCTACATTCAATCAAACTCCTATAAGGTCTTGGGGGCTTACATGCCGCGACATTTTTAGTAGTGATTGCCAAACAAGAGAATACATGAATAAAAAAGCTTACTGATCATGGAACCCAATCTTCATGAAAATAGGATACATATCTCATATGTATGCCTCATCATCACCTAGTTGCTTTGGCATCTTTGCTTCCACAGAAGGATGAAGACAAATCCAGATAAGTGAGGGAAAAAAACTTCCATGATCGGTACCATTAGGCCACAAAGAATATGAAGATCATCAGAAAGAATATCAAAATGGCAAATATTTTGATCATAAGCCATCTATTTGATGATATTTGGTTGAGATGCCTCAGTAAAGAACTGCGGGCTCCTTCAACATTTGCCAATGACTCATCCATGTTGTCATCAATCCTGCCCGAGTCAATTACAATTTACACGATTAAGAATAATGACTAGAACATGTGAACAATTTATTATGATACAATTTTTTTCACACACACATACACCAAGGCCTTAATTAAGAGGAGAAAAAAAGTAGTGCATTGCAACAATTTAATTTGAATCTTTAATTGTCTAATATTTAAGAAAAGGTTGAAACCTGATAGCTAGCTCTCCTTGATGGGCAACCATCGTAGCCAAATGGGAGAAGATTCCACTAAGTTCAGTAATAGTCGATTCCACATTGTGGAGAGCAGTTGATCGACTTTGGGCATAGTCTTCGTGCCGAGGAACAACCTGTTGTACCAAAGACATCTCCATTTGCTGGGATGGAGTGTTGTCCACAGCTAACCTCCGTCTGTATCAGCAATGACAGCAAATTTACCACATATGGCTGTTTAAGTTAGAAAATAAACACATCCTAAGCATACATAAAAAATTTAAGCAATTCAGACCCAAAATGCAACAGATATCAAGAACCTAAGCATAAATATTATCAGAGCATTCATAAGCTTGGTTAGTCATTAGCCAAATAACTGAGATATGACAAGCTCCAAATTGAAGAACCGCATTAAACAGCTATTTTGTGTGATATTCTCGTAGTTGCCCACTCAATTAATGCAAATAATACAATCAGAAAGGATGTAAATATCAAGATGTTTGAAGCTTAATTTATAGAAAAACGACGGGGGCATTCTGGCCGGAAAGTACTTCATAATTAACATATCTGCTGTCAAAATAAGATAATAACAACTTGTCGAGATTTTGTAGACATTAAACTTACTAATGATATCATTGATATGATGATTCGGGATTCAAGAGACTATAAGTGAAATAATATGCACTATCTAAAATTGACAAATTGAAAAGGGACAATGACCGACACCGGACAAGACCATACCATAACTAATGGACAAATTCACAAATCACAGGGTTCAAAAATACTAGAGAGCAAAGGATAGTGGGACTGAGTTCCCCTCATTTGAGCAGGATTCCAAGCTAGGTTTCAACTCTTTAGAGTTGGGTTCACTCACCTTAGTGGTCTTGTGGCTTCATTGCAAACTTGCAACGACAGGTTTATCATGTTTTAGAGTTTGCGACTTCGTTTGTGCTTGGAGCTATAGGGTTAATACAACATCATTAATCTTTTTTGGGTTTCTGTTGGGATATTAAAGCAATTTGTGGAGTCAAGTGCTATAACTTCAAGACTAATGTTTTTGTACTATGTTGTCGTATCCTTCAGCAATTGTATTTTCTTTTAGAAACACTAACTACTATCATTTTAGGCATGTTCGGGGAAAATAACCATTTGTTATAGACTCATCCAATCATTGCCAAACTCCCAAACTTGCAACGACAGGTTTATCATGTTTTCGAGTTTGCAATTTCGTTTGTGCTTGGAGCTATAGGGTTAATACAACATCATTCATCTTTTTTGGGTTTGTCTTCGGATATTAAAGCAATTTTTGGAGTCAAGTGCTATAACTCCAACACGAATGTTTTTGTACTATGTTGCCGTATCCTTCAGCAGTTGTATTTTCTTTTAAAAGCACTGTTCGGGGAAAATAACCATTTGTTATAGACTCAACCAATCATCACCAAACTCCCAAGTTTATGAAGTCTAGCCAATTTAATACAAAAATGATTTTGTAAGCGAGTTAACTCAGTTTTAATACATAAAGTTGAAAATTAGTTGATTATGACTTATGAGTTAACTCGAAAGTTTGACAGTCATTGGGAGGAGGGTTGGCTTGGCTGGATCACCTTTGGGAACCACACATTACTTGGTGTGAATGAGGAGGTTGGTGGCGAGGATTTAAACAAGGGAAAGAGGGGAGGCTCTTTTGGCATGCCTGATTAGAGTAGATGAGTTTCTATGTGAATGAAGCGCAACTCTGACTTTTCAGAGCATCTTCTGGTTTTTTATTTCTTCATTATGTTTGTTGTCCTACCATTTCATGAATAGGTTTCTAAGATAATTCTCTGCTTGTAAGAACTTCACTCCTCTGTTACATTCAGAAAGCTCAGTACTAATTTATGTTCTTCTGAGACTAGGTCTTTTTAAGTTCATATACAATAAGAGATTTATGATCCATGAGAACCAAATGAAAGCCACTAGTTTTTACATTTAACACAAAGTGCTAGCTTAAAAGTAAAATTTGGAATTCTTAGACCAAATATAATCATGTTATATAGAAAATATAAGTGTAAAGGGACTATTTGATCTTATAGGTTTAAGAGAAAATGTAAACAAACCTTAGCTGATTGCCAATTGGAGGAATTCCATTTGATGGTAGTCTGCACAAGACAATCATTTTCAGGAATTAAACATCAAAGGCTTAACATTGTCAACATAAATAACATAAGAAACGTAGATTCATTATTATTTGGACACATTCAAGGAAAGCTCTTTGCTCTTCAAGATTAGATTTTAAAAGAGGAAGTTATGAATTGTTAAGTTACAATATTACAAAGCCAAACTACAGTATAATTTATAAGTATTAAAATTATCTATGTCAAATAGAATCTGTAATTATCTCTGGCATAGTTATTTGGGGGTTCCTACTTATTCGACATAGCAGACACACGTAGAACGATGTAAGATATTTGTTAGCAATAGAAAAGAATCGAGGAAATAGAAAATAGGTAGTTAAGATTAAGAGATTTTAACAGTGTCTTGAAATGATTTGCTGATATTTCTTGAAGCAGCGTACAAGAAGTAAATACCTGAAATGGGATTCAGTAAAATGATACCAATGGTGACTCTGTTCAAACAGTTTAAAGTACAGTTCTAAAGTCTGGGTTTAAATATTTTAGTTGCATACTAATACCAAATTTCAGAAGAGTAAACATAGTTATTCTATACTGTGGGATTAGCTTTGCATTATTTGGGAGTCATTTCATTTGTCTAGTCTGACTTCAAATTTTTCGGCAAGAATCACCTATCAACACATAAAATATATATGTTCTGCTTCTCTTAGATGACTATCACCAAGATTATTACTTGTTTAGTTAAGTATCAAAGTTGAAAGTCATTGAATTTTCTCAGATCACGGTTTTGTGATTTCCCATAGATGAACATTCAGTAGAATTGCTAGAACTAAATCTTGAGTTTCTCTACTGAAAAATGATTGAAATGAAACAGTTATAGACTTATAGGTGGTTACAGGTGTTTTATACACTATGGGATAGTGTATACAAGCTCTCATGAGCTTGAGTGTATTTAGATCAGCTTTATGCTTTCTTGTACAAGAATGAAAGCTCTGCTATGTCAGTGCATATGTTACGAAAGAAATGAAGTATTGATACTTGAAAGTCAAAAATTAAGACCAACGCACACTCAAATACATATAGATTGAACCATTGATCAACCCATGATATGACAACATGAGTAATGAAGAATACAAGATTTTTAAAATTTTCCAATTCAGATGCAACATACAGAACTAGAAAGTGACAACCACAACAGAAACTTTCAAATGTTTGCGCATTGTGCCACTTTCCCTAGTTTTACATAATGGCGACGGAGTTGGGAAGGAAAACTCTCAGCGCCAAGGTGTAATAAACAAACCCAACCTTTAACATTAACATGATAATAAAATTACTTACCCTCCTGGTGCTTGTTGCAAACTTTCTGTTTCAAATGCATTTGTTGAATTTGACCAAGGTGGCGGCTCAGTAGTGGGCTTTGGCTGATGCTGTAAAGGGTTTTTGGAAAATATCTGCTTCCTATTCTCATGAGCCTTGATGTTCTAGGGTACATGACATACATTCACAATATAAATTACATGGCAAGAGAAAAATTATGTGGCATGTGATATGCATAAAAATTTGATTGCTTGATAAACATACAAATATAGATTTAACTAGCATTTACGCTTATAGCTTTTTTAATTTTCTCCCATCCTCAGCCTTATCATCTTAATTTTATTACTTCCTAATCAACTAGCTTTTAAAACAAAAGCTATTAGTTACAGTACAAGTTATTTTTTCATCTATCTGCTAGCTTTTCTGCCATACTCTAACTTACCCTGTAGCACCAACACCTCTGAAAAAATGTGTCTTATCCGTGTCAAACACCGACACTTGTTTACATTTAGTTTATTCATTTTATTAAATTATTACCGGTGTCACTGTGTCAGTATCAGTGTCGTGTTCGTGGTGTTCGTGCTTCATAAGCTACGGTTTAATTTTATTAAATGGAGCCTCAATCGTTAAATCATTAAAAATGTTTGATACAGATATCATAAGCTACTTTTGTGCTAATTTCGTAAAGTTTGTGATCAACATATTATTTACCTCTGTCCTAGTAGTTAAAACTTCTTGAAGATGCTTTGTGGCTCCCATGAGCTTATTCTTCAAGTCATTGCAAACAGCATTAGAATGTACAACCCTATCTTCTGAGTAATTCTCATCCGCCAAATCAAATTTCTGAATATTTTGCAAATTCAAAACAGCTGAATTCAACGTCGTTATATCAGTCTTAATCAATGCAGTCAGTTCTTGAATTTCCATAATTGGATCATTAAACAGAGACGATTTCTTCGCCACTACAACAAGCAATCAATAACAAATCATTACAAAAAATTCAAATCAATATATAAAAAATGATGATGATGATGATGAAATCGCTTACACTTAGCGAGCCTCGCGATTTTCTGTGAGGTTTCGTGGATTCCTAATCCGATTTGTGATGCCTTTCGGTTGAATTCAGATCTTGAATATGAACCTTGAGACGTAGACGGTTGTTGATTCGGCGGTGCGGCGCCTTCTCCTCCGCCGCCAGTCTTCTTTAGAGTCTCCGTCAGTGATCGGAACTCCGACGTACGATCTCGATAGGTTGAAGCCATTGAATCGGAGAGAGATCTCACTGGTACACCCAACGTATCAGTTTCTTTGAGCAAAAACGAACAATGAAACGAACCGATTCAGAAAAGCTAGATTGGACCGGTGTCCGGTCCGAGTCGGTTTGGGGAAATCTAACCAACTATGCTGAACCGAACCGAATGTTGTGTCTTTATGAGAGATCGGTTAAGTTACAACAAACTTACCGGCAAGAAAGACATTTACACGTTCCGTTTTCGATTTTATTTACACGTTTAGAAAATTTTACTCTATACCCTTATATTTATTTGCATATTTTACTCATCAATTTTTTGAACAAAAATACCCCCATATAAATAATTTATATTTCAAAAATTTTCACTTTTTCTCCTCATTTTGTCTTTGTACGAACGGTAAAAATCTCATAAAAATTCACTCCCGAAGAACCCATACAAGCTACATCCGGATCACAAGTTTTACAAACCGGAGAACTCAAGTAAGCTACATTCGGTTTGATTTTTTTGTTTGTTTGTACACCCCGGATAACTTGGCATCGTGTTATCCGGTTTGTGTAATTGCTACACCGAATAACCTGATATCATGTTATCCGGTTCGTAAAAGTTCTTAACCGGAGAACTTGATGTTGAGTTTTTCGGTATTGTTTTATTATTTAAATTTTTTTAGTGGCTCGCTTTAGAGGACGCGACAGATTTATTTATTGATGATACGCTGATGAATCGGTAGTTCGAGCACAGTATACTCGAGATGAAGATCGGATAGCTGATCCTGCACCTGTACCAACAGTGACTCACATTCCACCGCATCCACCATTTCTTGGAGGACCGACTGATACATCACTTTTTATGAGATATCAGAACCACGTGGCTTGTTATCTGTGGGATGACCAAGTAAGTAAATCTATGACCTTTCTATGGTGAATAAAATGTAATTTTAATTATTTATGTATTATGACATATTCTATGAATTATTTTTTAGGAGAGAGTTCCGAAGAAGGAGCTGAAGGTTGCTGCACATGGCAGCAAACTGATTGGATGGGTTCCATCACATCTCCCACATATGATTGAGCGGTGGGTATCTAGTTCTGGTCTATCCTCTATGCAGAATACCAGTTTATCGAGGATAGATCAAAACTTGCTATCTGCATTTGTTGAGATGTGGCATCCCAAGACATCGTCTTTCCATATGTTGTTTGGCGAGATGACGATTACACTGGACGATGTTTCTTGCCTTCTTCATATACCGATTAGAGGGGAGTTATGTAACCCTGCACAAGGGTTTACTGACTCAGATGCTATTACTCAGGCTATTGGTCTAATGGGTGTTCCATTGCATGAGGCAGCTGAGGAGATTTGTATAAACTGAGGTCCTTACGATAGGCTAAATTGGTTGAAGAAGCTATTTGTCCGTCTGCGAGCTGAGAGCAGATTTGATTGTGCAGCTAGGGCGTATATGATGTTGTTACTAGGTTACATTATTCTTACAGATAAGACCTTTACTCTTGTAGAGGCAAAGTATTTACCACTCTTTAAGGACTTGGATAGATGTGGTAGATACTATTGGGGGGTGCTGCACTTGTCACACTATATAGATATCTCGGAGATGCTTCGTTCTATAGTTGCAAACAGCGTGGTGGATATGCCTCTCTACTACAGGTACAAATGTTTAATTTTAATTTCATTTAGACTTGTATTATATTATTTATAATACCTTTAATTGATGATATTCATGTTGTGTAACAGTGTTGAATTCATGAGTATTTTCCAACTGTTGGGAAGAGAGGATTTTTGAAGATTGTTGGTGTTGGTAGTCCACTTCCCATGGCGATGAAGTGGCAATACAAGCAAGGGACGCATAAGGTTGATGAGATTAGGGCAGTGCTGGATGGATTGACACCTACTGATGTCATTTGGTGCCCGTTTTGAGGATCACAGACAACACATACCATTTACTGATATTTGCATGTACAGGGGTGGCCTGAAGTGGTATGGTACAGTTGTTCTTTATTTATCTGACAGATGTTTACGTCAGTTTGGATACAGGCAGTTCATACCATCTCATCCACCTGATATTGACACACTTGATATAGACTTTGAGTGAGTTACTTACCATGCGAGCGTCTCGCAAGTGATGCAGCAGGCCGAGTTTCCAGATACTCCGTATGATACGGTGGCTGATTACATGGCTTGGTACTACACAGTTTCCCATCCTCGTTTGATACCACCACCTCGGAGGGAGGTCAGAGAGGTTCCAGTTCCTGAGTTTGATGATGGACCGGCAGATCCGAGGTTACGACATATTTCACATGAGCTGCGTCGCTATCTCGCTCGTCACGAGGCCGAGGAGGATGATGATGATTATGTTAAGATCTTTCGAGCACTACGTCTAGCTCAGGGTGGATCGATACCTCAGGGTGGACCGGTTACTTATGTTAGTGAGGACGATGCATGATGTATTATTTAGACTTATGTATTATTCAGACTTATGATTTATATTTATGTGATATTATTCAAAAATATATTATGAATGATGATGTATAAAAAAGATAAAAAATAATATGAAGTTAAACGTCAATCATAAAAATCTAAAAAATAATATGAAGTTAAACGTCAATCATAAAAATGTAAAAAATAATATGAAGTTAAACGTCACTCATAAATTAGCATGTTTTGGGAGCATAGGCGTAAGTTGCTACCAGTGTTGTAAACGTCCAGCAAATCCAATTATCCATGATGTTGCATCCGATGTCCGATGTTTCCTCCAATCTGTTGTGACGGGTGGCAAGGGAAATCCTCCATTCATATTTACTTGTTAAGAAAGTTAATGAGTAAGACGTAAATCGTATATAATTAAGTAATATAAAAAACTATAATATTTACCTGAACCCAATGATTTGAGTTTACAAAACCAATGCAGTAAATTGACACATTAAGATTATGTGAAGTCGTCATAGGGAAGTAACTCAAACTAAGAGCAATTAGTGAGACAAGAATGATGTTATACCGATTTGCTATCGCATAACCCATTTCTGTTAGTGTCATCCATTTATCTACTGGTTGGGAGCCTAAAGATGATATCAACAAGGATTATCTCACTTTTGAATAACGAGTTTCAAATAACTTCTCATAGAGACTCTTTCTGGGACCTCTGATTTCATTATCTAAATCACGACGAACCATTGACCACCCTTCCTCGCCATATCCATGCAAAGATGCAATAACTTTAAACCCACAATTTCCATCATCCTTTACATCAACAATGTCATCAATAAATGGTCTGATATGTTCTGGAAATTGTACAATGTACCTATGAGATGGTTTTTTCTTTGAGGTCTGAGATAACTGTGAACACTGCCTCTTTGAAGATTTTTGGGAATTTATGTGTTCTTGATCAACATACTCATGATATGAAGGATCACGATAAACATCATACCCAACAAGTTTCTTCCCTTTTCTCTTCACTCCTCCTTTGGTCTTTATTTTTTCAGGCGGTGGTACCATCTTTGTTGTAGTGGGGTAAGCAATTTCGCACACCCTGCTTTTTAGTGCTCTCTTTCCTGCAACATCTAATGAATGAAACCTTTTCCACAGTGTTTCAATCACATTTTTCATGTCCACCTCTGCTTCATCCTCTGTGTCTACCTCTTGTTCACCTTCCATACTCAGTTTCCTCCAATGGATATGAATAGCATCAATTGGTATTGGTTCACCACTCAATGTGTATCTCCCTAACTCACAGGCACAAGGTAACCCATATACTGTTCTACGAAAACACATGCACATCCGGGTGTTTGTACCCACCATGTCAACCATATTCCAAACAGACATGCTCAAGCAATTTCAACTTTTGATGGTATTCCACCTCATCACTAGCTTTTGATGGTATTCCACCTCAACTTTCGTACCAAAGCTCCTCTATCAGTTTTTGCATATCATTCACAACATACTCCTTGCACTTCGCTTTCACATTCTTGTTTATGAGAAATTGGCAAATCAAATTAACTGTCGCAGGAAATACTGTTTCAATTGCTTTCATCAAAGCAAGATCTCTATCAGTTAAAATTACTTGTGGTCATAACCCTTGTTTAGTGAATAACTATTTCAATTTATCTAGTACTCATCACAAAGTCTCTGTTTGCTCAAATTCCATATAGGCAAATGCAACAATAAATGTTAACTCAGTTGATGTCACACCAGCTATTTCAAACAAAGGTTGCCTATACTTATTGGTTTTGTAAGTACTATCCATAATCAACACAATAGAAAACATATTCAAGAACTTCACAGAGGCTGGATGGGCCTAGAAGATATCTCTCACAACCTCTGACTCATCTTTTTTCCTACTCCAATAAACATAATCAGATTCCTCTATCAACTTAAACAACTGTTGCATTTCCGTTATAGGTCCCCTAATGTTTTTCTGAATCTTACTCTTATGTTTATATATTTGGGTGATTCGAGTCACATTCTCCGGATCTCGTTTTTTGAATGACAACAATATGTGTCTTGGAGGAACATGACGTTTTGACAAATCAACAATATGTTGTTGGTCATAATCATTGAGTCGACTTACAAACGTATGACCTTCAAATCTATCAGTTAAACCATGGTTGTGAACTCCACATTTTATATCAATTTTCCAACCATAATCATCTTTTAAAGGTGTTGATCTTACTTTGAAAGGACAATTACATTTTTTGGTAGCACTTTGTGTTTCGCTATCCCCTTCTTTGTATTTTCCACCTCTATCACAGCCAAATATAACTTTGTCACTTCTTCCTCTCTTGCCAGTATTGGTGTCCGAACGGGTTATTATAACAGTGACTCTATTCCTGAGTCAAACCTCCTTAATCCACCTAGTCACCTCTTCTCTTGTAGGAAATTTTTTTGTAGTCACGAATATCTCCGTTGTATCTACACTTGTCTGGTCTTTGTCGCATATCATTAAAGGAATGTTCATGTCTCCTAACAAAAGTGACAAATATAAATTAAAAAAAATATTAAAAAAAAAACACGCTCCAGATAACTATGTACCAAGTTATCCGGTTGACAAAAAAAACCAAACCGGATAACTTAACAACAAGTAATCCGGTGTTGAAAAGTATACCAACCGGATATCTTGGAGACAAGTTATCCGGTTATATGTCTGGCCTTCACAACGCAAACCGAAAAACTTGATGTTGTGTTCTTGTTAGGTGCTAAATTGTGTTAATATTTAGTATAGTTTTTGGCACCTTTTTGTAATCTTTATTTGACAATCAATGCCTTTTCCCATTGTTTCCGGTTAATAACCGTAGTATAGTTAATTACGTTATTTAACTTATCTATTTAACTTTTGTGTTTTAATTGAAGGTTTTTACATAGAAAGGTGTAGATTGGAGCAAGGATGGCCCCCTAGAAGCAGTTTGTGAAAAAAAGTGATTTTTGAAGCATGCTTGGAGCCCGCTCAGCGCGCTCCTAGCGCGGTGATGAAGCTAATTCCAGAGAGTTGCCCGTTGAGCGCGGTACTGAGCCCGCTTAGCGCGCTGTTAGGACTTTAGGTCGGTTTGTAATAAATGAGACCGCGCTCAGCGCGGTGAAGCGCGCTTAGCGCGCTCTGCGATCCTCTGCCCCCTTATAAGTAGACTTTTCTATATTTTTCTTGGGATCTTTGATATATTTCAGAGCAAAATACATTGTAACACTATTCTTCTTCATCTTCTTGATTGTTTGGCTTCCATGACAATGGAGAGCTAATTTTCCTTTTATGTCAAGGTTAGAAGGTAGACAAACCTTTCTTTTGTATGTATAGGTATTGATTCTAGCTTATGAACTCTTGGATGATGAATGTATGATGAAAAACTTTGTTTATATGGTTTATTCTTTGTGTTGGTCCATGATTGAGAAATGTGTTCCTACTCTTTACTTAGGTTTTTCATCCATCAATGTACATTGGCTAGAGATAGCAATGTGTGTTGATGTTCATAAATATTGAACTTGAATGTTGTCATTTTGATAGTTTGAGTGAGAGATCATCAAAGGATCAAAATGGTAAAACTCACAATATGTGTTAGAAATAAACATATTGGGAGGATATGTGATTACATTTACCGTCTAAACGAGTTCATTCGCTTTGTCGATTCTATCCGTGCAAAATGGTTTGTCGAACCCTAATCTTGACATGCTTTTTATAAATCGTTAAAACAAATTTTTTTACCGCTATTACTTAAATTCGAATGCAAGTGTTCCGACTAAAAACAACCAAACCCCCTTGTTACTTTGAAGTTTAAAACGTATACGACTGTAGAACGGCTGCGATATCACCGAACAATCTCTGTGGATCGATAACAAAACCCTGACTCTATTTGTATTTCAACAGTTCTCCGGTTTAGAGAAAATAATTAACCGGATTTCATCGTATAAAGTTTTTCGGTTTGAAAAAAATACATTCCAGAAATCCTTACCTTGTGTTCTCCGGTTCTCGTCGAATATTGATAAAAAATAATTTTGGACTCATCTGACTGCACGTATAAAAAATTAAATAAAAGGATAAAATTGAAACTTTTGAAAATTTGTAGAGGTATGAGAATAAATATAGGGGTATGGAGTAAAATTTTCACACGTTTACCTTTTTAGGATGGAGTTTTAATGGGTGAAAATTTTAAGAAAACTTATAGTTTCACCATATAATTTCAATTTACACCCTCTTGTTAGGTTTTTGAAAAGCTCATATTAGCCAATTCTTAAAATTGAATTTGCTTAAACTTATTTGCTCTGAGTTTGCATAAACATGATTAAATTGAGTGTGTAAGATTTAGACACTGAAAATTCATCTACTTAGAAGATGTAAATTGAATTTGAGTAGATATTTTTGTAACTGAGTTTATATGAATATTCATAAACCGAGTTTGCGAATACATACTTGAGTTAAATTTGAGTTAAATTTGCATAAAACAAACGTATTCAGACTAAGTTTACACCTGATTGAACCGAATTTATGCAAAGATACATAATTTGAGTTGAGTTTGTGTACTTGATAAAAGAAAAACAAACCTCCATGAACTAATGGAAGACCTTGTTGTGCAAGTTTCTTCAACTTTTTCACATTTGGGCGTATCAGGTGTTACTTTTTTTTTATTGAATTCGGAAATGTTGCGCTGAATTGAGAATTTGCAAGTACAACAAGGCCATGTAACATCTTGTGTTCCTCATAATGTTTGTGTTACTTCTATGCAATGTAATACTTGTCTTTAATTTTCTAGTGTGTTTCTCAATCACAATGTTTAATGATATTCATCAATGTTTTTATCTTATTTAAACAACAAATCTATCCCTCATTGAAATTCCATCATGTGTGGTGACCAAAATATTCTTGTAGGCAATTTGGATTAGAACTAAACATCACGGTAAATGTTCTCTTTTTCCTCTCGAATAAAGTTTAATTTCAAAACAACCCACCAGCTCATAAAAATAGATACAACAGAGATTCTGGAGAGTATTCCAAATTTAACACCTTCACACTATAGATAAATGATACAACCACAAAAGAGACTTTGAGAACTAAAAAAAATTAATCCCGTGTTTATAAAGTAAGAGAAAGAAACTCACAAGATACAAAAAAATATAAAAAATATAACACAAAAATATTTCAGAGCACAACCATTTTGACAGAACCACAGTCATTATGAAGTGCAAACTGACTAAAATATTTCAGGAGTCTTATTGTTAGATTTCGCAATTCGGAGAAAATGAAACTTGCTATCATTATTACTTGCATACAAGCAATGAAGCAATGCAGTAGCAACTAACTTCAGCTAATAGAAAACCATAACGTGCCAGTTAACCAACTGTGATTATCATTCAATCATCTAACATTTACCCTAAAGATATGAACCCTTACCAAATATGCACCAGAGATTATAACTTATGGATCATGTGTACCAAATCTATATGCAATGGCCACAAATTTAAACTGATATAAATATAATAGAGATTCAAAACTGTGATGAAAACTTACTTTATATACTTGAGAAACATTGTTGTTATCTATCAAGAAAAAACAAATCAAGCTGTTTAACTTCATTCTCGAAAGCACATAATGTATGTTTGATGGGTCACAAAGTTCAAGGAACTAAAGGTATCACAAAACATAACTCCTCAACTATATAATATGCATAGAAACAAGGTGCCAATTATAATTTTAAAACAAATTTCTAACCATAATCTCAACCCAATAAAGAAAGAGTAGACATTAACGATCAGATTCTATGGTTCCACAGTTGTCACCTGTTGCCACTCTCCATCTACTGCTTCCTTCCATAACGTAACATTATTTCCCCCATCGGCCACAGCCAATATATTTCCAGTCAATGACCACGAAACTCTCCAAACAGGGGTATTGAAATCGTTCAAAATTTTGCCATCCCATTGATCCCCCTCCTTGGCCACAGTCCATATAATAACCTTTCCATCCTGTGAAGCACTTGCAATAGTAGACTTAGGAAGTCCCAAATTTGGTGCCCAAGCTACATCTCTAACCCAATCAGTATGCTTCTGAAGAGCAGGGAAGCAGTCCAGCTTCCAATGCCCGTTGTTAAGCTTCCACACCTTCACGGTACTATCACAACCACCGGAACAAAGCTTCTGTACAGGATCAAGCAAGCCAGAACCTACAAGAGCACCAGGTGCCATGGAAGGAGCCCACGACACAGAAGTGACACCAACAGGGTGAGCTTGGTCAATCCTTGAACTGTCCCAACCACCATCTGCTCGTGCAGTGAAAACCGAAATATTCCCATCCGACGAACCACAAGCCAAGCAAAGACCCAACTCATGCGGCGCCCAAGCAACCGAGTTCACAGACGACTTATGCTCATCAAATACATGAGCTTGGATCCATTCGTTTTGGTTACCTTCCTTCCATACAATTACTCGCCCATCAAAAGAGCACGAGGCTAGTAGAGAACCGAATTTAGGGTGAGCCCATGTTACCTGCCAAACAGGTCCTTGATGACCAGTAAGAGTTGCTAAATGCTGTGAAGCCGAGTTACTCACTCCAATTATCTTAATTGTATGATCCGAAGAAGCCGTAGCCAACCGTTTACCATAATGATCCATCGCAACATCATGAACCGTGTCTTGATGACCCGTTTCAACCTTTTGACCAGGCATTTTCTGCAATCAACCCAACACACAAATCAACGTAAAATTCAGTGTTTACAAATTAAACCAAAAATTACAAACCAAACCAAACAATTAGTTAACTTTCCTTCCCAATCATGTAAAATTCATCTCAATTCAGACTAAAATCATACCCTAAAGATTCAGTACAATAATTTGTTAATTTTTGTTCCCATTGTTGCATAATTTATCTCAATTCAAATAGCAAGATGAAAATCAGACTATAGATTCAGTGCAATCTAGTTAAACAAGATCCAAAATACGAACAGTAGCATAAAACCCTACACCCTAAATACAGGAAATTTGGCGATTTTGATATTCGAAACCCAAAATTAAAAATTAAAAATCGGAAGAAGAAACGCAATAATCGATTCGTGAAATTGAAAATAGAGAAACATTGAAGCGAAGAAAAAAGGGAGATTGAAGATCTAGTAACGGATCGAGAGAAAGAGAGTACCTAGAAATCGAGAGAACAGTGCGTAGTGTATTTTTGCTTTGATCTTATTTTTAACTATTTGTTCTTCTTTTCCTGTTTTAAGCTTTTAATATGAATAAATCAGGTTTAAATTCTATACAACAAATTTTTGTAAAAAGAATAAAAAAGAAATAAAATATTTTTAGTTTATTTTACCCTATCCACTTTTTTTTATTTACACAAAAGAAATTTATTACCGCAACAATCAAGTCCAACAGATTCAATAGGGATCCAAGCAGAGGATACAAGATGTGACTCACAAACCAAGCAGACAAACTAATCAAAGCTTTGAGTGCTATGATTTACATGCCTAATGAATATGTTCTGAGGTTAGAAGATCTTGGCATTCCTGTCTCTCTAAATGTTGTAGACAACCTCTGTAATTGCCAACTTGAGAAGTTTTATTCTCCAACCTTTGTGTTTGGTCTTAAGAGAGATCCACGTTCTTTCTATGCTCCAAGTTTTGAGGTTCATGCAATAACCAATCCAACCCAAAATACCTTTTCAAACATTCCTAGTTTTTTCACAGTTAAAGAATAAGCGATCAATTACTTTCAGTGTGATCACAACACAGACATTTACCACCAGTTTGGATGCCAAACTTGAGCATCACGTCTTTAATAGCAAGTCGCTTCATGCAGAGAATCCATAGTGTGAATTTAGCTCGAGGTCTGGCAGGATTGCTGAAAAAGATCTTTCTCCAATTCATTGGATCTTTCACTCCTCGCAACTCTCGATACATGGTGGTAGTTTGGTACTTACCATTACAATTGGATTCTTCACAATGTTGAGTATTGCCAACTGTATCTCTAACTTTCACAATACTTTTCAGAATCCACGAACTTTGAGGAGTAACGTATCAAGTTCTGATGTCTTGGTTCTTGATGTAGTAGATGTTGATCCATTTAATCCAAAGTTTGCCAGCTTTCCTTTGAAGATTCCAAAGAAGTTTACCCATAATAGCTTGGTTTCATTCCAAGAGAGAAGTAATGTTAAGACCCCCCCTACACTCTTAGGGTTGCAAACTTTTTCCCAGGAAATAGGAGCTTTTTTATATTGATAATCTCTTTTCCACTCCAAATGAAACTTCTGTAGATGACTTCCAGATGGTTGATAACTTTTTTAGGGAGGGGAAACACATGCATCCAATAGTTGGAAATGGCAAACATAACACTGCGAATTAACTGATGCCTCCCTACATGGCTAAGCATCTTAGCAGTCCAATGTTTGATCTTACCAACTATCTTATCAATGAGAGGTCTACATCAGGGGACAAACAATTTTCTACTGGACAAAGGAACTCCTAGATATTTGAAAGGTAACATACCAGGAGAAAATTTTGTCTCTGCCAAGATTCTCTGCTGAACAATGTTATGCGCACCCCCAAAGTAAACTACATTTTCCAGGGTTTGATTTTAAACTTGTGGCTGCTGAAAACTCTAGGAACTCTGTCATCATAAGTTGAACTAATGTTTGATCTCCCCTTGTAAAAAGGAGCAGGTCATCTGCAAAACAAATATTAGTAAGCCGGAGTTTTTCACACTTATAATGGAAATTGAAATCATGATTGGCTTGCAATTTTCCCAAGCATCTATGGAGGTACTCCATGATTAAGACAAATAACAGAGGGGATATGGGACCCCCTTGTCTTAATCCCCTTTTAGTTTTCATATGTTGACTATGGTGTCTATTGATCTCTCTCTCTCACACACACACACACACACACACACACACATATATATATATATATATATATATATATATATATATAGGAAATAGTGCTCACAAAAACCATAATCCACTTTATGAACTTGGGAGGAAAGCTCATTTCTCCCATAATTGTTTCCATGGTTGACCACTCCACTTTATCATAGGCCTTCTGCGTATCTATTTAGATGGTACATCTAGGAGAAATTTTCTTCCTGTTGTATCCTCGAAGGAGTTCACGAGCCATGACGATATTGTCATGAATTACTTTCCCAAGATCAAAGACAACTTGATTCTCATCTACAACTTCATTTATCACCCTGCTCAATCTTGTTGTTAGGATTTTGGAAATTATTTTATATAAGGTAGAGCAACAAACTATAAGTCTCATTTCCTTTAGGGTATTAACATTGGTAGTTTTGGGGATCAAAGTAACTAAGGCACAATTGAAAGCTGGATGAAGCCGATTTTCATCAAAGAAACCATGGATAGTAGCTCTAACATCTGCCTTAATAATTGACCAAGTAGCCATCAAAAACTTGGCATTGAATCCATCTACACCAGGAGCTTTTTTTATTATCAATACTCTTGAGGGCCTCCCACATCTCTTGATCAGTAATAGGTTGAATCAAGCTAACCCTATAGCCCTCTTGAAGTTGAAACCCTTGTCTTATAGCCATAATATCCATCTGCTTCAATCTTTGGGCGGATTTACCAACCAGATCCACACAGAAATTTAAAACTTCTTTTTCAATATCATTCATTTCAGTGATTGTATTACATTGGGATCCAAAATTTTATGAATTCTTGTTTGTTTGTTCTTCCCCCTGACATTGGCATGGAAATAAGCATTATTTCCATCACCAAGCTTCAACCAATTTACCTTTAATTTCTGATGCAAAATTTGTTCCTCAAGTTCAGGGGCATTCATAATTTCATCAGATCAATGCTTAGTTGTAGCTATGTGTTCTTAGTTGAAAATATCATTAGCCAACAACTGCTCAATTTGAGCCAACTTATCTCTGTTCTCTTGGATTTGCTTAACTCCTGCAGCAGTTTGTTTTGTCATGACTTTTAATATAGGTTATAATCTCTTGAGTTTTTTCCAAACCTTGTGTATAGGGATGTCTCCTTCACCCCTAGCCCAACTATTAGAAATTATGGACATAAACTCTTGGTTTTCCACAATACAGTTCAAAAATTTTAAATTGCTTTTATACCTAGTATTGGTTGCATTCTCCCTCATAATTCTCACTATGAGAGGAGCATGGTCAAATATGTAGGTTGGTAGCACTTTAATAACACAAAGAGGGTGCTTGAGGAACCAACCCCTATTGAAAATGGCACTATCAATTATTAAGTATATCATGCCATTGGTTTGCCCATTCGACCAAGTAAACTTATTCCCAATAGTCTCATGCTCATGCAGGTCCAAGTCTTCCATCATTTGCTCCAAGTCAGCATATTCCGCTTCTTTCACATCATTCCCACCAACTCCATCCCCCTCTTTGAGCACATTATTGAAGTCACCAATGACAATCCAAGGCCCATGTATACTAGTTGCACATCTTTTGATGTCTTTCCAAAGCATCCTCTTGTTATGTAACTGGTTATGAACATATATTACAATTAACCAAGATGCGAGTTTGCCATCTGCATTGAAAATTTCATAATGTATGAATTAATCAGAGCTATCAATCATTCAGATCTCCATATTATTATTTTTCCACAAGATCCATATCCTACCATTGAGATGTTAAGTGTAGTTGTGAATCTAGTTCCAATCACTCCCAAACTTCAATCTTATTCTATCAACTTTATTCTTTTTAGCTCTAGTTTCAAGTAGGGCCGCGCATGACACTTGGAGTTTCTTGATATGTCCAGCAATCTCCATATGTTTGTCCCTCTTATTAAGACCTTTTATATTCCAAGACAACATTGTGTAACTTTTTCTTCCATTGAACTCGAGCTCTCCCCAACTCTTAGCACTTCAAACCCATTACTACAACCAATAAGGATGTTACCTATCTTAATTGAGTTGCTCCGTTCTTGCATCTTTTACTCGCTCTTCTGTTTTTATCCAACCATTGTCCACTCTACTGCATCTTTGTCAGTTTCTTTTCCTGTTGTAGATTTGTCTTCTTGGTTCTCATTCTGGATCTCCCTTGTGTCTACAACCATGTGGACCTTTTATAATTCAACTTTTTCCTTCTAGATTTGCTTACTTTGCTCAGGTTTCTTAAACTTGTTTTGTCTTCTCTTTATACTCATGCCCTACCTTTTAGCAAGTTTTACAAAAGTAGGTTTCCTTTCGTATTCCACCTGCTGCATGATCTTATTTCATTTGGGTTCCCTGATGGCAATGGAATATTTCAATTCAGGGGTTATGTCTACTTCAATGAGAACGATAGCATAAAACACCCATGGCTTTTTTGTTGTGCACTCATGAGTCATCATAGACATCCCAATGGCACTAGCAATTTGCTTAATACTCTTTTCACCCCAATACACAAGAGGTAACTGTGGGAACATCACCCATATGGGTAGAACTCTTAATATATCATTTTTTAGGCTAAATTCAGGGGCCCACTCATGTAAAAACATAGGCTTATGGTATATGGTGTACGGTCCTCTCATAAGCAATGCATCCTTATCCAGTTTGATCTAAATCATATGATGAAGTATCCCTCCTCGTTGTAATATAGTTTATGTAGAGAAACAAAATTATAAATATTCACCATGTCTTTCTTGACAGCATTCATAACAATGCTTTCCCCAAGGGTATACATTATCGATGCATTTTCCCAATACCTCTGTTCAGACGATATATCTTGTTCCTCTATAACTACTTCTACTTGTCCATTCACTATTGTAGGGGCTATATATTCTATTTCTATACCGTTAGAGGAAAGACGATTACCTTTGATGATATCTACCCAGGCTTTAGGTTTGTAGGTTTCTTGACGCTTGCTTCTGGGTGTTCAATCGTTACCTCCTCCTTTTCTTCCTCTATTATCGAATCTAGTGTTTTCAGTGTCTCTTTTCTTAGCTCCTCCTTTTATGAACTTGTTCCTTCAAATCGATGCTCAAAACCTTCTAGTTGAGCATTAGACGGTGTTGTAAAGACTGGCACCATCGTCGAAGGTGTCATTATCGCCATTTTCTTTGGTCGACCCCAACCACAACCCATTTGCCCTAGTACGTATGACCTAGTTTTGTTTCATCCATCCTAGCCTCTCAGCGATTTGGTCCTTAATCCGAAAATTAGGAATTTAATCCATCTCATTAAGCGGTTTAGATGGTGAGAAACCCTAAAACTTGCTCATCGAAAATCGCCTGTATGCTATCGGAAATCTCCTCAGCTTGCCGGAAATCACATTAGTTTTTTACTATCACAGTGCCACTTTTTAAACAAAAAAATATATTTTTGATATATTATAGAATATTTATATAATGATTAGTTGTTATATTCCATTTTATTTTGTTTTGCTTTAATTATTTTAAAGTATATGAATGTGTTTGGTTACCTTAATAAGATCAATGAAAATGAAATGGAAATGAATATAATGAAACAAAATTTTCATTTTATTAATTAAATTTCGGTTAAATATGTTTGTGATCCTTTTAAGTATCTCAAATTTCATTTTTAGTCCCTTAAAAGAATGGTCTTCATAAAATTTTGCATCCACACTTTTGGCCCCTAATACTAAAATTGTCGTTAATTCAGTTGCTAAGTAATAATTCGTCTCTAAAATCATTGCTAATTTTGTCGCTAAGTTTTAAAATCCTGTCGCTAAGTTGCAGGAGGGACCAAAAGTATGTGTGAAAATTTTTAGGAGGATCATTCTTGAAGGAAATATTTTGAGGGACTAAAAACAAAATTTGAGATATTTAGGAGGACTACAAACATATTTAACCCTTTAAATTTTATAATATGTAATTGAACAAACATTATCATTAGCCATTTCATTTCTTAATCATTAGATCTATATCATTAACTTCTTTAGTCAACTTATGAACAGTCTGAGCGGTATCCTGAAAGATTGCTAATAAGGTTGCAGACTTTTCTTCAGAAGAAAGATCTAGATCAACCTTGTTGGCTTTTCTTCCATTCGAACATTCTCTAAGATTCCATCATCAACACGGAGCTTGATCATACTTGAAGATTTATCATCAATCAACCTAGAAGCTAAACTTGAAGTTTCACGATCCAAAGAGATTCCAGCTTTGACCAGGATCTTGGTGATCAAACTTCCATAGGATAACCCTGTTGAATTTCACTTTTGACATTTGAACATGATACGAACCATTCCATCAGCCTAATTGACTTGAAATTTTTGAGACAGTAGCCACATAGGTACCACATCTTCCTTTATAAGCACATCACATTTATCTTTTCTTGGAAACAACACACGAGTCATTAGGTGATGTATGACATGAGAGCTTTCTTTCATGAACTTTGTCTTGAGAGGAAAATATTTTTACTTCATTGGATTGATAAGAAAACTTCCAATAGAAACGATAAGATCGAATGGTAGCAGCATCTGGAGCATTAACAAAGTAAGCTTTTCCATAAGAGGGTACCTTACACAAAACATCAAACTCATGCATGGTGAAATTGATCTTTATTTCACCAACTCTTGATGTGATAAGTATGCCTTCAAACTTTAGGTTGGAGTAGAATATTTGAACCATCCTTGGATATATCGGATCTGGTTTTTCAACGAATAACTCTTTAAGTAACCTATAACATATGTTTTCATAAGGATAAAAATCCCTGACGAAATTTCCTTCCATGTAGAAGGCTCTGAGCACCTGACGCTTTGAGAAATATTTCTCTTATGTTACTTTTGATGAGGATGCCTTTGATGGAGAGCTTTTTGAAAAAGTATGAAGACTTTTTATGGATCCATATCGATGATGATGATAATAACAACAGAGATGGACACTTGTGTAGCGGTGAAAAATTGGAGGTTAAGTTAATGATTAACTTAACTCACAAAGGAAGATTCGCAACCGCTCTTTATTGTTTCCAAAGGAATGGGGAAAGAACGAATAAAACCCACAGAAGTTCTAAAAAAATTAATAAAAGGGTACGGGGGTTGGTTATACAAAGGGGAGGTATTAGCATCTAAAATATATATAGTACTCTATATGAACCTCTTAAAAATTTGTGTTTGGCTTAAAATCGGGTTGTTTGCAAAATATTGTGAAGATGAGAAGAGAAATGTCTTTTAAGATTTTTGTTTGACAAGCCTTTTCGAGCCTCATGCCTACGTACCAACAAAGTGCAATGGAGGATCAAAACCTCGTAGTTCGTGGTAACAATAACAAAAGTGTTTGTTTTGATTAATTTTAAATTAATAGACATTTCGTCATATTCGAGTGGAAACTCAACTTACTACCCACAATAAATGAGGAAGGAGCATATGCATCATCTTGAGATGGAGTACTTTTGCTTGGATTGAAATCAACAAGTCTATCACTCAACATCTAAGTGGAAAATGTTATCACTTCTCTACATTATTGTAGAAGTATAGGAGTTACATCACTACAAGAATATAACTAATGACTATCCTTACGAAAAGGTTTAAAAGGAAAAGGTGCACAAAGGCACAAAAGATTTGAATGAGTTTTGTGTTTTTTAAGTCTTTTGAAATTGTTTTGATATGCTTAAGATGTCTTAGCATTTATTTAATAAAAAAGGATTTGAAAATCATTTGACAAAGTCAAGGTTTATTAAGAAAGTGGTTTAAGTTTGAAAACAAGAAGGTTTTGAAAAATGGAGAAGATTTTGAAAATTTAAGAAGGGGAGAAGATGAAGAGACTATCCTAATGCATAAGAAATAAAGAGCGGGAAATAAAAAGTCTCATTGTAAGGTTGCCCAAGAGGAAACCTTTGTGTGTGTAATGTGAACTAACCAGGATCTAGCCAGCATTTGACAAGAGTCAAAACCAACATTCCATTCCTTTGGAGTAGGCCATAAACAACAAGTAAGCACAGGATAAGACAAGCATCAGCTGAAAGAAGGACTTAAGCTATAAGGTCAAAGCTATGTATCAGAGATAAGTCTTCAAAGGTCAACTAAAAGTCTCAAGTATCAGATGAATCTGATAGCATAGGGAGAAGTAACCAAAGTTCATAAGTCTAAAAGTCAAACTCCAAGTCAAGCTAAGGATAGCAACTAATAGTACAAAGATCAGGGAACCAAGTTTTTTAGGGTTTTTCCTTTATTAATGTCTTTAAAAGAAAAAGAAATGTCCAAGTGGACAAAGGAAAAATAATCATAAACATAAACAATATGAAATGTAATGCTAAAAAATAAAGGCATAAAAGTAAATGACAATAAATTAAATGACAAGAAAATTAAATGACATAAAGTAAAGTTAGCACAATAATAGTGTTATTATTGATGTTAGAGTTAATGAATCGATTCGGGACAAATTTAGCGCTATGTTAAGCAATCGTAGCACAATCTATTAGGAAGGGCATACTATAGGAGGCCGATCAATAACAATTTATGTATCATACATGTTAGAGATATGGTAGAAACCATACTCCTAAAACATGTAGCACAAGTAAAAACCAATGAGGGATTAAGCACTAAGGCAAAGAGATTGGTCCATTACATCAATCATCCTTCATGACCACTTAGGACAAGCTTATGCATCAATCCAAAGTACCTCAAATTATCCATGATCAATTGGAAGGTAGATTTGAAATGATGAAAGTTCATCAAGCATCAATCCAAATTTCATGAACAAGATGAACACTGAATCATCCAATTGTCAAGAGAAAAGAAAAAAAGAAAAAGAAGGAGAAGGAGATGAAGAGAGAAACCAAATTAAATCATGACTTGAGACTCATTTATCATTAATTTCAATCACATTTCTTGATGGATTAAGGTACTAAACCTGTCATCAACCCAAAGTACGAAAAATAATCCAAATGATCATTTCATAATAAGTTTGAATTAATGAAGATTTATCCAACCTCATCAACACCCAAAGTCCATTCAGATTGAGGAAGATTTTGATTAATCAAGCCCTAATCCAAGTCAACAGAAGTCAAAAAAATATATAATGCAATAATAAACAAATAAAATGCATTAAAAATGATTTTTAAAATAATTTTAAAATGAAAATAAAAGGGAAAATAGCAAAGTAACATCAAAATATCAAATAAATGGCAACCACATATATAGAAAAATCAGAAATGACTTAAAGTACCTTTAGGAATTTTTGGAATTTTTTTTTAAAACAGAAAACTATTTTTAAACCAATTAAAATAAGGAAAATAAGAAAAAATTAAAAGAAAATAGCAAAAATGAAAATAAAAATTCAAAAAATCACACAAAGTGTGAAATGAGAAGAAATATTTTTAAGAATTTTTGAGTGAAAATCTGAATTAAAATGAATTTTATAAAATAAAATCAAAATAAAACAAAATAAAATAAAAAGAGAAAAAAGGAGAGTCATCAGATTGAAGTCATTTGGCTAAAGTATGTGCATCCAAGGGATCTGATCAAAGGAACATGGTAGACCTTAAGTGAAATAATGCGCTTGATCATTTTTAAAATAAAACAAACTCAGGCCACCGTTGTGCGGCTCCGATCATCTTCTCCGGTGAGTTGCTCACTGGAGTTTGGCAAATGGCAAAGTTAGATCATGAAACCTATGCCATTGTGATTGTCTCATCAGTGGAATCAAGAAATGGAGTTGAAATTACTTAGAATTTGAAAACAAATTCTCAAATTTTCAGTGAAAAGTATGAGCTCTAGCAGTGGTTATGAGAGCTATCTAAGCTTAAAATTGAGTGCATAAGCTTCCTCTATTTATACCTAAGGTGAATGAAGCTCATACGTGCGAAAATTGGTTGCAAACCTTGTGAAACCATGTGCACCAAAAGTGTGATCATTCTTGGTAGTGAAGTCACCAAAACGCAACTCAATCCTTCTAATTTTGGGTCGTTTTTTATTCTCAGGTATCACTTAATATCATAATGGACAAAACATGTGCAAAGCTTGGCTCAATTTGGAGTAATTTGTGATTTGCAAATTCTGACCAAGAGCAATTTTCAGTTCCATGAGGCCAATTTTAAACCAATGTGAAATCTTGTACATTTGACCTTTAATGCTCATTCTTTTTGCAAAATGATCACATCATAACAAAGAATACAATGTGAAAAGAAAGGTTTTATTTGGATGCTTGAGAAAAAATTTATGTCCTTGTAAAGTTGGCACGGTAACACCCTTTTCTACCCCCAAATAATGTTGCAGCAGAAACAACTCATATATCAAAGTAAGGCATAAAAATTCCCTCAAAGGGTGCACATTTCTCATTTAATTCAAAATAAATACAATTGCCCTATAAACAAAGGGTCTTCCTCAAATCAAATCAAAAGCCTTCACATGGCAGCAGAACTCAAAACTTTCAATTAAAAAGGTTTTCAACAAACGTCATAATAATCCAAATAAAACCACATCATCAAATAACGGCAAAATAAGGAAACAACATAGTTCGACTCAAAGGACCCCAACCCGATGTTACACTATCAGAGCAAGACCCTCTAAATCGACCAAAAGCAAATAAACTTCAAGGTCCTCGGAAGCATCCAAAGCTAAACCTGATCACCTGCACGTTACCCACATGGAGGCAACATTCAAACAGGCAAGGTGAGTAATCACAATTCAATATAAGTCATATAAAGAAAGACATTAACAGGGCAGCAGTTGTTTTTATCAAATACTTCAGCAACTCACCCAAAACATCATGTAAAACATCACATCACCAATATCACTCATATGCAATCATGCAATGCCACCAAGAATGAAATGCAACGTCATAAAAATGCACGTGGTACCAAATCGTCATAATAATGGACACTAGGCCATCAACCCTCCACAAGGGAGCATGTCACAAAACACTCTAATCCGCACAATGGGATTGAAGCCACCACTGGACCGAAGTCCTAACATCGTCACTGGACCGAAGTCCTAACATCATCAATAGACCAAAGTCTAAATGCTATGAATGCATGATGCACAATGTCATAATCATCATCATCAACAAAAGTCATTACGTGCATCACCATTCATCAAAATCTCATGTTAATCCATATCATCATTTAATCATCAAAACATCATGAATCGTCATCTCATAATCCTCAATATACTTAAGGTACTTCACGTCGCCATTTTATCATCAAACATCACACATAAACATCTAATAATCATCAATAACATCATATCATCATCTAATCACAAGACATCACATGTATGGACATCTCACAATACATCAAGCATATCAGGTCATCATTTTCATCACTAAATAATTCATCATATAACACGTTAACACATAGCAGAAATTCACAGCAACGTCACAGCATTAATATAATATGAAACAGATATTTTCTATGAATTTTAAGTTAATAAAAATAATGTTTTTCAGTCCTAGTTCGCGCTAAGCGGGCCCCACCCGCGCTAAGCGCGCTACTCACTGCCTCAAAGAGGTGAAATTTCTCCAGACCGCGCTAAGCGGGCTCTGCGATTTTGGCAGAAAAACCCTGCGATAACAGCACTTCTCCATCTGCGATTCAACACTCCTAAACCAGATTTTATCCTTAAATTACCACAGATTACGTTATTACAACTTATAACTATCATATATACGTCAATAACAACAATCATCACATAGCAAATCATCAAAATCCATCATCCCTAACCTCCAATTCCTAGGTTTTCCCCCAAAACCCCAATTACCCACCAACACCTAATCTTTATATAAAAAATATTGCAAAGTGATACTCCCCATACCTTAGAGTTTTGCTTCTTTCGATCTTCTCTTGAAGTTTCACCGGAATTCCTCTATGCCCTAGCCTCCTTCACTCTTCTTGTGTTCTTCAGAGCACTCTTTTCTCTCTTTCAACCAAAATAACACGAATAATGAAAACTCCCCTCACTATTCCTTGTTTTAACTCAAAATACCCCTAAATGTGCTTTTCCCATCTTACCCTCACTAATTCTCCTCAAATGTCCACTTTACCCTTAATTCCTCTAATATTATTTAAATTAAATAATAATACCTTATTTTCCATAACATATACTATTATTTAATTAAATAACCAAAACTTCACAAAAACACCGACATCGACACGAAACACCACAAATTCACAGAAATTCACGAATATAATATTTAAATAAATTAAATAATATTCTTACGAAATTTGGGGCGTTACAACTCTCCCCCACTTAAAGAATTTTCGCCTCGAAAATTACCTCAAGGAAACAGAGTCGGATACAACTCCCTCATCTGATCTTCACGTTCCCAAGTCTAACTCTCGCCAGCTGGTCCACCCCACAACACCTTCACCAAAGCTATGTCTTTACCCCGTAGTTGCTTCATTTCTCAAACATCAACCCGCACAGGTAATGCTTCCACAGTCAGATTATCCCTCACTTGTACATCATCCATCTGAATCACATGCGACGGATCCGGAATGTACTTCCTCAATTGAGACACATGGAACATGTCATGCAAATTCGTAAGTGACGGTGGTAAAGCAATTTGATATCTGATATGGACCAACAAAATGTGGAGTGAGCTTCCTTGACTTCAAAGCTCGACCCACACCAGTCATTTGCGTCACTCTCAAAAACACGTGATCTCCCTCTTGGAATTCAAGTGCTTTCCTCCTCTTATCATGGTAGCTCTTCTGACGACTCTGTGAAGCTTTCATCCTCTCTTGGATCTTCCTAATCTTCTCAGTCGTCTCTTGCACAATTTCAGGTCTGAGTACAACACTCTCGCCCGACTCATACCAACACAACAGAGTCCTACACCTTCTTCCATACAAAGCTTCATAAGGCGTCATTCCAATACTAGCATGAAAACTATTATTGTACGTGAACTCAATCAACGGTAAATGGTTGTCCCACGATCCTCCATGATCCAACACACAAGCCCTCAGCAAATCTTCTAAAGATTGGATAGTCCTTTCTGTCTGACCGTCTGTCTGCGGATGATAGGCATAACTCATCCTCAACTTAGTACCCAAAGCATCTTGCAAACTCTTCCAAAACCTCGATGTAAACCTCAGATCTCTATCCGACACAATACTCGAAGGTACCCCATGTAACTTCATAATCTCCTCAATGTACATCTCGGCTAACTTCTGCATGGAATGATTAATCTTCATTGGCAAGAAATGAGCCGACTTAGTCAATCTATCCATGATCACCCAAATTAAATCATTTCCCTTAGCAGTCTTCGGCAATCCCACCATAAAATCCATGGAAATACTATCCCACTTCCATTCTGGAATCCTCAACGGTTGCATCATACCTAAAGGCTTCTGATACTCAACTTTCGACTTCTGGCAAGTCAAACACGCATAAACAAACTCTGCAACATCCTTCTTCATACTTGGCCATCAAAACAACTTTTTCAAATCATGGTACACCTTCGTAGCACCGGGATGAATGCTCAACCTACTTCGATGTCCTTCTTCAAGAATGCTCTTCTTAATATCTGGGACATCTGGAACACACACTCTATCCCGAAATCTCATTACACCCTTCTCATCAATCCGGAAGTCACCTCCGTTACCTTGGTTAATCAAAGTCAATTGGTCAACCAACTTTAAATCAGATTGTTGCCCCACTCTGATTTCTTCCAGAATACTACTAGTTAACCTCAACATTCCCAACTTCACATTGTCAGGAGTCGCTTCACATACCAAACTCAAATCTCTGAATTGCTCAATTAATTCCAACTCTTTCACCATAAATATCAACATATGCAATGACTTTCTGCTCAATGCATTGGCCACTACATTTGCTTTGCCCGAATGATAACTCAAATCAAAATCGAAATCCTTCAACAGCTCTAACCACCTCCTCTGCCTCATATTCAATTCCTTCTGATCGAACAAGTAATTCAGACTCTTATGATCACTGAACACTTCAAATTTGGAGCCAAATAGATAATGTCTCCAAATTCTCAACACAAACACCATCGCGGCTAATTCCAAGTCATGTGTAGGATAATTCCTCTCATGAACTCGCAATTGTCTCGAAGCATAGGCAACAACTTGTCCATTCTGCATCAACACTCCACCAAGACCCATCTTCGACGCATCACAATACACCACAAAAGATTCGCTCGGATTAGGAAAAATCAACACTGGAGCAGTAGTCAATCTCTTCTTCAATTCCACGAAACTCTCTTCACAAGTTACATCCCACACAAAAGCTTGCCCCTTTCGAGTCAACTGAGTCAAAGGTAATGCCAACTTAGAAAAGCCTTCAATAAAATTGCGGTAATAACCCGCTAATCCCAGAAAACTTCGTATCTCAGTAGCAGACTTCGGAGTCTCCCACTGTAATACAACATCAATCTTAGAAGGATCAACGACAACACCACCACTAGAAATCACGATGGCCAAGGAAACTCACTTCCTTCAACCAGAACCCACACTTCGACAGCTTTGCATACAACTTCTTCTCTTTCAACACTTGCAACACAGTCCTAAATGCTCGGCATGTTCTTCTTCGAATCTAGAATATATCAAGATGTCATCAATAAACACCACCAACAAACTTATCCAAATACTCATGGAAGATCCGATTCATATACTCCATGAACACACCAGGTACATTAGATACACCAAACGGCATCACAGTGTATTCATAGTGTCCATACCTCGTCCTGAAAGCCGTCTTCAGAATATCATCAGGCTTAACTCAGATCTGATGATAACCCGACCTCAAATCAATCTTGCTGAACACACAGGCACCTACTAGCTGATCCATCAAAATCGTCGATTCTCGGTAGCGGATACTTATTCTTGATAGTCACTTTATTCAGCTGCCGATAATCAATACACAACCTCATACTTCCATCTTTCTTCTTCACTAACAACACAGGAGCACCCCACAGAGAAACACTTGGTCGAACAAACCTCTTCTCAAATACCTCTTCCAACTGTTTCTTCAATTCACTTAGCTCAGAGGCTTGACATCCGATAAGGAGCCATCAACACTAGACTCGTACCTGGTATTAAGTCCACTGCAAACTCTACCTCACGCTCTAGAGGCAAATCACTGATGTCATCTGGAAACACATATGGGAATTCACAGACAACAGGAAACTCCACACTTGCAGCTTCACGATCAATTGCAACGATGCAAACATTGCAAACACTAACGCTTCGTCTTCCATCAGCTCGTCTACTTGCTTAGCAGACAAGAACATCAACTCCCCAATATCATCAAACTCGGGAGAAACTCTACAATCTTGGTATAACAATTGATATGAACACGGTTTGAACTCCAACCAGTTCATTCCAAAGATCACATCGATTTGGTGCAAGGGTAGGCACACCAAATCCATCACAAAGGTCTTCTCAAAAATTATCACAGGACATCTTAAACATACAATGGTAGTAGTAACAGAACCATTAGCTGGAGTTTTTATTACCATATTCCCCTTCATATCAAATAAATTCAAACTCAATCTATTAGCACATTCAAGCGAGATAAAAGAATGAGTAGCACCAGTATCAATCATAGCAACCAACTCGATATTATTAGTAAAACAAGTACCTCGAATCAGGTTGTCCTTCTCTGGCACTTTCTGCACCACTCAAAGCAAACACTCTACCACTGGTCTGAGCAGTGGTCGCAGTCTTCTTTGGCTTCTGGCATTGAGTACTGATATGACCTTTCTCACCACAATTGAAACAGGTCGAACCCTCATCTTTGCAGTCAGTAGCTTTATGCCCCTTCTTACCACATCGATAGCACCTCACCACAGTATTGGTGCACGCATCAGCACGGTGACCCTTGCTCACCATACTTATGACACTTTTCGGAAGCGGGAGCTGCTCCCTTACTTGTCTTTTTCCCATCTGAATCCTTCTGCTTCCCTTTGTCGGCTGAAGTTGTATAAGTCTTACCCCTTATACTGCCCTTTCTTCTCACTCAACTGCTTGTAGTGAGCAGATCGAGCTCGGTTATTATCATCGTAGATTCTGCTCTTGTCAACCAACTCAACATACCTGCAGATCTACTGATACCCAATACCCTGCTTAATCTCTGGTCTCAGCCCATTCTCAATCTTGAGACACTTAGACATCTCAGCATCATCACAATTGTAGTGCAGTAGACAAAACTTCACCAACTTCTCAAACTTCGCGGCATACTCGGTCACCGTCATATCTCCTTGCTTCAGCTCAAGGAATTCCACTTCTCTCTTGCCACGAGCATCCTCTAGGAAATACTTGCCCAGAAACTCCTGCTTAAACACAACCCAAGTTATCACAGTGCCAACATCTGCAAGTCTCTGACGGGTGTTATCCCACCAATCCTCAGCCTCTTTTTTCAGTATATGCATTCCGAACTGAACCTGTTGCTTATCAGAATACCCCATCACTCAGAAGTTCTTCTCGATCGCCTTCAGCCACTTGTGTGCACTTGCTGGATCATGCGTACCCACAAAAGTCGGTGGATTGTTCCTTTAAAACTTACCCAAAGCACGAAACTCATCAGGAGCTCCACCATTTGGATTCAGCTGCGCCACCACATTAGCAATCGATTCCAACGCATCAGCAATTGCACGATCATTTCTTCCAGCCATCCTACACACCACCCCAACAAGGTTAGAAGAACTAAAACATCGATAGTGTACACACACTCGTCGACTGACAGGGACAGACAACACGTAAAAACCTGGCCGGACCGACCGACCTGCTCTGATACCACTAATGTAACACCCTTTTCTACCCCCAAATAATGTTGCAGCAGAAACAACTCATATATCAGAGTAAGGCATAAAAATTCCCTCAAAGGGTGCACATTTCTCATTTAATTCAAAATAAATACAATTGCCCTATAAACAAAGGGTCTTCCTCAAATCAAATCAAAAGCCTTCACATGGCAGCGGAACTCAAAACTTTCAATTAAAAAGGTTTTCAACAAACGTCATAATAATCCAAATAAAACCACATCATCAAATAACGACAAAATAAGGAAACAACATAGTTCGACTCAAAGGACCCCAACCTGATGTTACACTATCAGAGCAAGACCCTCTAAATCGACCAAAAGCAAATAAACTTCAAGGTCCTCGGAAGCATCCAAAGCTAAACCTGATCACCTGCACGTTACCCACGTGGAGGCAACATTCAAACAGGCAAGGTGAGTAATCACAATTCAATATAAGTCATATAAAGAAAGACATTAACAGGGCAACAGTTATTTTTATCAAATACTTCAGCAACTCACCCAAAACATCATGTAAAACATCACATCACCAATATCACTCATATGCAATCATGCAATGCCACCAAGAATGAAATGCAACATCATAAAAATGCATGTGGTACTAAATCATCATAATAATGGACACTAGGCCATCAACCCTCCACAAGGGAGCATGTCACAAAACACTCCAATCCGCACAATGGGATTGAAGCCACCACTGGACCGAAGTCCTAACATCGTCACTAGACCGAAGTCCTAACATCATCAATAGACTGAATTCTAAATGCTATGAATGCATGATGCACAATGTCATAATAATCATCATCAACAAAAGTCATTACGTGCATCATCATTCATCAAAATCTCATGTTAATCCATATCATCATTTAATCATCAAAACACCATGAATCGTCATCTCATAATCCTCAATATACTCATGGTACTTAACGTCGTCATTTTATCATCAAACATCACACATAAACATCTAATAATATCAATAACATTATATCATCATCTAATCACAAGACATCACATGTATGGACATCTCACAATACATCAATCATATCAGGTCATCATTTTCATCACTAAATAATTCATCATATAACACGTCAACACATAGCAGAAATTCACAGCAACGTCACAACATTCATATAATATGAAACAGATATTTTCCATGAATTTTAAGTCAATAAAAATAATGTTTTTCAGTCCCAGTTCGCGCTAAGCGGCCCCACCCGTGCTAAGCGGGCTACTCACCGCCTCGAAGAGGCGGAATTTCTCCAAACCGCGCTAAGCGGGCTCTGCGATTTTGGCAGAAAAACCCTGCTATAACAGCACTTCTCCATCTGCGATTCAACACTCCTACACCAGATTTTATCCTTAAATTACCACAGATTACGTTATTATAACTTATAACTATTACATATACGTCAATAACAACAATCATCACATAGTAAATCATCAAAATCCATCATCCATAACCTCCAATTCCTAGGTTTTCCCCCAAAACCCCAATTACCCACAAACACCTAATCTTTATATAAAAAATATTGCAAAGTGATACTCCCCATACCTTAGAGTTTTGCTTCTTTCGATCTTCTCTTGAAGTTTCACCGGAATTCCTCTATGCCCTAGCCTCCTCCACTCTTCTTGTGTTCTTCAGAGCACTCTTTTCTCTCTTTCAACCAAAATAACACGAATAATGAAAACTCCCCTCACTATTCCTTGTTTTAACTCAAAATATCCCTAAATGTGCTCTTCCCATCTTACCCTCACTAATTCTCCTCAAATGCCCACTTTACCCTTAATTCCTCTAATATTATTTAAATTAAATAATAATACCTTATATTCCATAACATATACTATTATTTAATTAAATAACCAAAACTTCACAAAAACACCGACATCGACACGAAACACCACAAACTCACAGAAATTCACGAATATAATATTTAAATAAATTAAATAATATTCTTACGAAATTTGGGGCGTTACACGCACCATGACCTGTAATTAGAGGTCAAAATAATTCTAAGTCCAAAATGACCTATAATTTCTTCAAACTTTTCATGGCTTTCCAAGTATAATTGCCCTTTGATCCTTGAAACAAACCTGTAGAGGGCATAAAATATGATCATTTGCAAAAAGAACCACCCACAAAAGTTGAAAATTGAGAGAGTTGTGATCTTTGGAAGTTAGGCAAATATCACTTGAATTTAAGTTAAATTTCACTAAGTACATAAAATGACCTCTAATGTTTCCAAACTTTTGATGATCTTCCAAGTATAATTGGCTCTTGACTTGTAAATAAATGTTTGAGGGGACGTCAAGAAGAGTCATTTTCCTAAAGAAGCACTCAAAAATGTTGAAGTGTGAAGAAGTTATGATATTTTGAACTTGGACTTGAAATGTTGACTTTTTAGGTGAAACCTCTTTGAACAAACTTGCAACCTTGGACTTTTTCTTGCATTTTAAGGTATATTGATGATCATATGAACTAAAAATGATATACTCTTGATGGTCCTTTGATGAAACTTGCAATGGCTTGAGGAAACTTGTTGATGAAGGCATGGAAATAAACACATGAACCTTTGAAGTTTCTTGAGAAACAAGTTATCAAACATTGAAATATCTTTGATCAAATGAAGTTGAATAATGGTTGAGACCATATGCTTTGAGATTAGAGGTCATGATTTGATGAATAGCCTTTGAAAATCAATGGTTGACCACACTTTGACTTGAGGAACTCAAACCCTAGCTGAGGAGACAATCACTTGATGCTCTTGATTCCAAAACCTACCTTGCAAAAGAAAAAAAGGGGACTAGGCATATTTTTGTATTTTGATTAATGGTTAGTGAATCATAAAGCATATAAGTACAAAAATTATAAAAGATATACAAAGAGGTGCTTGATGATCTCTACAAACGCAAACCCAAAGACGAGAGAGTTAGGAGACAACCAAGTTTGTGATCTTGATGCATTGCAAAGATGCAAATGAGGTGGGATCATAGGGGTAAAAATTAGGGTATGAAAGATGCTCCTATTTAAGTTTCTTTTATCCGGAGATATGAAGATTGACATCTTCATCTCGACAAGATTGAAGAGACTTAAATACAAAAGACCCAATTTTTGGCCCTAAGATACCACAAAATGTTCATGATGTGGATGCATGCACAAGACACTATGGGAAAAAGGTTCCATAAGAGACAAACTACTGCTGAAGAAACTTAGCAAATGAAACAAAAACTCCGTATGGGAAAAATAAGAATAGACACAGTTGGGGAACATAAAACACCACAAGAGATGGGGGAAGTGTGTAGATGAAACAATTCCCACCACACTCTTAACATTGCACTAACTCCATTTCACCCAACTGTTTTAAACAGAGAAATTACAACTCCGCTCAAACTAACTTCGAAATAAATAACTAACTCAAGCATAATAGAACTAACGCAACTAACTTCATTATTTTACTCTCCTAATTTTCATTCAAGTGATCTAAGATAAAACAAAATTTCATAAATAACTAAGTTAGTAAAATAACTAATTGAGTTGAAAGCAAACTTAGTGAGTTATTTCTAACTAACTCCTAACCTCCTCTAACTAACTCTTAACCTCCTCTAACCAACTCCTATCCTAACTCCTAAGCAAGTTCGATCCAAACTTATCCTCTATTTAATCTACTTGCCCTCTCAATTGAAGCTCGAAATAATATTCTTCATTCCCTTTGCAAATTCTGAGAATCTCTCAATCTCACATCTCTCTCACCCTCACTCCAAAGCTCATTCTTCCATTATTGCTCAGAGCCTCACCTTGAAGCTCTGAAACAACAAGAGCTAAGTTCTCTGCAAATCCTTTCTCCTCTCCATTTGCATCATCAAGAACAACAACTACATGTTTACAGAAAATCAAGAAAAAGAAGAAGAAGTTGAGGTTGAAGGTTCTGAAAATTCGCAAGAGTTAGAAAATTCACCTGAGACTGAAGCCTCACTACATTTATTTCGCACTCCTCGAAGCTCTTGGATATTTTCTCTGCTTTTTTCTCCCTCGTCTGTGTGTGTCATCTCAGGTGAGCTCTTTAACGCCTCTAATCTTCACTATTGTTGCTTATTCTTGCCAATTTCTCCTTAGGCTTACATCAATTATTCCTTTTCTTGCTTCGATTTTAAATATTGAGGACCTAGGGTTCTAAATCCATGTTCTGATTCGAAGGATAGAAGGCCTTTTTAGGTATGTTTGAGGTCATAATTGGATACAACGGAAGGAAACAAGTATGATGAGTTAGAGTTTTGCATGAAACTGTCATCCTCTGCTGCCTCTGGCATGACGGAGGTGATTTTTGGTAGGGACACGTTTGAGAAGGAGAAAGCGAGTTGGAACAAGCTGAGAAGAAAATAAGACTATGATAAATGACGCTTCACTCTCTTTGCCTCACGTTGGGCTTCAAAGCATAGGCCCATGGTTTTCTCGCACTTGTATTTTTCTCATACACCTCTCATTCTGAAACTTGCAAACCACAAAGCCAACTTGGGCTTTCCACCTGTCGTACCTCAAAAAATACGTTCTTCGCGATGCGTAAAACTAAGGTTTGCACGATCACAGATGGACTTTTGAGAGTCACCACCGAACTTTATTTATTCCCGGAAAGGGAAAGGGAAAATATCGAGAAAACCCACAGAGAAAAAGGATAGGGTATGGTCATCGCAACCATGTCGGGTTCTGAAGTCAGTTATGTAAGGAGAATGTATTAGCACCTCCCTACATCCATCGTAATCGATGAGAACCGTCTAAGTTATCTAGACATGAAAGGTGTTTGATATCTTATTGCTTGCTAAGGGAATGAAGGATGATTACTTGAGGGAAAACAGAAAGATTTTTTATTATTGAGTTCGTCTAAGTTTTCAACCCAGTGCCTACGTATCCTAGAGGGAATCAGAACTCCGTAGTTCTTGTTTTATTGGTTGGTTGATTTTAATTTGTGAAAATGATTTATATTGGTTTTGAATCAAATGCACAGGGCAAAAGAAGTTGATTTGTCGCACATGGCGAAGAGGGGAGGATTTGTCGCACGGAGCAAAAAAGAAAAATTTGATGAGTTTGATGGATTTTAAGTGTGAAAAGAAAAATGTTTTAGTATTTTTTTTTTTTTTTTTTAGTTAGTGATTTATGTACGGGTTTGATTATTTTCAAGTGGGCAATATTTTTAAATTAAATCGAAAAGAACTTATATACAAATTAATTATTTTTATTAATTAGAGGAATTAAAATTTTTTGGTATTTTAAATTTTATTATTTTTTGGTAATTATTTAAATATCCTTAAAAAGCACAAGAAAAAAATTTGTATTTTTATTTTATAGTAATAATAAAAAAAAATTAACCTAAGCTAAATAAATAAAATAAGAAAATAATTTAACAAAATTAAATTGATCTACTAAACTAATTATGTAATACCCCATATTTATCTAAATGCTCAATTGAATATCAAATGAGATCAGATGAGTATCTATGTGTTATATCTTTGGTAAATTGGATTAATGGAATCCTCTAAATACTTTAAGTATTGTTAATTCAGATCAATAGAGCAACTGGAGAACTCTGAAGAGATCAATTATTTTATTAAAGAGACGGATTAATATTTATTAATCCGAGAAAGTAATTTATGGTAACTCTAATAATTGATCAATTGGTGTGAGACGATAAAATATCAATTGGAGATATTTTGCCCTGTTGGATTATATTATATTATAAGTTTATATATATATATATATATATATATATATATATATAAGAAATAGAAAGAGAAAGAAAAGAAAGTTAGTAAAGAAGAAGAAAAGAAGAAAGTGGGAGAAAGAAGAGAAATAGGAAAATGGAAAAGAAGGAAGAGCTGGGATCTTCATCACCTTTTCATCGATTCATCATCTTCTTCAAACTCCTCTTCGAATATCAGGTGGGTTCTAGTTAGACACTCTAAGTTCTAGAAATATAAGTTTAGAACTTAGGTTAGATTTGAGAGAAAATGATTTAACGGTTAAATCAATGAATCTAACGGTTGAAAATTGATACAAATTGCGTAGTATAATCGTAATATGCATATGAACATTGCTGAAGATGTTTTGGTTTGGGAAAAGTTGGATTTTGAGGTTGGGAACCATGTGTAACACAAAAAAAGAATTCTGGTTCTGATGCATTTTGCCAGGCGAATTTTGAAGCACCAGGCGAATCAGGTTTCGCCGCTGCTTCGCCGGGCGAAGTACTGGCGAGGAGGAATTCTCCAGGCGAAATCCTAAATCGCCGGACGAAAATGAAGAGATAGAAAATGTTTTGGCTACTGGAACTTTTGGGTTTTCAAAAATGAGGTTTCAGCGCTGTTTCGCTGGGCGAAGTACTGGCGAAGAGGGATTCGCCAGGCGAAATCCTTAACCGCCAGGCGAATCTGTCAGTTTTTCAATAATTTCCTTTTCTTTAAAAATCCATAACTTTTGAGCCGTAACTCGGATCGAGACGTTCTTGGTACCGTTGGAAAGCTATGACGATCCTCTACCCAATAAAAAGTGAAAATTAGGGGTATGATGTCAGATTAATTATTTGAGTGGAAAATGAATGAAAATAATGTTATACGATATGTTGTAAATCCATATCTTTTGGATCGTAAATCCGATCGAGGCATAATTATAGTCGATGTAAAGCTGTGAAAATATCCTACGGGATAAAAGTGAAAAGTATTGATTTCGATACCCGATTAAATGAATCGGAGGGAACCTGGAAGTGATGTTTTATGTGATGTGCTATTAAATGGTAGTGTGAGACCATGATTTTAACCAAGGATGCTTGATAGAGGGTAGTGGTGGCTTGTATGCTTTAAAAATGTGTATGAACTACTATGTGGATTATGTTTGATATGTTATGCTATCTTGTGTGTTTTGTGATTAATGTTGTAATATGCTTGTCTAATATTGTTGTTGAACATAATTGATAAATGTCATGCTTAAAATGAATTAGGAAGAGTGGGAAACCTTACCCCAAACAAGTGTTAGATCCTAGAGATGTAACTAGGACTTGGTGAAGGTTTAAAGGGCAATGCTTATGCATCAATACTAAAAGAGTGTCTTTGATAAGTAGTTGTCAGTGGAGGATTGTAATTCCTCCGGTTTGTAACTTATCCCTTAATAAATATTAGTGACCCGTGTTTAATCCTCTGGTGTAGGATGGTCGGGGAAAGTATTTATTAAGTATGTATCCCTTAATAAATATTAGTGACCCGTGTTTAATCCTCTGGTGTAGGATGGTCGGGGAAAGTATTTATTAAGTATGTATCCCTTAATAAATATTAGTGACCCGTGTTTAATCCTCTGGTGTAGGATGGTCGGGGAAAGTATTTATTAAGTAAGTAACCGTGACCCGTGTTTAATCTCCTTGTGCGGGATGGCCGGGGAAAGTTACTTAGTGGTTGGTACCGTGACCCGTGTTTTATCTCTTTGAGCGGGATGGTCGGGGAAAGTACCAATTGTAGATAACCGTGACCCGTGTTTAATCTCTTTGAACGGGATGGCCGGGGAAAGTTATCTACGTTAAGAATCCATGACCCGTGTTTAATCTCTTTGAGCGGGATGGCCGGGGAAAGATTCCTTAACTAGTTGTAGTTTTGTGTATGGTGCGATTGTTTCTCTAGTCAGAAATGTTTGAACTCAAGGTCTAGTTCCTTTCCCCCGACTTGAGTTAGGCTAAGATAGAACCCTGTAAAACCGAGAGAATCCATAAGATAGGGAACTCACTGAGATTTGATGTATCTCACCCCACTATTGTTCATTATTTTCAGGAGGTATATGCATGTTTGATTTACAAGTGGAGCTATGCTTGGATGTTTCAAGAGAAACTTAGTTGAGCTTATTCCGCTGTGTATTTGTTGTATACAATTGAGGATATTGTATATTGATCTTAGATTTTATATTTTTGGCTAATTTCCATGTCTTGTACCATAGATTATATTTATGTTTTAGAAATGGTCAAGTATGTGAATTACGCCATTAGGCACTTATGATGGTGTCAGTACCAAATAAAATGCTTGTATTGTATTATTCTAGATATATATTATACAGGGCATTACAAATTAATTACAATGAAGTTTAACTTTTGTATTTTTTAAACTTTTGTTTTTGTTTTGGTATTTTAATATTTGTTGTATTAATGCATCAAATAATAAATAAAAAATTAGAGAAAAGTTTACATGTGAAACATTTTATACATAAAGAGAAACAAATACACTTAAGATTAATAATTCAATGTGTAAAGTCTTAAAGAAATACCAGTAAGAAAAATTAATGTACCTATGTCCACCTCTTTTTCAGCCAATGCTCAACGGGGAGTTCGACGACGTTATTCTTGAGAGGGAAAGGTAAAGACGTGATGATGGTGGTCAGATCTACAAGCTATGCCGAAGAAGGTGGTACTCACGGTGGCAGCGGTTGATGACGGACTCGTGGTGGTGAGAGGAAGTTGTCAAAGATGCGTCGTGGACGGTTATGGCCGCAATGATGGTGGATATTTTGATGAGGATTTGTCAAAAATAGTGGTTTGTAGGTGGTGAATGAGAAAAGAGGTTGAATGGTGTTGATTTTTCAATGGAAAAATGATGAAAGAAGTTTTTTTTTGCTTAAATGCACTTTTAGTCCCCCTATTTACAAATTTTTAACATTTTAGTCCCTCTTTTAATTTTTTTAGCCTTTTAGTCCCTTTAGTTGTCATTTTTTGGGATTTCTTGTAGTCCCCCTCCTGTTTTGATTATGTGGCGCTCAAATTGGTAAGTGGGCATGCCTAGTCATATGCCATGCCAGTTAATTTAAGAGACCAATTTATTGACACGACATGAAAATGTTATTTGCATTATTTTAATTAGGCTGGAAAATTTGGAAATTATATAATTGATCGTAATAGGAAAGAACCCTAATCCCATTCCATTTCGTCCTTGAGTTCATCAACAATCTGAACTATTTTTACAATTTTTGCGAAGACACATTGGAATTCATAATGCAAGCACGAACGAAAGGCAAGGAAAAAGTGAAGTTTTGCATGAGGTAAGTGAAACTTTTTTACGCAAATTAGGGTTTAAGTTATAGTACGGATAATGTTTTCATTTTTGAAACATGTGGTCCCTTCATATGTTTATTTATTCTTAATGTGGTCCCAAAACATGTTGTTTATTCTGAATGTGGGACCAAACATTGTTGTCTAGTCTGAAATAGGGTTTTTTATGAATGTGGTCCCCCAATATTGATGTTTGTTCTGTATCATTATTTCTATTACAGACCAAGTCAAAATAAAGGCATTAGGATACAATTTCATCTTAGGGGAAAGTTAGTGTCTGAACCTGTGAAGTTGTATGTTAATAGGGTAATTTTTGAAATGAACTGGGAATGGGATATGGATTATGTGTCTTATATGCAGTTGGAAAAGTTGATTCACAATGAGGGATATGTCAATATTAAGTGTTTATGGTATTGGAACCCCAAGTATAGTTTTTCCAGTGGCCTTAGACCCCTAAATTGTGATGAAGATGTGTTAAAATTTGTTGCTGATATTAAGGATTATGAGGTTGTAGATGTGTATGTAGAGAACTCAGTTTGTACTCCTGATATTATAGATGAGGCTGAGGTAGGAAAGGAACATGAGAATGTGGAGGGAGGGAGAGGAAGTGAAGATGTGGACCGAGGGAGAGGAAGTGAAGATGTGGAGGGAAAGGAAGATGGGAATGTGGAGGTGAATGAGGATATGGAGGGAAAGGAAGATGATAATTTGGAGGTAAATGAGGATGTAGAGGTAAATGTGGAGGGAGGGATTGGAAAGGAAGATGATAATGACAATGATTCATTAAGTGAAAGTGACAATGAATATGTTGCAAGTGAAGGTGAGAATGATTCATCAAGTGAAGGTGAGGATGCCTATGTTATAAGTGAGGATGAGACTGATGCAATCAATGTGGATTGGACCACAGTGCTACAAGGTTGTGAAGATGTGTGTCAAGCTGCTAAGAAAAATGGTGATGATGACTCTGATCAGTTACATACTCCTCCTGATAGTGAGGATGATGAAGAAAATGAGAAATTCCCAGCTTATAGGAGTGGTGAAGGATTAAAATTTCAATTAGGTATGGTTTTTAACAACAAAAAGTTAGTGAAAGAGGTTGTAAAGGAGTATGTTATGGAAATGAAGAAGGATATATTAAAAATGATGCCAAGAGGATAGTATAGGAGTATTCTGTAAAAGAGTATGCTTAGTAAAAGGGTTAGTAATCAATTTTGGCAAGTTCTTAGTCTTATAGATGAACATAGTTGTTGTAGAACACCTAAGAATAGGCAAGCAAAAACAGGTTGGCTAGCTAAGAAATTTACAAACATTCTAAGACATAGCCTTAATATGAAATAGGCAATGTGGAGTGCTGCAAGAGCTATAACCATTCCAGTATGGGAGAGGGAAATGCAAAGATTAAAGTCTTTGAAGGAAGCAACTTGGAAGGATATGTTGGACATCCCTGCTCACTTATGGACCAGGTCACACTTCAAAACATACTCTAAGTGTGATCTACAAGTTAATAATATGTGTGAAGCCTTCAATAGGTCAATTCTAGATTGTAGGGATAAACTCATAATCACTTTGTTGGAAGGTATTAAACATTACTTGACTAAGAGGATAACTAGTCAAAAGGAGCTTATGAATACATACACTGGTGATATTTGCCCTAAGATTCAATTGCTTCTTGAAAAGAACAAAAAACATGCAGAAGGTTGGACACCCACATGGCATGGTGATGATGATTTTTCCATCTTTGGTGTCACCAATGGCATAGAGACCTACTCTGTAGATCTGAAACAACAGACATGTGTGTCGTACCTCGAAAAATGAGAACGACCTCGCGAAGCGCAATCGCACGCCCGCGGGATGGACTTAACAGAATCGCCACCGATCTTTATTTATTCCCATAGAGGGAAAGGGAAAATATCGAATAAAACCCTAAAAAAGAAAGGATAAGAATATGGTCATCGCAACCAATGTCTGAGTTCGGGAGTCGGTTACGCAAGGGGAAGGTATTAACACCCCTCACGTCCGTTGTACTCAACGGGAACCATTTAGTTAGGGTTGAATGTATGTTAGCTTAAGGTTTGTTTCTAATCTTCTACTTGAGGAAAAGGAAGAGAGAGAAATGTTTTTAGGGTTTTTTTTAAAGGGGGGACCTAAGGGTTTTTATTACTAGGGGGCTCGACAAGACTTCACAATCTCGTGCCTACGTATTCTCATTGTGCAATGAGGAACTCAGAGCCTTCGTAGTTCGGGGACTACGGTAAAAAAGAGAAAATGTGGAAAAAATAAAAGGTTGAATCCAAGAAGGAATTGGATGTAAAGGAAAAGGGAAAAGGTAGAAAAAGGGAAAGGTGGAATCCAATAAGGCATTGGATGTAAAGGAAACAAAAGAAAAATTAAAAGGTAGCTCGCTAGGATCTCGCAATCCTATGCCTACGTATTCTCAAGATGTACTTGAGAAATCAGAGCGTCCGTAGTTCTGGCCTACGGGTGAAAAGCTTGAAAGCAAAGCTTGTGAGGATTGGTTGTTTAGGAGAAGAGATTAATGGCTATCTCTTATGAAGGTTAAAGGAAGGGTTAAAAATCACAAGAGATTAATGGCTATCTCTTGAAAAAGCTAGTGGTTTAAAAGTGGCTTGAATATGTTTTAAGAATGCCAAAGGGTTATGCCAGAGTGCTAGACTCTAACAGTCCTTTTCATTCAAGATTGATTGTAAAATTGTTTGTTGGACAATGAACATTAATAGCAATCAATGGTTCAAGAGTTGCGCCAAGATGCTAGATCTCGACGGCTCTTATTCATCCAAGTTGAAATGAAAAATATTTGATGGACAATGAACTCTTGAAGATAATCAATTGTTCGAAGAGTTGTGCCAAGATGCTAGATCTTGACAGCTCTTATTCATCCAAGTTGAAATGAAAAATATTTGATGGACAACAAGCTTTTGATGATAAAAAGCTCAAAAGGGTTATGTCAAGATGCTAGATCTTAACGGCCCTTATTTGTCCGAATTGATATGAAAGTTATTTTATGGACAATGAACGCTTGATAAAAGTCAATTGTTCAAAGAGTTGTCCCAAGATGCTAGATCTTAACGGCTCTTATTTGTCCAAATTAATTAAAGGTATTTTGAGGAGCGAAAGAATGAATGAATGGCTACCCCAAAGTACGAGACTTGAGACCAATCGTTCGAGGTTTCGGCTAGAATGCTAGATTCCAACGGTCCTCTTCTTTCGCATTTATTTAGAAACAGATTTTAACATTCGGTTTTAAAAGCCACTCAATGCTTGATCGAAGTTTGATACATAAGTTGAAAATAATTTGTGAAATAGTTTGAAATTGAAAATGGAAATTGAAATGAAAATAAAGTTGGTCTCGTCTAAATCAAGATTTAAATCGGGAAATCGATAATCTATGATACTTGACTTTCATTGACCAAAAAATAGAAAATGAAATATGGCCTCATATTTATCAAGATTTTTAGTGATTTGAATAAAATCAACCAATCAAGTTTTTTATATATCATTGGCCCAAATAAGATTTTTGAAATAGAATCGAAAATGAAATCAAAACAAAAAGAGAAATAAAATCGAAATCCAAAGAAGAATCAAAGATTAATTATTTATAAAAGCTTTTTTGAATAAACTAGAAAAAAGAAATAAAAAACTTTTTAAAACAAACTTTTTAGAAAAATGAACAAATGGCAGGGGTTTAGAATCTTGAAGAGGATATAATATATGGTGGAATCACTTGGGCCTTAGCCCATCATCCACCCAAAAACAAACGATACATGAAGAAATATGGGAGACCTTGGAATCAACACGGGCTTTACAGCCCATACACATGCCTTCAAAACAAACAAAAAAAACTAAAAGAAAAACAAGTCAAAGAACAGAGACAGTAAATAAGCTTCCTCACTTCAAAACCAAACGGGATTGGAACGACCATGGATTTAGAATACGACAAAAACAAACACCAGCTTCCAATTTCCTTCCAAAAGGCGAAACCAAATCATCAAGATGAAAGCTTAGAAATAAAAAAAACAAAGTCGTGAGAAACAACAAGAGCGTTGCGCCGTCCAACCCTTCCTCCCGGTGAATCTCGATGGCCTCTAGATCTCTCCGCCTCGCCTTCCATTTCTTATGCAAGTCACGGTTTCATCTCCCTCTCCTTGGGTTCAATTTCAATTTGTTCTCATCTACTCTCTTCATCGCTCCTTCTTTTTCTCTCTGGTTCTTTTATGATTTTGAGATTAAGGGTGATTGAGGATTTGAATGATTATTTGAGTATTTGAAGAATCTTTGGTGTAAGTTGTTGTGTTTAGGTTCTGTTATTTTGTATTAGTGGCGGTGAAATATTGTTGTTTGTTGATGAAGGTGAAGGGTCAAGAAACAGGGGCGGTGATGTCGGAGGGAGTTTTATGGTGGAGAGGAAATGGGAATGAACCGATGGCAAGTTAAGGTTGTTGTGATAATGGTGCTTGGTTTTTAAGATGAAGATAGAGAGCTTTACATGTTCATGGAAGAAGGTTACATGAAGGTCAGCGGAGTTGAAAATGGAGGGCTCCTATGGCTTGTGAGTTAAGAGGTTCTGAGAGTGAAAAATAAGAAACAGTTGTTGAAATCAAATGAGAGTGAGAACGTCTCTCTTAAAAATAAATCAATCCTTATTCAACAAATTTATCTTTGTCTTGTATTATCTTGAGAAATCATTTTCATTGTAGGTTATGTACAGACTTGTATCACTGGCTTGGTGCAGAATTTTTGGACCATTGTGGTGCAACGTATGAGGGGAATAAATCGCAGGTTACATACAAAAATGAAACAAATCCAAAGTGACTTTTGAACACTTGCTCATTAAGTCTTGTTAAAAAAAGAAAAAGCAAAATTAAATATTAAAATAATAAGTAATGTAAAACAATAAAATTTAAATCTGATAAAATATAATAATAAAATAATGTTTAATTAAAACTAGACTAAAAATTGAAAATTAAAGCTAAAATAAAGTTTAAATTAAACTATATTAAAACTAACTTTATCAATTCTAAATAAATCTCAATATAACAAAAATCTAAAAATGACTAAAAATGCATGATTAATGATAAATGAAATGTTTGACTAAAATGCAAGAGAAAAAAAAAACAACTTACAATGATGTACAGATGATCAGAATATCTGAGGGTAAAATTTGGAGTACAACAATGTGCTTGCAGAAAATAGGATTTGACTGGTATTCCATGTAGTCATGCCATATCATGTATATGGCAAAACAAGAAAAAACCTGAAGATTATGTCTCTGAGTATTACAGGTTTGTTGTCTATGTATAATGTTTTAATTGTTATGTTTTCTTGAATTGGTTGAATTGGTTAATGTTATGTCTCTGAGTATTACAGGTTGCCATATCTATTTATTATGTCATGTTTGAATTGGTTAATGTTATGTCTCTGAGTATTACAGGTTGCCATATTTATGTATTATGTCATGTTTGAATTGGTTGTGCAGGAAGTCTATTTTTCTTAACAGTTATTCACATATACTCTATCCTATAAATGGGCCCTAACTATGACCTTTGTTGGAGGGTCAGGTGCCAATCAAACCACCAGTGCTCAGAAGGGCCATTGGTCGACCCAAGAAACTGAGGAACAAAGTGAATGATGAGCCAAGAAATCCACATGTCCTTCCTAGGAAGCTTACAACTGTGAGATGTCATAAATTTGGTGCCATGGGACACAACAAAAGGAGTTGCAAAGGAAAAAGGGCTGCTGAGAGAGCCATTCCTAAAGGTGGTAACAAGAAGAAGGTCAAGGCATCAAATGATGGAAAGAGACAGAAACTTGAAACAAAAGGTGGAAATAAGACAAAGGCATCTGTAACAGATATTGGAAACTCATCACAAGCACCTCAACAGAAACTTGAAACAAAAGGTGGAAAGAAGTCAAAGGCAGTTGAAATAGAAATTGGGAACTCATCACAAGCACCTCAACCTTCTCAAGATTAGTTCAAATTAGGTTCAATGTGCCTCATGTCAGTTTGTAATAGTTAGGTTCTTTGTGTGATTTTGTAGCAGCTCAACATTTTGTGTCATTTTGTGGCATTTTCATGTCAGTTTCTGGTTTATGTGGTTGAACAAGTCTTTACACTTTGTGGCTTTGTGGTTTATGTCAGTTTGTTGTCTATGTAATAACTTTAATGATATGTCTATGAAGTAATGCTCAGTTTCAACTTCCTTGTCAGCTAAATATGCATTAGCTATTCCAAATACTTGTAAACAAATGGAACATGTCCTATAATTGTAAACAAATGGAACATATTGTTGCACCCCAAAATTTGCCCTCTTGTTTTAGCGTTAACTGGCTTATGTTTCTTTTCATTTGCATTAGCATTGCTGCATTTGCATGTTTCTTTGAGCATGGGATCAGGGCATTTTCCTTAGCAGTACAAGATGTTCTCAGCACCAATTTGATCTTTATCGGCAGTTAAGGCCAAGCATTTAATTCTCAAAGTCTTTTGGAGCATCTATTTTGCTCATTTAGTGATTTGAAGATCAACAGTTCTGACAGTCAAATTTTGATCAGCAGTTCAGCACCGAACAACCGTCTCAGTAATTTAATCGGGGCCCAGAAAATATTTCATGGCATGTTTCAAGTGCACTAAAGTGGTGAGGTCCAAAGACAAGTTTTAGAGGCATATTGTGGTTCAGAATAGGTGGAATCAAGCCCGTCTCCATTTTCCCTCCTTTTGGCGCCAAGCAGAAAATTCAAATTTTCCTCAGAGTAACCGGTTACTCACCGTTTGTTAACCGGTTACTCAGTGTAATTTTTGCCCAGAATCTGCATTTTTCAGCACTGCAGAATTTTTAAATCATTTTAGTGGTCATGTGCATTGCTTGTGCCTACGTGGGAAGGATCTAGAATAGCTTCTTTTCATCATTTTCCACCCAAATTTTCCAATTCTCCTCATCAATTTCCACCCCAATTCCACACTTCACTTCTTAACCCATTTTCACCTCATTTTCCACTCACTCCAAACCCAAGCCAAATTCCTAAGCTAGAGGATATTTAAGCTCACTCATTCCAAACCAAGAGAAGACCTAGATCATTTTCACTCTCCAATTTTCAGAATTCCTTCAATTCTCTCAACTTTTCTTTCATTTTCCAAAACCCTCACTCAAAGTTTCATCATCAAAGTTCATCAAATTTCACCTTGGAAGTTGTTGATCTTGAAACTAAACCACCATCCATTTACCAATTCTTGAAAGAATCTTGGATTTGCTACTGTTTTGGAGTGTAGAATCACTTTTGGAGAAGCTTTTCATTATTTGAATTGTTCTAGCTTGGGTCTTGGTTGTTCTTGCTTGGATCTTGAAGTTCATCACATAGATCTTTGGATTTCTTGTTTGGATCATCAATTTTCGTTCTCAACATTCACCAAGGCAAACCTCAGCCTTGTAGGTTGGTTTTCCCTAGATCTATAATTGATTTTGATTGATCATAGCTTTTGCAATGTAGATCCATTGATTTCATGTGTTGTTGACGCTTTTGCTTGATGTTGATCATGAATGTTGATGATAATATATTTGCATGATGTTTGATTAGTGTTCATGAGCTTAATTTTCGTGCATTGTTGATTACATGATCATTGGATATGATTGGATAAGTGATTTTGCTGCTGAAAAGTGATTTTGCAAATTATTTTTGAACTCTGTCCCAGAGTAACCGGTTACTCACCGTTTGTTAACCGGTTACTCTATGTATTTTTTGCATAAATGGTTTGATTTTCAACTAAGTAACCGGTTACTCACCGTTTGTTAACCGGTTACTCTGGGACAGAATATGTATTTTGGTGCATTTTCTTGGTTGTTTGAGATCCGATGCATGCCTAAACTTCATGGACTAATATGTTGTTGATTTGTGGATTATTCTTGAGCTGTTGCACCTCACACTCTTGCATGTTCACGTTTTCTCGACACGCGATGCTTGGATTTCTTCGTTTATGTGTATGTTTGCGTTGTTGAACACTTGATGCTATGAACACATACGCAGACTCATTTGTTGATCATGTTCATTGTGCATTGTTGCTGGATTGTTGATGATTGTGCATACTTGCTTGTATCCAATTTCATGATGTGCATGCTTGTTTCATTTGATCATATGCTATGTGTTGCATTCTTCCATGATGCTTGCAAGATTATTCAACATGGTGTGTGGTTTGTTTATGATCATGATTAATTGAACGATGTATGTTATTTGATACACGTTTGCTCTGCCTTGATTGAATCGTATTCAAATGTGGTGCATGCTGTCCTAATTTCGCATCTGAGTTTTGCATAAAGTGCTGTCATATGTGCTGTCCATGTGTACATGTATGCTGTTTGACCTTTTTACACCTGTTTTCATGTTGTTGAATGCTGTTTGATGTATGTGCATGATTTCATTGCTGTTCTGAAGCAAGGGTGCTGTTGTAGGTGTTGTTCCTTCTCTTTTTACTCCTTTCACTCCCTCGAGTCTCAAGACTTGTTCAAGTCTTGGACTCCTTTCCCCTTAGAGCTACCTAGTCCGACTTAATTTTTGATTAAGCTTGGAGTAGGATTAGCATTAGGTTTTAGGTAGTCGTCTCTCCTAAGCCTCACTAACCATAGGTCATCCATGCATGATAACATTAGGACTCTTAGTTTCCCTTTAGAGTTTCCTTTGTGTCTTCTCTCTTCTCATCTCAAAATTTCTTGAAAACACTTAATAAAATATAACGTATATTGCGCTCGAGCCTTAAGTGTAGGAAATAAAGAACGAGGGGTCTCCCCTTCTCTTCTAGAGTGTTTAGCATACGTCCCATTTGGGGGCGACCATGCGATTCACTCGTTCCCGCATGGTAGACTTTGGTGCAATGTAAGTTACGAACTAACTTAAAACACTTATGTCTAAAAAACACCAAACAAATTCAAATCTTTTTATCCTTCGGGATTGTTGGGTTTCAAACTTCTTCATTTTCAGAAAAGAGCTCGTCGCTCACTTGAAAAACACTTACCCATCTGTGGTCGTACCCACGAACTACATTAGCTCTGATTCCTCTCTCTCGTCTGATTGAGGATATGTAGGCACAAGACAGCGATTGTCTTGGCGAGCAACCTTCCCCCACAGTTCCCGTCCGAACTACGTTGACTCTGACTTTCCCATTGCACTGAGGGAGTATGTAGGCCTAGGACAACGATAACGTCCTATCGAGTCACTTCTCTTTTTTCTTTTTTTCTTCATTTCTCCGTTCTTTCCGTTCTCGTTTCTTCTCCGGTCCAGTAGCAGTGGAGCTCCAGGCGATGACACCCTTTGATGCTGACAGCAAGCGTGGATCCCATCGAGTACGATGAACGTGTTGGGTGCTAACACCTTCCCTTCGCGTAACCGACTCCCGTACCCATTTCTCTTGGTCGTGAGACCATGTTCTTTCCCTTCCCTCAGGTTTATGCAGTTTTTCCTTTCCCTCTCTCGGGATAAATACACATTGCTGGCGACTCTGTGTTTTTCCGCGCCACTCTCGCATTTGTACCGTTGGATGCGAATCTTTCGGGAGCGACAGCTGGCGACTCTGCTGGGGACTCTGGTTGACCTCTTGCCGGTCCATCCCCTTTAGCGAGTCTATCCTAGCGCTTGTCTGTTTGTATTTCATTGGGTGTTTTTTTTGTGGTGCTTTATTGTGTTGTATATTGCTGTATTACTGTATTGTTGTTTTACTGTATTTACAGCTTTTATTGCATTGCATTTCATTTTATTACTGTCATACTGGATATTGCTGTGTTCTGCTGCTGGATTTTCTGTTTGTAGGGTGGGTTGGATTCATGAGAGAAAAGCCCAATACCCAGGCTTGAGCATACACCTATGATTAGCGTGGAAAGTAGTGTGACTTGTTTGGCATTTGGCCAGACATAGTATACATGAAAACTCCACATCCAGAAGAGGTTTCCTTGGTAATGTTCTATCCTGCTTATTTGGGGCAGATGATGGAATATAACCTGGAAAACTGTCGACTCTAGCGACCGTCTCCCGAGGACTCAGCAACGCCTCTCCTCCCGAGATGTGACAGTGGCAAACCACGTTCAGTGGTAAATCCATTGCACATTCTCGATCCGAGGATCCAATGCTGGGAACTTACTCTAGGTTGACCTTATTTTTTAGGGGAATCAGTTGAGGCCTCCTCGATTGGTGATGATGCTAAACCAGAAATGGTGAACGTATCATCATTTCTCGACCTGAGAGCCCGTGATATTGAGGATCCTTGGCTTTCTAGAACCCACATGTGAGAAGGGATGGGTGTTTGCAGGTTTGCAGGTAACCGAAACCTTCAACCTACCCGGTTTTCTGGATTTCTCATCAGTATACTATTATTATCCTGATATTCTGGCAGTTTGATTGGGCCGTTATTCTGGATTTCTGGTATTCAGGGTCTTATTCAGTCAGCAGAACAACAGTAATTTCGAGTATCATGGATACCTTGATCCTATGTTTGCATTTTGCATCATCTTTTTGCATTCTAACATGTTTGTTCATTTGTAGGGTTGCATCCTAACTTTGATTCCGGTTGTCCGAAGACTGTCCATGATGAGTTTTAGCACTGGAGAGAGAAAGAATATCATCCTGTACAAGTTCCCGAAGCTTCATTTAGATGATGTGCACAAGATCTCGGCTATGGCAAAACCTGGGGTATTGGCAAATTTTAGAGGAGAATATGGGAGGATTCTGAGTTTCGCTCGGAATGTTACCAACTATGAGTTCAGGGCCCTGCACACTCTGGCACAATTCTATGACCCTCACCTGTGGTGTTTTCTATTTGCGGATTATCTTTTAGCGCAGACGTTGGAAGAGTATGCTCTCATTTTGGATGTTTCAGTCAAAGAAGAAGCTCCCTTATATCCTTCTAAGGAATTTCCTGATCTGGAAAGGGTTGCTGCTGCTTTACGTTTGGATCAGTCTTTGTTGAAGAAAAATATTGCTAGTAAAGGGGGTTATCAAGGCTTTCACACGAAGTTTTTGATCGAGCAGGCTGCTACTTGTGCTAAGGCTAAGTGTTAGCCGGTGTTCAATGCCATCCTGGCTATGTGTGTTTATGGAATGACGTTGTTCCCTAATGTGAAGGATTTTGTAGACGTGCACGCCGTCCGGATATTCACCACGAAGAATCTGGTACCTACCTTGCTTGGGGATCTGTATTATTCAATGCACTATAAGAATGAGAAGAGGAGAGGCGGACCTCTTTACTTTTGTGCTCCAATTTTCTATAAGTGGTTTGCTGATCGCCTTCCCAAATCTGGGGCATTCGAAGACACTAAAGAAACATTGGATTGGTCAAGACGATTAATGGGATTAAGGGCTGACAACTTGATTTGGATTAATCGTGATTTGCTGGGCCAAGAGATCCTAATTAGTTGCGGAGGTTACCCAAACGTACCTTTAATAGGAAGAAAGGGGGGAATTAATTACAACCCCATTCTTGCTATTAGGCAATTTGGATATGCTTTGAAAGAGCCGCCAAAGGGCCAAGATGTTCAAGAGTCTCTATTTGTGCGTGAGGAGGCCAATCTGGAGGTGTTAAAAGAAGCTGCAAATGCTTGGAGAGATCGCCATAAGAAAGGAAAGACTTCTTTTGGAAAGTGTAACAACAAAGCCTTCCCTGCGTACGAAGACTGGATTCAGAGGAGAGTAGAAAGTGTACTTTTACCGTTCTGCAGAGAACCTCCATCTTACCCCTTGCTGATTGAATCTCCGACCACGATTGAGATAGAGAAGTATAATAAACTGTGGGCTGAAAAGGAGAAACTTCGAGAGGAGAACGGTGAGTTGCAAAAGGAAATTTACCAGTTGAAACATGAGCGAGGTGAAGCTGTTCATATTGCCAAGTTGAAGACGGAGCTTCTCGCTAAGAAAGAAAAGGAGCTAGCTGGAGAGGTTGCAGCTAAGCAAAAGGTAGGGCAAGCTCTAAGAGGTGTTAGTAAGATTCTCAAATCCAAGAAGGAAGACCTAGCCAAGGCTTGGTCGAAGATTCACAAGTTCAATGCTTACCGAGATACTGCAATCACAGCCAACAAGCAGAAGGAGGATAAGTATTTGGAGCAGATTGAGAGTCTGAAGTTGAAGCTCAGGAAGAAAGACGAGGAGATCTTGTCAGGGACGTTATAAAGACACGCGGTCGAGGAACGACTCAATAAAGCCATAGCAACCATAGAAGAGCTGAAGATACAAGTGAAGGCGAAGAGGTCTAAGTGGGAAAAGCTCTAGCTCAGGCAGTGGTCCTCAAAGGGTGCAAGATCATGATGATTGAAGAGAACTCTACTCTGTAGTTTGTAGTTTGTTCTTTCTTTGTATTTTGGGTCACCACCAGAATTGTTGGCTGGGACCTTCGCTTATTTTGTTTCAGGCTCTTTATGGTACCTTGGGTTGTAATTTCTGACAGTGATTATCTCTGATTTATATATGAGCAGCAGTTTCATCCTATCTTATCTTTAAACTGGAATCAAGGGGTGGACCGCCCTGCGAATATACAAACATGTTTGCATTTGCATTTGTATAATCATAATCATTTTTTTTGCATAGTAGGTTATCTCAGATTCTCTGGTTTTCTTATGCTCTCTCTTTCTTTCAGTCAGGATTGATCAACCAACTCATCGGTATTCTACCAGGCTTAATCAAAGCAGAGTGATGGACAAAGTTCAGGCAGACATGGCAGCTATGCAAGCTCGCATCGATCAATTTATGGAGATGATGCAAGGTGTGGTGCAGAGTCAGAATGAATTCAGAACTCTAGTTCAGCTTTTGGTGTCGCAGGTTGATGAAAATGGTATCTTACACGGTGGTCTTCTTAATCGTGTTAGTCCTCTGGGCGGAGGTGGTGCTGGTATCAACATTCCTATCACTGGTGCTGGTGGACAGGGTGGGATTCCTTCAGTGGTTGGAGAAGGAAGCACTGTTCGAGCTATCCATGGCCATCATTTTGATGATCAACAGGATGATGTTTTTTCAGTCAGAAGCTTAGATGCTGGCCTACCTGTGGTCAGTGATGAGAGGATCCGTTTAATTGAGGCGCAACTGAAAGGGGTTGTGAAATAGGATGATCTGGGAATAGATTTGGACGACCTAGGGTTGGTCCCTGATATTGTCATTCCACACAAGATTCAGATTCCTACACTGGAGACGTATAATGGTTCTACCTGCCCGAGAACTCATGTAAAGGCATATACCAGGAAGATGGCTGCCCACGCCAAGGACGAAAAGTTAATGATGCACTTTTTCCAAGAAAGCCTGTCCGAGGCGTCTTTGGAATGGTACATGGCGCTGGAAAATAGAGATGTTCGTACTTGGAGAGAGCTAGCTGCAGCTTTTATCAAGCATTACCAGTACAACACAGACATGGCTCCCAACAGAACTCAGCTATTGAGTATGTCCCAGAAAAATGATGAAAGTTTCAAAGAATACGCGCAAAGGTGGCGTGAATTGGCGACTAGGGTGCAGCCACCAATGCTGGAAAAAGAGATGTTGGATATGTTTATGGACACACTGCCTAAGCACTATTATGAAAAGCTATTGCCTTGTTCGCTAGGCAAGTTTACAGATGTGATTGCGATCGGACAGAAGGTAGAGGTTGGAATTAAGACTGGAAAAGTTTCTAGTGGTGACGGATCGTCTTCCGGGCATGGAAAGAAGCCATTTGATGGTTATAAGAAGAAAGGAGAGGCCAATGATGTATCATCCTATAGGAGAAAGGGGAAACAACAACAAAACCATAACCAGCAGGTGGCTTCAGTGGTTATTCCTGCAACCCTCCCACCTTTGGCAGCACATCAACGACAGAATCGAGTAATGGATGGTTCTGTTCAGACTCCAGTGATTATTGATTCTACAGTAAAGCCAGTTGACAACTCTTTTTCAGAAAATGTCGAGGAGTTCATGAGGCTCATCAGGAGAAGTGATTACAAAATTGTTGACCAGTTACATCAGACTCCGTCCAAGATCTCTATTATGTCTTTGCTATTGTGTTCTGAAGCCCATAGGAAAGCTCTTCTGAAAGTTTTGAATGCAACATATGTTCCTCAAGAGATTTCTGTTAACCAGCTGGAAGGGGTTGTAGCGCACGTGAATTTAGGTAACGGCTTAGGGTTTACAGATCTTGATTTGACTCCCACAGGAAGGAATCATAACCATGCCCTGCATAATTCGATTGAGTGCCGTGGTTCACTGATGTCACATGTGTTGGTTGATACCGGATCATCGTTGAATGTGTTGCCAAAGAAAGCATTAATGAAGTTGGATACCAGGGGACTTATTTGTACACCAAGCGACTTGGTGGTGCTAGCTTTTGATGGCTCGAAGAGATATGTCTTTGGTGAGATTGTGCTTCCGATCAAGGTTGGACCAAAAATCTTTGATGCAACATTTTTTATAATGAATATTTAGCCAGCGTACAGTTGTTTGTTGGGTCGTCCTTGGATCCATGGTGCAGGCGCTGTAACCTCCACTTTACATCAAAAGCTGAAATACATGGTTGATAGTCACGTAGTGATAGTGTGCGGAGAAGAAGACATAATGATTAGTCAGTTGTCAACCTTCAAATACGTGGAAGTGGATGGTGAAATCCATGAGACTTTGTGTCAGGGGTTTGAGAAGGTGAAGGTTTCTGAAGAGGTTGTCCAGTCTGAAGCTATAGAGCAGCCTGCAGGGCCAAATCAGCTTGAGGTTTCTATGTCTTCGTTTAAAGACGCCAAAGCTGTGGTTGAAGCTGGTAGCTCACATAGGTGGGGCCAAATGGTTGAAGTTCAGGAGAAGAGGAATACCTATGGATTGGGATATAAGCCATCTAGGAGAGATGGGGATCCTCCCAAATTCTATGGCCTAGTCCGTTTCACCAGTGCCGGTGTTTTCTTCGATAGAGTTAATGCCATTGAGGAAGAAGGGGACAGTGATTGTGACATGGATAGCTGGATCCGCCCTTGCATCCCGGGAGAAAGTCTATGCAACTGGTCTTCTGAAAAAGTCATTCAAGTGACTGGCTGCGAGTAATTGCTTTGTTTTCCTATTATGTTAATCCTGCGTTCTGCCCAAGGCGTAGTGATTTTATTTGTAGGTGTAGCGAGCGATTTTGGACACGGTTCTTAAGCGCTGGTCGCTCTCTGCGGTTGAGTTTACTACAGGTCGATTCATTTTTTATCCTATTAAAGCTGATGAAGAAAGGGAAATAGATGTCTCCAATTAACCCTACTTTGCATATTGAGTTTAAACAGCGGTCTGTTAGGTTACGAATGCTATCAATGTGGGGGGGCCTTTATACTGGTTATTTGTATTTTCGCCAATACGGTTTTCTCTCTTTCTTGGATTTTCTGGCGGGGAATGAGGATTAGGATGTTAGGACTGATGCTTTTGATAGATACATGAGAGTATGGGATTTTGGGTTTTTGTTTAGTGTGCTCGCTAAGATTTTTCTTTCAATCTTATGCCTACGTATTCCCGTTTACCGAAATAGGGAAATCAGAGCGTTCGTAGTTTCACCTATTCTATGGGAGGAAATGGGTGTTTTTGGTGTCTTGTTCAAAGCCCAAGACGTGAAGCGAAAGGTGGTTTGTATCTTGTTCAAAGCCCAAGACATGAAGCTGAAGGGTCTATTTGTATCTTGTTTGAAGCCCAAGATGGGAAGCTAAAAGGGTGTTGACTTTAGAGAGAATTTGTCATCTCTAAAGAGGGGGTTTTTGTCACAACTGTTTATAAAGGAGAATTACTTTAACCGGGATATGTGAATCCGGCAATGCCATAATTTCCTTTATAGGGGAGTTCCAACCTGAAGGAGAAGACTTTAACTCAGTGTAGAGCAATGCTATCTTTCCTTAGGAATTTCTCATGCTAAAAGAGGGACAGTGGCATGGATGTAGATGATCCAGAGGCTTGCCGCTTACAACAATTAGATGGAGGGGAAGGAGTTGTTGATGTTTGTGTACTGTGAACGAGGCACAACTTTGATGCTAAAAGGTTAATCGGATCAACCAGTGGTTTTCTTATACAAAGCCTAAGAGGAGGCTATTATGTGTCTCGTACAAATCCCGAGAGAGAGGCTAAAAGGTTTTGACTCAATGAGGGAATCTTTTGGTATCTCGTATAAAGCCCGAGATGGAGGCTAATTGACTCAACAAGAGAGTTTTTGTATCTCGTACAAAGCCTGAGATGGAGGCTGAAGGTTTGTTTGACTCTGCTGGGGAGGATCATTGTATAAAGCCCAAGAGGAGGCTAACTTCACTGGAGAAGGATCATTATACAGAGCCTAAGAGGAGGCTATGGTTACTGTTTCAGTTGAGTGACAGGTTCAGTAGACTGATTTTTAAAGAGAAAATCAGTCCTTATATGAGCAATGCTGTACTCGAGGATTTGGTTCGAGGATCCGGGTTATTCCTGTTCTTTAAGGAAGTGGGAAATCCGAAGGGTATTGAGATTGTCCGAGTCTACGGGTTCCTTCTTATTTTTGAAGGGTTCTTGAGAATGTCTTTGAGACTCAAGGAGATTAGACTATCCAAGTCTAGAGTTTTATCTTTTGTACTATGCTTTGAGAAATAGTAGTAGACTCTTTGAAAGGACTGTTCTATGGAGATGATTAAGTTCTGTTCCTATACCTCTAGGAGGTCGTCGGGACAATTTGTACGAAGCCCAAGAGGAGGCTATCATTCCCGGAGGAAGAGATCATTATACGAAGCCTAAGAGGAGGCTGTGAATACTTCTAAGAAGCCGTAGGGTCCTTATACTAAGCCCAAGAGGAGGCGGGGTTGTTTTTAGGAAGCCTGTGGGTCCTTGTACGATGCCCAAGAGGAGGCCGGTTGCTTTTAAGAAGCCGATGGGTCCCCAAACCCCGAGAAATTCAAGGCAAGCTATTCACAAGGAATAGATCAAGTAAGGAAAGTTCGAGAATTTGGAAGAAACTCAAGAGATGTCATTCACGGAGAAAAGATCATCTCTAGGGAGTAGAGCTTCTTGACAAGTGCTTTTAAGAAGCCTGTGGGTCCCCAAACCCCGAGAAGTTCAAGACATGCCATTCACCGAGAATAGATCAAGCCAGGAAAGTCCGAGAATTTGGAAGAAACTCAAGAGATGCCATTCACGGAGAAAAGATCATCTCTGGGGAATAGAGTTTCTTGACAACTTCTATGAGTGACAGTCTATGAAAAGGTTCACAGAGAATGCTGCCTTTCATATCTCCATATTGTTTAACCCCAAGAGGAGGGAAGACTGTGTCTGGTAATCCTATGGGGATCTAGTTTTGACTATTTCTAAGAGTGATCAACGGGCTTAATGCTAGACGTATTTGTCGGGGAAACTCTAAATATCTATACTATTATTACACAGTTGATATGAGTTTATGAAATAAGACTTACAGCAAAACAACCCCACAATACAGTTATATGTATATGAAAGCGGTAAATGAAAGCAATAACCACTTACTCGGTTGTAGAGCTTCCATGCTGTTTGGTTAGTTGTGCAACAAAGAAAGCTTTGATAACAATATTGTATACAAAATCAAAGGAGAAAGTGCTTTGAAAAAGAAAGATTTGGGGCTTACAGCTCAAGGAGAGGCCCAGGGTTTTATCAGTGAGCGCACTGTTTGAATTTGTACAGAGGGAGTTATACAAGTGACTGAGGCCCAAAATGTTTTCTGTACAAAGGGATGGGGCTTACACTCTCTCAAGAGGCCCAAAAAGTTTAAAGAAAAAGAGTGGGGCTTATAACACGAGGGTAGGCCTAATTAATTTTTTGTTTGAAGTGGCGATCGCGCCGAGGTTTTCTTTTAACACAGAGGGACTTATACAATAAGTGAGGCCCAAAATGGTTTTGGTTAAAAGGGGATTGGGTCTTACACTCTGATAGAGACCCAAGTGAGTTTTAAGAAAAGAAATGGGTCTTACTACTCGAGGGTAGGCCCAGGGTTATTTTGAAAAGGCGACGATCGCGCCGTTTATTTGAAAATGTACAGAGGGACTTATACAACGAATGAGGCCCAATATGTTTTCTGTACAAGGGGGTTGGGTCTTACACTCTAATAGAGGCCCAAGTGTATTTGGAAATCAATTTTGAAAGTTGAATTAATCAAAAACCCTAATTTTAATCTTTAAAAGTAAATATTTAAAGAAAATCAAACAAAATACAAAATAAATTTGAATAATCCATTTATGATTTTGTTTAAGGTTTGAAAAAAAATGAGGGATAATCACAAGGAATATTTAAACTCATTAGGTTTTGATTTTCAAAGTAAATATTCACTTTTAGAATGTTTAAAAACAATTAAAAATAAATTTATTCACAAAATACTAATTATATTAAATAAATAATATAGACCTAATTTTTTGGTGGAATAAAATATTTCAACATTTTTGTGAATTATTGCAAAAAGAACCAATCAAAAATGATAAAAATTGAAGGAGTTATTAATTTTTCAAATCATTAAAAATAATAGTATGAAAAAATAACAAAATAAACAAGTGATAAAAAGAAGTCTGGGGCGAGGGGGATTCGAACCCCAGACCTCTCGCTTGCCAATACACACAAAACCAGCTGATGAACCGCTGGGGCGCAATGCCAATTCAAATATAACATGGCAAGTGAAAAATATATATCAAACTTAGTTGGAAAACCTGAAGAATGGTGCCATGGCCATCTTCTTCCTCGAGCTCGTGCATGAAGCACCATATCTCACTCATCTCTCAACCATTGGACATCATTCAAACACCAAACTCATGCGTTTTTTCACAAGGAAGAAGATGGTAATACCCAATTTTATTCATTTTCAGTGTGTAACAAATTATATCATTGTGGCCGTATGAACCCTAATTTTGCAAAAGCAATCGAGTAGGCATGATTATGAGTGCAATGATCAAATTTTATGAGCGAAAACAATCAGCATATGATGGCAAGCAATTGGTAAAAATATCATGCGAGGAAATATGCATGGATCATGGAGTTTGAGTTTTGAGGCTTACCTTGATGCAAGCTGAAATGAAACTCTGCACAAACTTTTTTCCAGTCGTGAATTAATGATCCCTACAACTTTAATGGATGTTATGGAGTATGTTACAAGCTCTGGAATACTTTGAAACTCTTTGGATCAAGCTGGAGACCTCCACCTGCATAATTGAGGCATAATGGCTTGGTTGAAGGGTGATTTTGAGCCTGAGGTGTTACAGTCAGTGTTTAAGTGTTTGGACACCTCAAATACATCATATGTGATGTGTTTGAGCAATTGGAATTGATTGCCTAAGGCTGCAACTCAAAACCCGATAGTGGTTACTCAATAAGCCAAAAAACTTGAGGTTTAAGGAAGAATGAGAGAAAGCAGTGTTGTAACTGGCTTTGGTGTGAGTTGAATGATCCATTGGGACCTCTATTTATAGGTGATCAACTTTTGTTTTGGAGGAATCGTGAATGGCTGCTGGATCAGATCACATTTGCATGGATTGGCTTGGAGGATTTCTTCTCAAGCAAGGCAAGCTAGCCATTCCCAAGAGCCGGGCTATGCCTTGATCAAAATCACATTCCTCAGATGTTTTTATTATTGCTTAATAAGAGAATTTGACTGAGTAGGGTAGCTACCTTGACAATGCACTATTCCACATTAATGCACTTTGAATTCAAGGCAAAATGTGCCAAAGTGGATGAATTTCAAGTTGGAAGATTCCTTGGCTTTTTGACTCAGATTTATCAGTTGGATTAGATGCAATGTGATTGGTTTGAATACATGTGGCATGCTGATCCTCAGTTTTTGGTTCAAAATCATGTGTGGCAAGCAAACATGCAAACTGATTTTTCCAAAACAGCTTGCAGCAGCACGACTTTGGGCATGGATTTCTCTTGGCTCAAGTTGAATCAATTCATGCTGTTAGGCTCTTTGAATTCTTGGCAACATATGCAACAACATTGATGTTTAACTTTGGACTTGATTCAGCTTGCATCTATGTGAAAAGATCTCGCAAGTTTTGGTGTTTCAACAAAATTTGTCTTGGACAAAAAAATTTCTAAGTGTTGGAAAATGGTGTACTTTCATATTTTCAGCCATTTTGGCTCACTCATAGCTCAAAATCCACAATGAATTGGAGTTAGGTCTAGTTGAAGTTTTTGTAGAGGGCAATGAGATCTACAAATCAAGCTTTGGATGGGAAAAAATGGCCTTGTGGATTAGGAGTTATGACCCTCCAAAGTTGGTACCCTAGCCACTTTATTTTTAACTTAGAAAATTTTATAAGTTTTTATGGTTACCCCTTTTACAAGTTATCCAACTTTTCTTGATTTTTCTTGATGAATGATGATTCAAATCATACATTAACATCATTTTAGGGTTAAAAATCCATTTTGGTGAAAAATCTCAAAAAGTCAAAGTTGACTTTTGTGCACAGTTGACCTTTTATCAGATGAATTCCAAACTGTGCAATTCTTCAGGAAATGATGTCCTTAACCTAAATCAAACTTGATGGACATGTTACATGGGTGTCATGGGGTATATTGAGGCATGTCCTAGGGTTTGGGTGCATGTCCTGGTCAAAAGTCAAAGTTACAGTTGACTTTTCCCTTAAAACCCTAATTGTGGTGCAGATGAAATTGAGACTTGTTGCTCAAGCTTCTTGGATTAATCCATTATTACAAATGGATTAATATAGTTCATTAGAGACCCTCAAACCATCTCTTGAGGTCTTGGCTCATGACTTGCACCAAAAGTCAACTTAGGGGTGATACCGGCGATCTTTGGCTCATGCCTAGAGGAAAATTTCCCTTTGGAGGCCCTGATCGACCAAAACTCTAATTTGGTGATACCGGCGATCTTGAGGCTTGATCCACCTAGAAGGGAGCAGCTTTGTGCTTAATCCTTGGAGTGGGAGTCCTTTTTGATCCTTTGTGTATGTTTGAGAGATTTAGACAAGTTGAAGATCATGTCATTCCTTGATTGATCCTTTGTCTAAGGCTCTGAGAGAGCTAAAAACCCTAATTTTGATGGTAGTGGATGCTCACCCATCTTTAGGGAGACTGATGAGGCAAGATGGTTCCTCCATATTGTGGTGATGATTTACACAATGATGGGAAATCTTAGTGGTCAAAATTTGGGGTATGACAGATGCCCCTATTTAATCTTCTTGGACCCGAAGGTGTGAATGACGAAGGTATTCGGGCATTCGGGGTGCAAGAGGATTAAATATCGGAATATCCGAAATCTTGACGGCTATGAATGGTAGCTTGCGCATTCATCTTCTTTTGTTAAGCAATGATGCTTAGAAAAGGTAAACTTCCCCTCGATCCTGGTCTTCAGCCAAGGAACTGGTCTCAGTTTTATGAAATAAACTTCCCCTCGATCCTGGTTTCCTACCAAGGAACTGGTCTTAGTTTCTCATGTAAACTTCCCCTCGATCCTGGTTTCCTACCAAGGAACTGGTCTCAGTTTCTGATTTAAACTTCCCTTCGATCCTGGTTTCCTACCAAGGAACTGGTCTTAGTTTCTTTTGTAAACTTCCCCTCGATCCTGGTTTCCTACCAAGGAACTGGTCTCAGTTTCTGATTTAAACTTCCCCTCGATCCTGGTTTCCTACCAAGGAACTGGTCTTAGTTTCTTTTGTCAATAAACTTAATTGACACGGGATGCTATGCGTAGCGGTTTTCCTCAAACTTCTCGCCGAATTTTTCTGGGGAGATGCCATTTGACGGAAAAAGATCTGATGTTAGACTTGCTGGAGAACCCAGTCGTCTGAGTTGTAGAGGTGTACAAACTTCTCTGTTGGAGATGCCATTTGTTTCTACTGGGGGGAAAGCAGGTCTCTTGGGAGACTATTGTGGCTTGGGATCTTACATCATACTTTTCTCGGGATCTTCCCGGAGAAATGCCATATGATGGGGTCCAATTTCGAGGTGTCGATGACCTTTTCATCAGCGGTCTTTTCAGAGCGAAACTGGCATGCTGCCGAATCTCTGATTACGAGGCTTTCTCTGTGGATTTTCCTTAATCCAGGAAAGCAAGGACATCATCTTTAAAAGCAAAGAGTGATGTTGACTGAAGGTTCCTCTGGTTTTTCAGAGGTTCAAGTTATCAAAGTGGTCGAGTGTCGACTCTAATCCATAGATACACTGGAGGAGAGAGGTAGTGCAGACGCAACATTTCCTGACGAGGCAAGAACTGACAACTCGATTGAGAGGACTGTTATCACTAGGGGACAAGACCGACTAGAGTGATAGTGATGCAATATGAAATGTGAATGCAAATCAATAATGCATGATGTATGTATGTATATGCTGACAAAACTGACACGACATACAAACTGACGGGTGAACACGACTGGATACTCGGCCATCGCGGGGCGTGTAGAAATATTGCTGGTTTAAGATAGCAATTCCACCTTGCTTAGGAGATATAGTCCCCGTTGGGAGCTACCGTTGGTCGGGCTTAGAAGATAAGAACTCAGCCGAGGTGTGTTAGACGAAACAAGGTCTCTGACACAGTTGGTCCCTTCATTCAGGCGTACTGGGTTAGAAGGAGTACTTTGATTCTGCACTTTGAAGTTCGCTTACTTCTGAAGAAGCGGTTGATGTTCCTTTGATGTTCAACAGTCAAAAGAAATTGCACACTTTATTTTAAAAGTAGAAAAAGTTTTAACAAGTAAATTCATTTTTGTTTTATTTCAAGAATCGTTAATCATGTTAACAACGTCGTTCTGTAAAGCTAAAACAAATAAGAATTACAAACAAAAGCACAAGGGCTCAAATTTTATTGATAAGATGGAGATCAGCCAAACGCGTGATTCCAAAGAGTATATACAAAGCTAGAAAATGGTAATTTACAGGGAAAAGGGCTACGTTGAAATATAACGACCACTATCCTTTTACCAACTTTGAATTCAGGGCATCCCGAGCTTCTGTCGAAGACGACCTTGACTGGAGTTTTCTGATGGATGATGTAACTGCTGCTGAGGAACTTGCCTCTGTTGAACATAGTTACTTGCCATTATCCCTAATTTTTTCCTGGATTGTACTTTGAGATTTCCAATCCACCGGGATGATTTTTGATTATGTCTCTAATTTTTGCCTGGACCGCCCTTTCGGGTTTTCAATCCACCGAGGCATTTTTTTTTTAGTTTAGGCGAAGTATTTCTTGACTACATCAACATTCGTGGGGTAGGAAAATTCCTCTCCGTCCATGGTTGCAAGTCTCAAGGCGCCGCCTGAGAAAGCTTTCGTGACTACATAGGGGCCATCATAATTCGGAGTCCACTTGCCTCGCGAATCAGTGAGAAATGATTGTATCTTTTTGAGCACGAGGTCTCCTTTTTTGAAAACACGAGGTCGGACCTTTTTGTCAAACACCCTCTTCATTCTCTGTTGATACAACTGACCATGGCATAGTGCCGTGATTCGCTTCTCCTCGATCAGATTCAATTCGTCGTGTCGGCTTTGACACCATTCAGCTTCGATGAGCTTAGCTTCCATCAATACTCGGATTGACGGGATCTCTACTTCTATGGGGAGCACTGCTTCCAAGCCATACACTAGAGAGAAAGGGGTTGCCCCTGTTGAAGTGCGGACAGATGTGCGATAACTGTGAAGAGAAAAGGGTAGCATCTCGTGCCAATCTTTGTAGGTTACAACCATCTTTTGAACGATCTTCTTGATGTTCTTATTGGCCGCTTCTACCGCTCCGTTCATCTTGGGTCGGTAGGGAGATGAGTTATGATGTTCGATCTTAAACTCTGCACACAACTCTTTCATCATCTTATTGTTCAAGTTAGATCCATTATCCGTAATGATCTGGCTCAGAACACCATAACGGCTGATGATATTGTTTTTGATAAATCGGACCACCACTTGTCGGGTTACATTGGCGAATGACGCTGCTTCGACCCACTTGGTGAAGTAGTCAATGGCTACTATGATGAACCGATGTCCGTTTGAAGCCTTGGGCTCAATCATGCCAATCATGTTGATTCCCCATATGGAAAAAGGCCACGGGGAAGAAAGAACTTTGAGATGTGATGGCGGTACATGAATTTTTTCGGAGTATACCTGACACTTGTGACACCTCCTCATGTACTTGTAGTAGTCGGATTCCATTGTCAACCAATAGTACCCTGCTCTTAGAATTTTTCTCGCCATTGTGTGTCCGTTGGCATGAGTGCCAAAGGATCCTTTATGAATTTCTTTCATAAGCATGTCTGCTTCTGGTCTGTCTACGCATCGAAGCAAAACCATGTCAAAGTTTCTCTTATAGAGAGTGTCACCACTCAGGAAGAAGTTTCCAGCCAATCTTCTGAGGGTTTTTCTGTCCTTCCTGGATGCCCCAGGTGGGTACTCCTGTTTCTGAAGGAAGCATTTGATATCGTGATACCAAGGTCTATCGTCTATGACTGCTTCAATCGTGAAGATATAAGCGGGCCTCTCAAGGCACATTATGTCGATCTTAGGTAGGTCGTTCCATTGACCTACACTAATCATAGAAGATAGGGTGGCTAATGCATCAGCCATGTGATTCTCCTCACGAGGGATGTGATGAAACTCAACTCTGTTGAAGAAAGGTAGCAACCTTCTTGTGTAGTCTTTGTAAGGAATTAAACCTGATTGGTATGTGTTCCAATCTCCTTTTATCTGATTGATAACCAAGGCTGAGTCGCCGTATACGTCCAAGTTTTTGATCCTTAAATCAATTGCTTCCTCGAGACCCATGATGCAAGCTTCGTATTCGGCCTCGTTGTTCGTACATTTGAACATAAGTCTGGCGGTGAAAGGAATGTGGGTACCCTGAGGGGTAACAATTATTGCCCCAATTCCGTTTCCATAATGATTGACTGCTCCGTCAAAGATAAGTCCCCATTGGGAACCTGGTTCTGGCCCTTCACTGGGTAGCGGTTCATCGCAATCTTTCATTTTTATATACATGACATCTTCGTCTGGGAAGTCAAACCCGATTGATTCTTGATCGTCAATCGGTTGATGAGCCAAATGATCGGCTAAAATACTTCCCTTAACGGCTTTCTGAGCGTGGTACTCTATGTCATATTCTGATAACAGCATCTGCCAATGGGCAATCCTTCCCGTGAGAGCAGGTTTTTCAAATACGTACTTGATTGGATCCATTTCGGAGACCAACCAAGTAGTATGACGAATCATGTACTGGCGAAGACATTTGGCTGCCCAAGCCAAAGCGCAACAAGTTTTCTCAAGCATAGTGTATCGAGTCTCGCAGTCGGTGAATTTCTTGCTCAAATAGTAAATGGCAGACTCTTTCCGTTTAGTTTCATCTTGTTGGCCAAGTACACATCCCATTGAGTCCTCTAGAACTGTGAGGTAAATGATCAGTGGTCTTCCTTCCACTGGAGGTGATAGAATCGGAGGATTCAACAGATATTCCTTAATACTGTTGAAGGCGGTTTGGCAGTCCTCTGACCAAATGCAATCCTGGTTCTTTTTCAGTAATTTGAAGATCGGCGCACAAGTGGCAGTCATAAGGAATATGAATCTGGAGATGTAGTTCAAACGTCCCAAGAATCCTCTGACTTGTTTTTCAGTTTTCGGAGAAGGCATTTCTTGAATGGCCTTGACCTTGTCAGGATCAACCTCAATTCCTTTCTGGCTGACGATGAACCCTAATAGTTTCCCTGAACGGACACCGAAGGTGCACTTGTTGGGATTCAAGCGGATCTTGAACTTTCTTAAACGTTCGAACAATTTTGACAGATGTTCAACGTGCTTACTCTCTGTTTTTGATTTTGCAATCATATCATCGACATATACCTCGATTTCCTTATGTATCATGTCATGAAACAGAGTAGTCATGGCCCTTTGATAGGTTGCCCCGACGTTCTTCAAACCGAACGACGTTACCTTGTAACAAAAGGTACCCCATGGGGTAATGAATGAAGTTTTCTCCATGTCTTTCGGCGCCATTTTGATCTGGTTATAGCCCGAGAATCCATCCATGAAGGAGAATACTTTGAACTTTGCTGTACTGTCTACTAGCATGTCAATGTATGGTAAAGGAAAGTCGTCCTTTGGACTTGCCTTGTTCAGATCCCTGTAATCGACACATATTCTGACTTTTCCGTCCTTTTTCGGAAAGGGTACGATGTTGGCTAACCATTGAGGATATTCGGATGTGGCGAGGAAACCCGCGTTAATCTGTTTTTGTACCTCCTCTTTGATTTTGATGGCCATGTCCGGGTGAGTCCGTCTCAACCTCTGCTTAACTGGCGGACATTCCGATCTCAACGGTAAATGATGTTCCACGATGCTGGTATCCAACCCTGGCATATCCTGATAGGACCAAGCGAATACATCGGGGAATTCTTTGAGAAACTTTATCAAACTCTCTTTGGCAGTTGGACTGAGCAGTGCCCCAATCCTGATTTCTTTTCTCTCTTGCTCTGAACCCAAGTTTACCGTTTCCAACGGTTCTTTGTAAGTTTCAATGGACCTTTCCTCTTGTCTGAGTAGTCGAGAGATCTCTTCTGGAATTTCGTTGTCATTTTCTTCTTCAGCCTCGAATACCGGGAACTCAAAGTTGGGAGAAGGCATCGGATCGTATGTTTCAACGGGGTTTAAAACAAGCAATCTGCATGATGTGATGATTCGTGTTTAGAAGAGATAGAGAAAATGCGAGTGTGTGCAGTGTTTTATTTTACTGCTTGTTTTTATTATTGAATTGTTATTTAGGATTACCATTTTCTGAAAAAGCAAAAAGAGAAAACAACAATTAATGCGGAAATTACAGAACGACGTTATTTTATTAATGAACAAGTCGATCCTTGAAACTACAGCCCTATAAAACAAAACTCTGTCGCTTTGGGCAAAGTGAAGAGGGAAATTTACAGAAAGCGAGCCCTATCAAAACATCCATTTCACCTGGGCAGGGTGAAAGGTTAAAAGATGGCAATTACTTTGACTGATGAACGATCTTTGGAACCTCGACGGCAACCCATTGGCGGCGAACTCCTCGATGAATCACAAAGTCTGGCACCTTCCTTGATTTGTCCTCAGAAATGACGCTGATTTCTGGCAGAGCAGGATCATTGGAATTTATCTCCCAAGCAGAATTGTCGTATGAGAATTCCTCTGTTGCATTTTGCATAGTATTTGTGCTCTTAGCTGTATCTCCCCATCCAATAGGCTGGATGTCTTCGAGCCTGATACGAGAGCTTTCGGGAGCGGTGTACTTGACCATATAGTCGTATTTCCCACTCGGTTGTCCCAAGGTGTCCCACACTTCTCTAGAACTGGAGGAGTCATCTCTCTCGATGACGTTGACCTCAAGAAAAGCATAGTTGATGAATTCAAGTCCTGCAAATGTTTCAAATTCATCTTCATGTTGAGTAGTTTCTGAATGACCTGAGTGTTGATCCTGTCGCTCCCGAAAGATTCGCATCCAACGGTACAAACGCGAGAGTGGCGCAAAAGACACAGAGTCGCCAGCAAAGTGTATTTATCCCAAGAGAGGGAAAGGAAACACTGCGTAAACCTGAAAGAAGGGAAAGAGCATGGTCTCACGACCAAGAGAACGGGTACGGGAGTCGGTTACGCGAAGGGAAGGTGTTAGCACCCAACACGTCCATCGTACTCGATGGGATCCACGCTTGCTGTCTGCATCAAAGGGTGTCGTCATCTGGAACTCCACTGCTACTGGATCGGCAAAGAAACGAGAACGGAAAGAACGGAGAAACGAAGAAGAAAAGAAAAAGAAGTGACTCGATAGGACGATATCGTTGTCCTAGGCCTACGTACTCCCTCAGTGCAATGGGAAAGTCAGAGTCAACGTAGTTCGGACGGGAACTGTGGGGGGAAGGTTGCTCGCCAAGACATCGCCGTCTTGTGCCTACGTATCCTCAATTGAACGAGAGAGAGGAAATCAGAGCAGTCGTAGTTCGACCTACGGGGTCGGAAAGAAACAAAGAGGTGATAAAGAAAGGTTGTGAAAGAAATGTGCTCGGAAGGGTCTCAATCGCAAGGGTGTGAGAGAAGGGTCTCAATCGCAAGGGTGCGAGAGAAGAGTCTCAATCGCAAGGGTGCGAGAGAAGAGTGCTCGCCAAGGAAAGGGATCCTCGTGCCTACGTATCCTCAGTTGGACGAGAGAGAGGAAGTTAGAGCGACTGCAGTTCGTGGGAACGACCACGAAACAAGGGGAGGAAATTGGTGAAAAATGGAGAAGGTAGTCCGCCAAGATCTACGCAATCTTGTGCCTACGTATCTTTACTCGGACGAGAATAAAGAATCAGGGCAGTCGTAGTTCGTGGTAACGACCACGAATCAAGGGGAGGAAATTGGTGAAAAAATGGAGAAGGTAGCCCGCCAAGATCTACGCAATCTTGTGCCTACGTATCGTTACTCGGACGAGAATAAAGAATCAGAGCAGTCGTAGTTCGTGGGAACGACCACGAAACAAGGGGCAGTCTCAATCGCAAGGGTGCGAGAGAAGGGTCTCGATCGTAAGGGTGCGAGAGAAGAGAGTCGGGACTCACGGAAAGTCTAAAGGGGAAACTCGGTCCTACAAGTTATCATGCAAAATGGCCCTAAGGTCAAGGATTAGAAGGGAATTCTACCTAATGTTATCATGCTTGGATTGAGAGCCTAATGTCTATCCTACTCCGAGCTTAATCAGAAATTAAGTCGGACTAGGAGCCTTAAGGGAGCATGCGAATACAGAGGTAATCAACAAGTAAACACCAGACAGCTCAATCACAAAGAGAAAATCAAATAAGAGAAATCAGGAATTAATCAGAAATTAATCAAGATAGGCAATTAAAATCATGGTCAACAATTAATACAAAAAAAATAAAATACTAATTAAAAACAAGATTAAAATCTAAGTAAAAAGAGTTAATTCAAAAGAAAACTTCTAAGTAAAAGAAGACTAATTAAAATCTAGGATTAAAAATTAATCACAATTAAAATCTAATTAAAAACAATTAATCAAAATTCTAAACTCTAATTAAAATCTAATTTTAAGAATATTAACAAACCTAATTATTCTAAAACAATTAACCAATTACCAAAACAAATATTACTTAAAACAAAACCAAATAAAAACCAGCAAAAAAGGTGCAAAAGAAATTATGGTGGTGAGAAAAGAAATCTGGGTGTGTGGGCCTGAGGTTATGGCCCAATGATTTGAATTATGCTTCCAGGAGGGGGGTGCGGAAGTGAAAAATGGGGTGCGGTTGGAATACAACGCCTGGGCTTAGCATTCTAGGCCCAAGAAAACATCACAATGAAACCAAGGGGAGGGGGTGCGGAAGTGAAAAAACGAGGGTGCGAATAAGAAAAACAACATGGGCTTATGAAACCCAGTCCACGATTTCCACAACTTAAACCCTAACCAAAGGTGCATCCTACATCATCTTCTATGCTTCTCCTTCACAACCAACCGTTGACGGCTTCCAAAATTTACTCGCCGCTCTCTCACCGCGGCACACCAGCCGTCAACCTCTTTGCTCCGGCCACCATTTCCTTTCTCCTTTAATCTCCTTCAACATCTCAACATTCTCTTCGCCTTCTCTTCGTTTTCACCATCTCCATCGCGAATTCAACGCCGGCGCACCTCCGATCGTCACCTTCTTTCAAAACGTCGGGGATCTCTCTCCACTTCGTTCACTGTACCTTCATCCTCAACACCCTCCTTCCCTTCTACTCATCTTAACACGACGTCCATGACGCTCCCTCGTCTGCACAACGCCTTCATGTCTCTCCTCTTTTCCAAATCGTTATGTTCCTCATCAAACAAACCAAAAGAAACTAGATGACCACGCCACAAACCCTTTATTTCAACGTCTCCGAACCGCCGTCTCCCTCGCTGCAACTCTCACAAAAACGAGTTCTCTACTAATACGCTGATAAAAACATAATACGGAAACAAAGGCAAGGATACACACCAACATTCACAGCACATATAACATCACCAAAACGCAAGGAATTCGACAACACAACAATGTCCAACAAACAAATTCGACAGCAACAATAAAGAGGAAGAGGATCAGAGTACCTATCGGAGTCGCTCCGATGGCGCTTCAAACATGACGACGATGGAGTGAATTCATCAAATCCGATTCAGGTATGAATTTCGTCTTGGTGGTATCGATCTTTTCCTTCTACTCCTTCCGCGTTATTCTTCTGATATTCGCCTTCGTTGAATTCTTGATTTCCGCAGACTCGGAATGTTGTTGGATCGTGTTGATTTCAAATTGTGGTTGATTTTGTTGATGTTGAATCTGAGATGGAGACTTGATGATGATGATGCGATCTTGCAGGTTGTTATGAGAGATTGATGATCACGAGGTTTGAAGATCTCCTGCAATTTCTCAATCTTCTTCTTCTTTAAGTCTCTGAAATCACATCTTTGATGCGTGCTGAAATTTACAGTGGTACAGTTGTGATCACTTTGATTTACAAATTGATGATTGATGAGGAGTTTGAGTTTTGAGAAACAGATGATTGCTGGTGATTTTTTTTTTGCAGGTTATGAAGAGAGCTGCGGATTTGAAGATGATGGAGCTACAATGAAGCGTAAATTGAATCTCATTGTGGTTTTTTGAAGAGTTCTCACGATTGGAAATTTTTTTAGGTTTTTTTTTTAGGAATGAAGATGATGTTAATTTCTGCAGAAAATGTAGTGTAAATGTCGTCTCTCAATTCTGCTACTGTCTGAATTTATACCAGAAAATCAAGGAGGGTAGTTTAGGCTTTTTGGAGTGAATTCTGTTATGGTTGATTGTGAAATTGCTCACACGTATTTGCACTTGGTTGTCAAATTTGTTGAGCTGTAAAATGGCTGTGAAATGATGTCACGAGTTTTGCACACGCCCTGTACTGGATTTTTATTTTTTCCACTATTAAAAGCTGCAGTGAATTCTCTTCTTTTTGCTTTTCTGATGTGAACATTTCCTTCTATTCTGTTAGGATCTCACGTGGTGTATCTTATTGCATTGAGGAAAACAAATCTGTTGTAATTCACCCGTATTCGTGAGGCATCTTTTTCTCATGTTGGCATTTAACATATGGCTTATGAATACGGTTAATATGATATGAACATGAACAACAAGGTTTTTGGAATTGGACTTAGAATGGCTATTAGTTTAAACTTGGATCCTAAATGTTTGGGAAAAGGAATATGGATTAAAAAAAAGATATTAGAAAATGGATTTTGGATATGGATTGATAAATGGATTAAAATTGGATAAAAAAAATGGATAAAATGAAATTTGGAATATGAATATAAATGGAAAGAGATAAAAATGATTTGGATAAAAATGGATATTGATAATTGGATAATGGAAATGAATAATGGGTATTAAAATGAAATGGATATGAATTAAGATGGATATTAAGTGAAATGGATATGAACTAAAAAGAGTGGTTTTGGACATGTGAATGGATATTTGGGAATGTGGATATGATAAAATGGATTTAGAAAGTAGAAATGGTTTATGAATAAAAGAAAAGGTAAGTGGATAAAAAAGAAAATGGTTGATGGATTAAAAAACAATGAGTTTGGATATGGATTATGGGTAGAAAATGGATAACCAACTGAATTCAAAATCAATCACCAACTTTCCACAAGCCTCTGACAAAATAGTCACAGCTACCACTGAACAATCTGGCCACTCACATGATCCACTGAAGAATCTCAACTGATAAACAATCCACAAGCTCAACTGTAAACAAGAACTCCAATTCTCCCTGGTATGCTGATAAATCTCGAAGAAGATGATTTGAACTGAGAAGAAATTAAAACCCTGATTCACACCAGTGAACCTCTGACCCAAAGCCTTTGATAATTCCTCTGGATAAGAAAACCTTAGGACTTGACGCACCTCTGAATAAGAAAATACTGATAATAAGAAAACCCTTTGATCCCATGTCTTAGGAACCCAATGCAAATGATATGAATATGAACTATGACCTAAAGATGAAAAAATGAAAAAGAAACATAAGCCAGAAAAAGGGAGGGCAAATTTTGGGGTGCTACAGCTGCCCCTATTCAATCAACTTGGACCTGAAAGGATGATAGCAACGACTTTCAGACATTCAAGGTAGAAGGTGATTGAATACAAAAAGAACCCAGAAATTTGCACACCTCAAAGGAGGGACGACTCCATTGGGGAACAAGCAACAAATACTGCACCATCACAACACGTACGAGTGTTGGAAACCAATACAGACGATGTATTGAAATGTCTTGAAATAAACACGGACGAGTGTTAGCTATGCTGGGGATAATGTGAAACAAACTCCCCCAGGTTATGTCATCTCTGCTGATAAAGAGAACTGACAAAGGAATCTCAAAAAATGCCATCCCTGCTGATAAAGGGAACTGACGAAGGAATCTCGAAAAATGCCATCCCTGCTGATAAAGGGAACTGACGAAGAAATTCTTCAACATAATGCTATCTCTGCTGATAAAGGGAACTGACGAAGAAATTCTTCAACATAATGCTATCTCCGCTGATAAAGAGAACTAGCAAAATAAATGCCATCCCTGCTGATAAAGAGAACTGGCGAAGAAATTTCTCCAAGATGATAACTTTACTGGGGATGAGAGAAATCTAAACAGACAAATCTGCGGGGAAGACAGCTCAACATCGTCAAGGAATTGACGAAGATAACACACTGTCATAGGGATGACAGGAAGAAGATGAGACCCAAGAAACATCTCGTCAAAGGGTTGACGAGAAGAAAACCTAACCGAAGAGAACGCATTGTCATAGGGATGACAGGAAAAAGATGAAACCCATAGAAAGAACAGTGAACTCCAGAATCGCACCGATTATTTATCCGAAGAACCACATTGTCATAGAGATGACAGAAAGAGGACGAAAACCCAAGAAACACATTGTCATAGGGATGACAGAAAGAAAATGAAAATTCCACCGTAGGAACACATTGCCATGGAGATGACAGAAAGAGGATGAAACCCAAGAAAACACTTTGTCATAGGGATGCCAGAAAGAAGATAACCAACAGACCACATCGTCAAAGAATTAACGGAAAGACAGCCCGAACACCCGACCGAAGGGACACATTGCCATAAGGATGACAGAAAGAAGATGAAACCCAGGAAAACACCTCGTCAAAGGGTTGACGGGAAGAAACTGACAATATCAGAAGGTACACAACCTGAGCTCGGAACACATCGTCAAAGGGGTTTGACGGGAAGAAACTGCCTGCTAGGGAATGGCTCGGCATTCTCTCTGGAGATATGTCACTGTCCTGACTGAAATATGATTCGGGCTTCTATACAAGGTACCAAATCCGGCTTATGCTTCGCATGCATATGTTTGAATTTTGCCGTAATGCTCCATACGAAATGGAATGCTACGCATTTTGAGGATGAAATGCAAAATGCTTACTATATGCAAAAGGATCCCTCCAGCAAAATAAATGCTGAAGAGAAGAGGCCAACTCCGCTGGGGATGGCGAACTGAACTGTCTCCGAGGTTACGAACCCTGCTGAGGAAGTCACGCTGAACAATCCTCCTGATATAACCACTGCTGAAGATGAAACCCGAAGAGAACTCCCACTCCATTGGGGATTGCGAATAAACCTTGAAGATGGACCCCAAAGATCTGTTACAGAAGAGGTGCCAATAACCATTGGACTTTGAATCTGTTGGGGATGTCAACCACTGTTGATCAAGCCATTGAGATGATTATCACCAAACTCTGCTTGGGGAATGGAGTCAATAACACCGAACCTGCCGAGGAATATCATTGAACTTAGCCTGTAGTCAGGGAAACGCCCTTAACCTGCTGGGGAAGACCAGCCACCACCAAGTGATCTGCTTGGGGAACGATGTTTGACGACATCAACTCTGCTAGGGGACAACATTGAGCTTACTCCTCTGCTGGAGACTTACTTTCTACCCTTACTCTGTTGGGGAGAGAAACTCTACTGGGGACGTCACGTGTCGTCCATCAACATGAACCCTGCAGATGTGATCAAGTGAATGTGCCCTGATACAGCATAACCCATAAAGGAACCTGTCTTCGAGAGGTCTCATGAAGATCTTATATCTTGCCCCATGATCTTGATTAACCATTCTCCTGAGAAAAACCCTTTGGCTTTAGGGGTGACCTGCCCCAGCCTTGAAGTGATTTTGCCCCTGACTGGCAGATCTGTGAAGGAGTACCTCTGATTGACTGACCTTCGAGAGATTTGTCGAATCTCGACCTGATTGCCCCAGATTAGCCGAATCTTGGAATGAATTGCCCCTTTGAAATGACTTGCCCCTGCTCAACGGAGTACTCGGGCACTTTGCATCTTACCTTGATCAAACTTTTCATTGCAGAAACTTTCCTGAGTCAAGTACTTACTCGCAAGTAAAACACTTCGTTTTGAAAATGACAATTTTAATGCAATGCATATGACAGTTTTGAAATCCAAGTCTGTTCACTGGAAAAAAGTTGCGACACATAGTGAATGAATCACTAATCAAAATGTCACTGATACCAACATGAATGGTAAGAAGATCCTTTTAGGAGTCAGGTTCGACGCGATCTTTACCGAAGTATGCTTTCGAAACAACCTTGCTTCAATGAGGTCTTTTAAAGGTTGTAACGTGGCCTGGTTCACGGTTCGAGAAAGAAAGGATATAAGGCTCAAAGTTTTGTTTTAACCCACCCAATCTCCTTGTTGTTCTCCAGTCCTACGTTCAGCTAACTCGACATAAGCGCTCACCTTTCAACAAGGTTAATGAATGGTAGGAGGATATAAAGACCCACACGGTTTTCAGAGTGACAGCCACCCCTTTTGCCTTTGGTGTCTGTAAACACACGACTTATTCCTTGCTTGAGGATTTTTCTTTTTCCATTTTTCGCTTTTTATTCTTTTGCTTTTCCCTGATTTTGCCTGGACGATTGATTTTTTTTTTATTTCGAAGTCCAGCGGGATGCCCTAACTTTTGCCTAAGTCACTTGTCTTCAAGTTTCGACTTAGCAGGCTTTCTTTTTCTTTTGATTCTCTTTTTTTTTTTCACCTTTTTTTTTTTTGAACAAATCGTGTGACACTGGCTTGTCTGACTTGTTTGCAAGGGTTGTGACCGCCTTACTCTCCGGTTGGTGAGGGATAACCGTTGTGATTTGATCCTCGAATGGGACACTCCTTATGAAATTTGAACGCTCGGTCAAATTAGCTGACACCTACCCTGCCCCAGGTTAAGATTGAGGGTTTTTTCGTTTTCAGGAAGAAACTCCTACTTCTAGGCTCAAAGGGGTTTACAAGGGATTATCTTCCTTATATCTCCGGTGTTTGGGAAGTTGAAACAATGCCTGTACATCATCAGCAGGGTTTTGTTCAAAAGCATACCATCAGAAGTTCTGCGTCTTTGAATTTCATCATCATCCCTCAGATCCTGCTTAAACAAGGGTTAGATATCAATAAAGAAAATATGAGTGAACACAGATGGATTTAATCAAAACATGCATATTCATTTCATTATCATTATCAACTGAAAACAGACGAGTTTTACAAATGAGTTTGCACTTTAACAGAAAAGAAACTACAAATGCAAAGAAATGACATGATCTAAAAGACTGCCAGCTTCGGGGAACTGGGCTTTCCAAGCTTGACCTGCTACTGAACTAGCCATCTTCAGAATTGCTCATCGAAGTCAGTCTGATAAAAACTTGCACCACTGCTCTCGGTGTCTTCTTCCATAACCTGAACTGATGAACCCACATGACTAGATGAAGGAGAATTGTGGATCTGAATACCCTGAGGCGTGAATGAGAACATATTGGAGTCAAGAAGTGTCTGGACCTTACTCCTAAGCACCTTACAATCTTCAGTTGAATGCCCATGTGCCCCAGCATGGTAGTCACAACGGGCGTTGACATCAAAACCTGGTGGATACGGAAAAGGCACTGGCTTCAATTCCTTCGGCACTATCAATCCACCTCTGATTAAATCTGGCAACATCTGACTCAACGACATTGGCAACTGAGTGAAATGCCTCTCTGGCTTCCTAGGTCTTTGTCGGGCGTGCTGACGCGGCTGACGGCGATATGACCGTTGATTCTGAGATCCAGAAGATTGCTGACTCTGAACAATTGATGCATCTGAATATTGAGGATGAGATGGTGGATGTTCCCAGATGGAATTGCTTTCTTCCTCCCATTCTTCTTGAGAACTGACAACTGATTCACTTTCACTAGCCGGGAAATTCGAGGCGCTTTGAATCTTTCTACACTTAATACCGACCTCAACGCGTTCTCCAAGTATTACCAGGTCAGAGAATTTTGATACAGTAATCAACTTTTCGAAGTATGGTCCTTGCAAAGTATCCTTGAACATATCAACCAATTCTCTTTCCAAAAGTGGTGGTTGAACGCGAGCAGCTAACTCTCTCCATCTCTGAGCATACTCTCTGAATGATTCGTTATCCGCTTTAGATAAACCTCGCAACTGCAGGCGGCTGGGAGCCATGTCAAGATTATAACTGTACTGCTTTACAAAGGCATTGGCTAGATCTGACCATGATCGGATGCTACCACTTTCCAACTGCATATACCAACTCAAAGATGCCCCACTCAGACTGTCCTGGAAACAGTGAATCATGAGCTTATCATTATAGACATGTGAGGTCATTCTTCGGCTAAACATCACCAAATGTAGCTTCGGACAGCTATCCCCTTTGTATTTCTCAAAATTCGGCATCTCAAATTTTGGAGGTAACACAAGGCCGGGCACCAAACACATGCTCGCAGGATCCAAATCAAGGGTATCACGCTTCATCAAGGCATCAAGCTTCTCTTCCAACACACGACATCTTTCATCAAACTGAACAGCCCGTGGGTCCTTAGGTTTCGCCTTTGGAATTACCCCTCGGAAATTTGGCACAGAGAAGGCAAAGCTCTGATAGTCTGTGGCATTAAGAGAAGAAGAATGTCCATCTCGGACGATGGTACGCTCGTGTATAGCTTGATTCTCAACAGGGATTCGCACATGCTGTGCTTGAGCAACATTGTTCACCAGAGGTGGAATGACATTCCCAGTCGCAGAAGTCCTCTGAACATCGGCTTTTCCCCTATTCATGGTTGCCATAGCTTCCACAAGTTGATCCAACTGACTCTTCATCAATTCAACATCGGCCCTAGTCACAAACTGATTCTGGTCCCCTGAATTCATGATGACCTCCCCAAAAGCTGATTCAAGTCCGATGAGAAATTCTAGAAATCAACTGCGGTTCAGACAAAGGATGGATAAGCTCTCTGATCAGGCCGGAGACAGACATGCAGAAAGATGCAAGATGCAAATGCAATGCAATATGAAAATGCAGCAGACATGGGATCAAAGCTTCCGTATATTCTGAATAACTGCTGTGCTGCTGACGGAATAAGCTCGAGGGTCTGCTCTAAAGAGAATACCAGAATACCAGAATACCGGATGATCAGAATACCAGAATAATCAGAATACCAGGCTGATAAGTCCACACTGACAAGAGAACCAGAATACCAGGTAGGATGAAAGTCAAGGTTACCTGCAAACCTGTAAACAACCCGCCCCTCTCACATGTGGTGCTAAGATCCTCAGTATCCCGGGCTCTCAGGTCGAGAAATGATGATACGTTCACCATTTCTGGTTTGGCATCATCATCAAAAGAGGAGGCCTCAACTGATTCTCCAAGAACAAAAGATCCTCAGCTTCAGAGGTTTGAGAAGCAATAGCACATTCAGCCCGAAGGATACAATGCTACCGCCAATCAAAGAGGTCGTCCGCTGATTCACCTCAAAAGGAAATCCTATAGCAAGTTCCCAGCATTGGGTCCTCGGATCGAGAGTGTGCAATGGGTTTGCCACAGAACGTGGTCTGCCATTATCACGTCTCGGGAGGAGTGCCGTTACTGAGTTCTCGGGAAACGGTCGCCAGAGTCGACAGCTTTCCAGGTTATATTCCATCGTCTGCCCCAAATGGACAGGACAGAATATTACCAAGAAAACCTCGTCTGGATGTGGAGTTTTCATGTATACTTCGTCTGGCCAAATGCCAAACAAGTCACACTACTTTCCACGCTAATCATAGGTGTATGCTCAAGCCTTGGTATTGGGCTTCTCTCTCATGAATCCAACCCACCCTGCAAACAGAAAATCCAGCAGCAGAACAGCACAGTAATATCCAGTATGACAGTAATGAAATGCAATGCAATAAAAGCTGTAAAAACAGTAAAGCAGATAACATAGCAAATACAGTAATATACAACAAAGCAAAGCACCACAGCAAAACACCCTATGAAAGAAAACAAACAAGCGCTAGGATTGACTCGCTAAAGGGGAAGGACCAGCAGTAGGTCAACCGAAGTATCCCCAGCAGAGTCGCCAGCTGTCGCTCCCGAAAGATTCGCATCCAACGGTACAAACGCGAGAGTGGCGCAAAAGACACAGAGTCGCCAGCAAAGTGTATTTATCCCAAGAGAGGGAAAGGAAACACTGCGTAAACCTGAAAGAAGGGAAAGAGCATGGTCTCACGACCAAGAGAACGGGTATGGGAGTCGGTTACGCGAAGGGAAGGTGTTAGCACCCAACACGTCCATCGTACTCGATGGGATCCACGCTTGCTGTCTGCATCAAAGGGTGTCGTCATCTGGAACTCCACTGCTACTGGATCGGCAAAGAAACGAGAACGGAAAGAACGGAGAAACGAAGAAGAAAAGAAAAAGAAGTGACTCGATAGGACGGTATCGTTGTCCTAGGCCTACGTACTCCCTCAGTGCAATGGGAAAGTCAGAGTCAACGTAGTTCGGACGGGAACTGTGGGGGGAAGGTTGCTCGCCAAGACATCGCCGTCTTGTGCCTACGTATCCTCAATCGAACGAGAGAGAGGAAATCAGAGCAGTCGTAGTTCGACCTACGGGGTCGGAAAGAAACAAAGAGGTGATAAAGAAAGGTTGTGAAAGAAATGTGCTCGGAAGGGTCTCAATCGCAAGGGTGTGAGAGAAGGGTCTCAATCGCAAGGGTGCGAGAGAAGAGTCTCAATCGCAAGGGTGCGAGAGAAGAGTGCTCGCCAAGGAAAGGGATCCTCGTGCCTACGTATCCTCAGTCGGACGAGAGAGAGGAAGTTAGAGCGACTGCAGTTCGTGGGAACGACCACGAAACAAGGGGAGGAAATTGGTGAAAAATGGAGAAGGTAGTCCGCCAAGATCTACGCAATCTTGTGCCTACGTATCTTTACTCGGACGAGAATAAAGAATCAGGGCAGTCGTAGTTCGTGGTAACGACCACGAATCAAGGGGAGGAAATTGGTGAAAAAATGGAGAAGGTAGCCCGCCAAGATCTACGCAATCTTGTGCCTACGTATCTTTACTCGGACGAGAATAAAGAATCAGGGCAGTCGTAGTTCGTGGGAACGACCACGAAACAAGGGGCAGTCTCAATCGCAAGGGTGCGAGAGAAGGGTCTCGATCGCAAGGGTGCGAGAGAAGAGAGTCGGGACTCACGGAAAGTCTAAAGGGGAAACTCGGTCCTACAAGTTATCATGCAAAATGGCCCTAAGGTCAAGGATTAGAAGGGAATTCTACCTAATGTTATCATGCTTGGATTGAGAGCCTAATGTCTATCCTACTCCGAGCTTAATCAGAAATTAAGTCGGACTAGGAGCCTTAAGGGAGCATGCAAATACAGAGGTAATCAACAAGTAAACACCAGACAGCTCAATCACAAAGAGAAAATCAAATAAGAGAAATCAGGAATTAATCAGAAATTAATCAAGATAGGCAATTAAAATCATGGTCAACAATTAATACAAAAAAAATAAAATACTAATTAAAAACAAGATTAAAATCTAAGTAAAAAGAGTTAATTCAAAAGAAAACTTCTAAGTAAAAGAAGACTAATTAAAATCTAGGATTAAAAATTAATCACAATTAAAATCTAATTAAAAACAATTAATCAAAATTCTAAACTCTAATTAAAATCTAATTTTAAGAATATTAACAAACCTAATTATTCTAAAACAATTAACCAATTACCAAAACAAATATTACTTAAAACAAAACCAAATAAAAACCAGCAAAAAAGGTGCAAAAGAAATTATGGTGGTGAGAAAAGAAATCTGGGCGTGTGGGCCTGAGGTTATGGCCCAATGATTTGAATTATGCTTCCAGGAGGGGGGTGCGGAAGTGAAAAATGGGGTGCGGTTGGAATACAACGCCTGGGCTTAGCATTCTAGGCCCAAGAAAACATCACAATGAAACCAAGGGGAGGGGGTGCGGAAGTGAAAAAACGAGGGTGCGAATAAGAAAAACAACATGGGCTTATGAAACCCAGTCCACGATTTCCACAACTTAAACCCTAACCAAAGGTGCATCCTACATCATCTTCTATGCTTCTCCTTCACAACCAACCGTTGACGGCTTCCAAAATTTACTCGCCGCTCTCTCACCGCGGCACACCAGCCGTCAACCTCTTTGCTCCGGCCACCATTTCCTTTCTCCTTTAATCTCCTTCAACATCTCAACATTCTCTTCGCCTTCTCTTCGTTTTCACCATCTCCATCGCGAATTCAACGCCGGCGCACCTCCGATCGTCACCTTCTTTCAAAACGTCGGGGATCTCTCTCCACTTCGTTCACTGTACCTTCATCCTCAACACCCTCCTTCCCTTCTACTCATCTTAACACGACGTCCATGACGCTCCCTCGTCTGCACAACGCCTTCATGTCTCTCCTCTTTTCCAAATCGTTATGTTCCTCATCAAACAAACCAAAAGAAACTAGACGACCACGCCACAAACCCTTTATTTCAACGTCTCCGAACCGCCGTCTCCCTCGCTGCAACTCTCACAAAAACGAGTTCTCTACTAATACGCTGATAAAAACATAATACGGAAACAAAGGCAAGGATACACACCAACATTCACAGCACATATAACATCACCAAAACGCAAGGAATTCGACAACACAACAATGTCCAACAAACAAATTCGACAGCAACAATAAAGAGGAAGAGGATCAGAGTACCTATCGGAGTCGCTCCGATGGCGCTTCAAACATGACGACGATGGAGTGAATTCATCAAATCCGATTCAGGTATGAATTTCGTCTTGGTGGTATCGATCTTTTCCTTCTACTCCTTCCGCGTTATTCTTCTGATATTCGCCTTCGTTGAATTCTTGATTTCCGCAGACTCGGAATGTTGTTGGATCGTGTTGATTTCAAATTGTGGTTGATTTTGTTGATGTTGAATCTGAGATGGAGACTTGATGATGATGATGCGATCTTGCAGGTTGTTATGAGAGATTGATGATCATGAGGTTTGAAGATCTCCTGCAATTTCTCAATCTTCTTCTTCTTTAAGTCTCTGAAATCACATCTTTGATGCGTGCTGAAATTTGCAGTGGTACAGTTGTGATCACTTTGATTTACAAATTGATGATTGATGAGGAGTTTGAGTTTTGAGAAACAGATGATTGCTGGTGATTTTTTTTTTTGCAGGTTATGAAGAGAGCTGCGGATTTGAAGATGATGGAGCTACAATGAAGCGTAAATTGAATCTCATTGTGGTTTTTTGAAGAGTTCTCACGATTGGAAATTTTTTTAGGTTTTTCTTTGAGGAATGAAGATGATGTTAATTTCTGCAGAAAATGTAGTGTAAATGTCGTCTCTCAATTCTGCTACAGTCTGAATTTATACCAGAAAATCAAGGAGGGTAGTTTAGGCTTTTTGGAGTGAATTCTGTTATGGTTGATTGTGAAATTGCTCACACGTATTTGCACTTGGTTGTCAAATTTGTTGAGCTGTAAAATGGCTGTGAAATGATGTCACGAGTTTTGCACACGCCCTGTACTGGATTTTTATTTTTTCCACTATTAAAAGCTGCAGTGAATTCTCTTCTTTTTGCTTTTCTGATGTGAACATTTCCTTCTATTCTGTTAGGATCTCACGTGGTGTATCTTATTGCATTGAGGAAAACAAATCTGTTGTAATTCACCCGTATTCGTGAGGCATCTTTTTCTCATGTTGGCATTTAACATATGGCTTATGAATACGGTTAATATGATATGAACATGAACAACAAGGTTTTTGGAATTGGACTTAGAATGGCTATTAGTTTAAACTTGGATCCTAAATGTTTGGGAAAAGGAATATGGATTAAAAAAAAGATATTAGAAAATGGATTTTGGATATGGATTGATAAATGGATTAAAATTGGATAAAAAAAAATGGATAAAATGAAATTTGGAATATGAATATAAATGGAAAGAGATAAAAATGATTTGGATAAAAATGGATATTGATAATTGGATAATGGAAATGAATAATGGGTATTAAAATGAAATGGATATGAATTAAGATGGATATTAAGTGAAATGGATATGAACTAAAAAGAGTGGTTTTGGACATGTGAATGGATATTTGGGAATGTGGATATGATAAAATGGATTTAGAAAGTAGAAATGGTTTATGAATAAAAGAAAAGGTAAGTGGATAAAAAAGAAAATGGTTGATGGATTAAAAAACAATGAGTTTGGATATGGATTATGGGTAGAAAATGGATAACCAACTGAATTCAAAATCAATCACCAACTTTCCACAAGCCTCTGACAAAATAGTCACAGCTACCACTGAACAATCTGGCCACTCACATGATCCACTGAAGAATCTCAACTGATAAACAATCCACAAGCTCAACTGTAAACAAGAACTCCAATTCTCCCTGGTATGCTGATAAATCTCGAAGAAGATGATTTGAACTGAGAAGAAATTAAAACCCTGATTCACACCAGTGAACCTCTGACCCAAAGCCTTTGATAATTCCTCTGGATAAGAAAACCTTAGGACTTGACGCACCTCTGAATAAGAAAATACTGATAATAAGAAAACCCTTTGATCCCATGTCTTAGGAACCCAATGCAAATGATATGAATATGAACTATGACCTAAAGATGCAAAAATGAAAAAGAAACATAAGCCAGAAAAAGGGAGGGCAAATTTTGGGGTGCTACAGATCCCATGACATGGTGGGGACACAGGTATTCTGTTTAATGACGGTCAGCTGATTTTCATTGTTCGGCTGACTCTCTTGCCCCAAGTTTCCTGGGTAAGGCTGCCACATTGGCAGTCCATCCATCGGGCCATAGTAGTTGTAGTCAAAGTTGTCTTTCATCGGAGTATCTTCCTCTAATGAATTTGGCGGAGCACGGTATCCTTCAGGATCTCAATCTCCATATATCATTTTGACGTCTGACCGGGGTATAAATCTCGGACTCTGTGCGGGATAGTAAAATGGCGTAGGCACCTCTTCCTGAGACATATAACCGTCCTCATTAAGATAGGACTTCCATTCTTCATCTGTGTTGGAGGGATCCTCCTCATTGATAGCATGTACTGCTTGAGACACTGGGTGGAGAAAACCTCCACTGTGGAAGAAGTTTTGAAGGGGATGAAGACTTTCGTTGTTGGCAGCTGTCTGGGTACAGGTTGCAGAAAAACCAAGACCCTTCTTTGTTTTATTGTCAGTGGGAATGACAAGCTGTCCCCATCCTGTCGTACTAGTACTCTCGACCGCTTTGATAGCATCGTTGTATGAGGAAATCGAGGTTCCTTCTTTGAAATGATTGTTCTTGCTCACCGAAAGTGCTTGGAACTGAGTTCCAATAACCTCCTCGGGTTCTATACCAGTAGATGATGATAAGTTACTCACGAGCAAGGTCTGTTCCCCACAAACCATGACAAGTTGATCGTTCTAGACGAACTTTAGCTTTTGGTGGAGGGTTGACGTAACTGCTCCAGCCTGATGTATCCAAGGTCTTCCTAATAAACAACTGTATGTTGCCCGGATGTCCATGACCAGGAAAGTGACTTGGAAAGTGTGAGGACAAATAGTTATGGGAAGATCAACTTCGCCGATAACTGTTTTTCTGGATCCGTCGAATGCTTTGACGACAACCTCACTGATTCTCATCGGAGGGCCTTTGAATGATAATTGTATCAAAGTGGACTTCGGCATAACATTCAGGGCTGACCCTGTGTCTACCAGTACGCTGGCTAAAGCATCGTCCTAGCAGTTAACTGTGATATTGAGCGCCATGTTATGACGGCGACCCCCTTAGGGTAATTCCTCATCACTAAATCCCAAATTATTGCAGAAAGTGATGTTAGAGACAATGCTATCAAATTGTCTGATTGTTACATCCTGTTCCACAAAGGCTTTCTCTAAGACTTTCTGTAGAGCCTCCCTGCGGGCTTCTGAACTGAGTAACAGTGATAATACCGAGATCTTTGAAGGAGTCTGCAACAGCTGATCAACAATGTTATATTCACTCATTTGGATGAGATTCAGCATCTCATCATTATTTTTCAAAAGGTTGGGATTACTGGATTGACCGATTGATGGATCAGGAGCTTCTGTCTGAAGTTTCTTTTCTTTGTTAAGTTCCCCAACCCCTCAGTTGAAGATTCTACCACTCCGTGTTACTCGACTGATGTCTGCAATATTCACGACGGAGGGTAATGGAATTTCCCTTTCATTTTCAATGGTTGTTGCACCGTATTTGTAAGGGATAACCTTAGTTGATTCATATGGTAATGGTCCCGGCAGATAGATGACTATGGGAACCTTCTGATTTTTCTGACCGTCATAATTAATCTCGATCCGTTCCCGGTTGGGAACTTTAGATTCGTCAAGTAGAGGGATAATGGCAAAGATATCCCTGGTCCTGTGATGACCAGAGATTGTGACAACATCCTCAACTTGATCGGCAAGATAGTTCGGCGTCCAGTTGATGGGTCCAGAACCCAGATGTGGACGAATTTCTCCACGGTCCACCTGCCCCTGGAGAGCTGCTCGCACAAGGTAACACCCTTGGTTACTTTTCGAACAGACGCTACAACGGTCGTAATTGTGTAGTGGCACCTGACCACGCCCACTTTGAATACAATGTAACCTCACCAGGTTAGCTTCCATTGATCAGACATCCTGACTTTGACGCCGAGTAGGATTCCTGTTACTGATACTAATCTGCTGAGTATCTTCATCCATATAAATTGGCATCCACCAGTGATTTAACAAGTGCTGAAGTGCCTCCTGGACAAGGGTACAACCTCGATTGTTCTCGCAACCCGCTTTACAGCTGTGATAATTATGTGATATCAGGAATCCAAGTCGAACCTGTTCAGCATGTAACTCTACCAAGTTGGTATTCATCACGCGAATGTCAAAGATTTGAACCATGTTGACTTGATAGGGATTCCTATCATGGTAGTCCTGGATCCATCCAAGATCCATCTGACGCTGGAGGGCCTCTTGTATGAAAGAGCATCCCTGTTTGTTTTTAGAGCAGATCAGACAATAATTGTAATCATGCCGCGGCAGATTATGATACTAGCTTTGCCTTGAGTGCATCGCCACCAAGTTGACATTCATTGCACAGATATCGTGGTTCTGAATGACATTAGAATTCGTGTAAACCATGTTAACTCCATGAACTCGGTGCTCTTTGATCCATCCAAGATCCATCTGTTCCTGTAGAGCTGCTTGCACCACAGAACATCCTTGATTACTTTTAGAGCAGACATCACATTGATGATAATTATAAGGTGGCACATGGCCATATCCACTATGTCTACAATGCATCTTGACCAGATTGGTCCTCAACAAGAGTACATCGTGAATTTGATAGACATCGTTAGTCTCTCCATCTATCAAATTGACTGCAACTTTCTCATGTTGAGGCAGCGGGTTCGTAAGAACATTAGGATTTGTATCCTTGAAGGATAAGACCCCGCTCCTAACAAGTTTTTGCACGTCGGACTTGAAATTGAGACAAGTCTCTATGTTATGCCCTGGACCTCCTTGATGATAAGGGCAAGTTTGATCCACCTTAAATCAAAAAGGCGGATTTTTCGGTACTGTAAGAGGAGATTTAGTCTGAATGTGCCCCTTAGCCAGTAGTAATGGAAACAACTCTGCGTACGACACGGGTATAGGATCAAATCCTGGGGGCCGTGTTGTATGGTTGTTGTTGTATGGAGGACGAGCCTGCTGAAGAGGCTGTTGTGTCCTTTGTTGATCAGGTTGGCTCTGCGCAACCTGAGGTTGATATGTAGGAATAGACGCAGGGTTGATAGCAGGAGTCACAGCTGCTACCGGTTGATAACGTCGCCTTTGCTTTCCGAGAGAGATATTCCCAATATCTTGCTCTTTTTTTCGTAGGGAGAGCACTACCGTATTTTTTAGTACCGCTCGTCGATCTAGTGTCTTTTACCAAACGTCCTTCTCGGACGGCTTCCTCAAGACGTACGCCCATGCCAACCATTTCGGTGAAATCACTGGGCGCACTGGCAACCATTCGGTCATAGTAAAATGAGCTTAAGGTCTTTAAGAAGATTTTTGTCATCTCTTTTTCCTCCAGAGGTGGACAAATTTGAGCGGCAATTTCACGCCACCTTTGAGCATACTCCTTAAAGGTTTCCTTGTCCTTTTGCGACATCGATCTGAGTTTATCTCTGTCGGGTGCCATGTCCAAATTGTATTTGTATTGTTGGACGAAGGCAGTGCCAAGATCTCTGAAAGTGCTGATCGTGGCATGGTTTAAACCCATGTACCATTTTAATGCAGCACCGGTTAAATTATCTTGAAATTAGTGAATCAGTAGGTCCTGATTCTCCGTCTGAGCTGACATCCGCCGAGCGTACATCACCAGATGGCTCTGAGGGCAAGAGTTACCCTTGTACTTTTCAAAGTCGGGCACTTGGAACTTGTGCGGGACTTTCACATTGGGGACCAAGCAGAGGTCTGCGGCGTCCTTTCCAAATAAATCCTGACCGCGAATGGCTTGCAGCTCCTTCTGCATTTCCAGGAACTGCTCCTGGAATTCATCCATTATGTCAAACATAGTTTCCTTCTTACCAGAAGGTGTCTGTGGAATCTGTCCTTCCGGGACAGTGTGCACCATAGGGGGTGGTACCGTGACTACGGTTGTGAGTCTTGGCGTCTCCTGAAGTTTGTAACCTTCAGGAGTCTTCAGTATGCCTCTGGCATCTTCGCTTTCCCGAAGTTTGTGACCTTCAGGCCCAGCGGCTTCTGTTGTGATTCCCTGATCTTCAGTGATCGGCGGAACATATCCTTCCGGGATATAGTTAACAGGCATGCCCCAAGGACGATCTTTCGGCATTTGATACCTAGGATCATACTTCTCCACTATGGGCGTTGAGGTGATCTCTGAGATCACAGTCCTTTGTAGCTGAGCTTCTGCCATGACTTGCATGTCGTTATGAAGCTTTCTTATATCCTCTCTCAGAGCGTCGATCTCTTCTTTCAACTCTCTGTTTTCTTCCTCAAGATCATCCATCTTATTTTGACGATTGGCCCGAGTATTATACGAATGAGACAGTTTGACTCTAGAACCGAGACACAAACGTGAGATTCATAGGGAAGAAGAATACGCGATGTGAGAATGATGAATGCAATGATTATATTAATTGTTCTTTTGGTTTAATCAAAATAAACTTCGACAATTAGATTGCAAATATCAAACGGTGGGGAAACCCCTTTTTATTTAATTCAAAGGATTACAGAAATGGAAATACAGTAGATTACAAAATGCAGAAACAGAAACCTAAGCTAATGGGTCCCGAGTCCTCTCTGAAGAGAAATCGGGTGCTGATTCTGGTATCTTCCTTTTCTTTGACCGGGGCTCTTGAGCCGTTGTCGGGTTGTCATTCTTTTGCCAAGTGAAAGGAGTGAGCAAATTCCTTTGGTCATCTTGATTCTCTACAGCATGTTGCTCCAAAATTTCAATCAGAGCGTCATTCTCTTTCAGTAATTGCTGTATTTTGACGCACTCTACGTCGAGGGTGCGGTACTTGTTCTTCCAAGATCTTCTCTCCTTTTGAACTTTGTTGAGAGTAACCTGAAGCTTTTCAGTTTCCGTCATTCCAGATTCCCTCGGCGGAAGAATTTTGTAACGAGGATAAGGCATCTTTAGCTTGAGAGCTCTAGTTTGTACCCAATGGAGGTAAGGCTCCATCGAGACACAGTCCGTTTTCCCTGACTCTCGTCTTTTCTTATGAACCTATTTCCAAGCATGCACTATTTCCATCTTTAGTGCTCTGTCGTTTTCTCCTTCTTTGAAGAAAAGACCTTCCAGATGAACACCCCGTGGGACGTGTCTCATCGGGTATCCAAACTGACGATGAACCAATATCGGATGATAGTTGATTCCTACTTTAGTTCCTATGAGGGGTACGTTGGGGAAGTTTCCACAACGATTAATGATTCTGATTCCATCATAGATCCTATTACACCAATCTATATCAGAGTTGGTGAGGGACTTGATCTTCTGCGACCAACGTAAGGCACTCTTGCAATCCCAAAAAGCAACAGACTTGGGCAAGTGGGAGATAAACCATTTATAAAGCAGAGGTACACAGCATGCGATCTCCCCTCCGCTGTACAAATTTCCCAAGTGTACAGAATGATACGCATCTGCGAGCAAAGTCGACACAGGATTTCCAATGAGAAAAACCTTAATGGAGTTAATATCAACGAAGTTATTGATGTTGGGAAACAAAAATAACCCGTAGGTGAGCAAGACAAAGATGCTTTCAAAAGCAGTTACGTTTGCTATACTGGCAAAATACAGGGCTTTCTTCGTCAAGAACTGGGCTGGCAAACCTTGTATGCCACCCTTGGTAGTCATGTGAGTCCTAAGCTCAGACTCGTCCAAATGAATTGCTCTTGTAATGGTCTGATTCTTTGGAATTTCTTCCAGTCCAGAAAATGGAGCTCGATCAGTGATATGTAAATCGATCAGATGAGAATACTCCTCCAGCGTTGGTGCTAGCTGGTAATCCGGGAATGTGAAACAGTGATAAACCGGATCATAAAACTGAATGAGCGCATCCATGATTCCCTCAATCACATGGACTCTTAATAGTGGTAGCAAACCTCCGTGTTTGGCTCTGAAAGCCTCTTGGTTTGTGATCATCCTTGCTAACCTTCTCAAATCCTCTAGCTTTGGAACCTTGAAGGTATACGTATGAGTTCTCCTTCTACCGAAATCCATTAGCACAATCCTTTTCTCTGATATTTGCAATCACAGTCTTAGTTTAATTTGAAAAACAGAGAGACTAGAAGAGAAGATTTTTTTGAATGTTTTAATGTTTTTTTAAATGAATGCATGAATGCAGCACACAAAAACATAAAAAAAACATGGGGTCAAAGGGTCGTTGTCATGAAGTCAATGCTCTACCCATCCCCAAAGGTTTATACTAAGGTGATTTTTGTACCTGTACTCATTATCATCAGCTCCTCCCAAGAAAGCAAAACAACAAGCGGATCGCCAGCGAGTTGTAGAGCAATCTTAGAGTAAGTGCCATTCACCGAGAATAGATCACCAGCCTCAAATGAGGGTAGTATCGCGTAACAACTATTCCTGATAGTTTCTGCACTACGAAAGGGTTTGGCTCCTCAGCTTCTCAGACTTAACAATCGACCCATTGTATAGGTGAGAGAATGGGTTGCATTGGTCAGCCTCCACTGAGGTTGATGGTCGACCTCATCGCCATCACTTATCTTAAGTGTATACTCAATCTTTCCACATGCGGCATCACACGCATTCCCATTAGCAAAAAAATAAACATGTATAGCAATTAGGAAAAACAATATATATATATTTGTCCTAAACATCCTAGACCTTTAAAGCTATGAATCTGTGGTATACACACAAGAGATGAAAAGGAAGAAGAAAAACAGAGAAGAGCCCCACGGTGGGCGCCATTTTTCTGTAGCGAGCGATTTTGGACACGGTTCTTAAGTGCTGGTCGCTCTCTGCGGTTGAGTTTACTACATGTCGATTCATTTTTTATCCTATTAAAGCTGATGAAGGAAGAGAAATAGATGTCTCCAATTAACCCTGCTTTGCATACTGAGTTTAAACAGCGGTCTGTTAGGTTACGAATGCTATCAATGTGGGGGGGGGGGGGCCTTTGTACTGGTTATTTGTATTTTCGCCAATACGGTTTTCTCTCTTTCTTGGATTTTCTGGCGGGGAACGAGGATTAGGATGTTAGGACTGATGCTTTTGATAGATACATGAGAGTATGGGATTTTGGGTTTTTGTTTAGTGTGCTCTCTAAGATTTTTCTTTCAATCTTATGCCTACGTATTCCCGTTTACCGAAACAGGGAAATCAGAGCGTTCGTAGTTCCTCCAATTCTATGGGAGGAAATGGGTGTTTTTGGTGTCTTGTTCAAAGCCCAAGATGTGAAGCAAAAGGTGGTTTGTATCTTGTTCAAAGCCCAAGACATGAGCTGAAGGGTCTATTTGTATCTTGTTTGAAGCCCAAGATGGGAAGCTAAAAGTGTGTTGACTTTAGAGAGAATTTGTCATCTCTAAAGAGGGGGTTTTTGTCACAACTGTTTATAAAGGAGAATTACTTTAACCGGGATATGTGAATCCGGCAATGCCATAATTTCCTTTATAGGGGAGTTCCAACCTGAAGGAGAAGACTTTAACTCAGTGTAGAGCAATGCTATCTTTCCTTAGGAATTTCTCATGCTAAAAGAGGGACAGTGGCATGGATGTAGATGATCTAGAGGCTTGCCTCTTACAGCAATTAGATGGAGGGGAAGGAGTTGTTGATGTTTGTGTACTGTGAACGAGGCACAGCTTTGATGCTAAAAGGTTAATCGGATCAACCAGTGGTTTTCTTATACAAAGCCTAAGAGGAGGCTATTATGTGTCTCGTACAAAGCCCGAGAGAGAGGTTAAAAGGTTTTGACTCAACGAGGGAATCTTTTGGTATCTCGTATAAAGCCCGAGATGGAGGCTAATTGAATCAACAAGAGAGTTTTTGTATCTCGTACAAAGCCCGAGATGGAGGATGAAGGTTTGTTTGACTCTGCAGGGGAGGATCATTGTATAAAGCCCAAGAGGAGGCTAACTTCACTGGAGAAGGATCATTATACAGAGCCTAAGAGGAGGCTATGGTTACTGTTTCAGTTGAGTGACAGGTTCAGTAGACTGATTTTTAAAGAGAAAATCAGTCCTTATATGAGCAATGCTGTACTCGAGGATTTGGTTCGAGAATCCGGGTTATTCCTGTTCTTTAAGGAAGTGGGAAATCCGAAGGGTATTGAGATTGTCCGAGTCTACGGGTTCCTTCCTATTTTTGAAGGGTGCTTGAGAATGTCTTTGAGACTCAAGGAGATTAGACTGTCCAAGTCTAGAGTTTTATCTTTTGTACTATGCTTTGAGAAACAGTAGTAGACTCTTTGAAAGGACTGTTCTATGGAGATGATTAAGTTCTGTTCCTATACCTCTAGGAGGTCGTCGGGACAATTTGTACGAAGCCCAAGAGGAGGCTGGAAACTTTTAAGAAGCTGAGAGGTCCTTGTACGAAGCCCAAGAGGAGGCTATCATTCCCGGAGGAAGAGATCATTATATGAAGCCTAAGAGGAGGCTGTGAATACTTCTAAGAAGCCGTAGGGTCCTTGTACTAAGCCCAAGAGGAGGCGGGGTTGCTTTTAGGAAGCCTGTGGGTCCTTGTACGATGCCTAAGAGGAGGCCGATTGTTTTTAAGAAGCCGATGGGTCCCCAAACCCCGAGAAATTCAAGGCAAGCTATTCACAAGGAATAGATCAAGTCAGGAAAGTTCGAGAATTTGGAAGAAACTCAAGAGATGCCATTCACGGAGAAAAGATCATCTCTGGGGAGTAGAGCTTCTTGACAAGTTCTTTTAAGAAGCCTGTGGGACCCCAAACCCCGAGAAGTTCAAGACATGCCATTCACCGAGAATAGATCAAGCCAGGAAAGTCCGAGAATTTGGAAGAAACTCAAGAGATGCCATTCACGGAGAAAAGATCATCTCTGGGGAATAGAGTTTCTTGACAACTTCTATGAGTGACAGTCTATGAAAGGGTTCACAGAGAATGTTGCCTTTCATATCTCCATATTGTTTAACCCCAAGAGGAGGGAAGACTGTGTCTGGTAATCCTATGGGGATCTAGTTTTGACTATTTCTAAGAGTGATCAACGGGCTTAATGCTAGACGTATTTGCCGGGGAAACTCTAAATATCTATACTATTATTACACAGTTGATATGAGTTTATGAAAGAAGACTTACAGCGAAACAGCCCCACAATACAGTTATATGTATATGAAAGCGGTAAATGAAAGCAATAACCACTTAATCGGTTGTAGAGCTTCCATGTTGTTTGGTTAGTTGTGCAACAAAGAAAGCTTTGATAACAATATTGTATACAAAATCAAAGGAGAAAGTGCTTTGATAAAGAAAGATTTGGGGCTTACAGCTTAAGGAGAGGCCCAGGGTTTTATCAGTGAGCGCACTATTTGAATTTGTACAGAGGGACTTATACAAGTGACTGAGGCCCAAAATGTTTTCTGTACAAAGGGATGGGTCTTACACTCTCTCAAGAGGCCCAAAAAGTTTAAAGAAAAAGAGTGGGGCTTATAACACGAGGGTAGGCCCAATTGGTTTTTCGTTTGAAATGGCGATCGCGCCGAGGTTTTCTTTTAACGCAGAGGGACTTATACAATAAGTGAGGCCCAAAATGGTTTTGGTTAAAAGGGGATTGGGTCTTACACTTTGATATAGGCCCAAGTGAGTTTTAAGAAAAGAAATGGGTCTTACTACTCGAGGGTAGGCCCAGGGTTATTTTGAAAAGGCGACGATCGTGCCGTTTATTTGAAAATGTACAGAGGGACTTATACAACGAATGAGGCCCAATATGTTTTCTGTACAAGGGGGTTGGGTCTTACACTCTAATAAAGGCCCAAGTGTATTTGAAAATCAATTTTGAAAGTTGAATTAATCAAAAACCCTAATTTTAATCTTTAAAAGTAAATATTTAAAGAAAATCAAACAAAATACAAAATAAATTTGAATAATCCATTTATGATTTTGTTTAAGGTTTGAAAAAAAATGAGGGATAATCACAAGGAATATTTAAACTCATTAGGTTTTGATTTTCGAAGTAAATATTCACTTTTAGAATGTTTAAAAACAATTAAAAATGAATTTATTCACAAAATACTAATTATATTAAATAAATAATCTAAACCTAATTTTTTGGTGGAATAAAATATTTTAACATTTTTGTGAATTATTGCAAAAAGAACCAATAAAAAATGATAAAAATTGAAGGAGTTATTAATTTTTCAAATCATTAAAAATAATAATATGAAAAAATAACAAAATAAACAAGTGATAAAAAGAAGTCTGGGGAGAGGGGGATTCGAACCCCAGACCTCTCGCTTGCCAATACACACAAAACCAGTGATGAACCGCTGGGGCGCAATGCCAATTCAAATATAACATGGCAAGTGAAAAATATATATCAAACTTAGTTGGAAAACCTGAAGAATGGCGCCATGGCCATCTTCTTCCTCGAGCTCGTGCATGAAGCACCATATCTCACTCATCTCTCAACCATTGGACATCATTCAAACACCAAACTCATGTGTTTTTTCACAAGGAAGAAGATGGTAATACCCAATTTTATTCATTTTCAGTGTATAACAAATTATATCATTGTGGGCGTATGAACCCTAATTTTGCAAAAGCAATCGAGTAGGCATGATTATGAGTGCAATGATCAAATTTTCTGAGGGAAAACAATCAGCATATGATGGCAAGCAATTGGCAAAAATATCATGCGAGGAAATATGCATGGATCATGGAGTTTGAGTTTTGAGGCTTACCTTGATGCAAGCTGAAATGGAACTCTGCACAAACTTTGTTCCAGTCGTGAATTAATGATCCCTACAGCTTCAATGGATGTTATGGAGTGTGTTACAAGCTCTGGAATACTTTGAAACTCTTTGGATCAAGCTGGAGACCTCCACCTGCATAATTGAGGCATAATGGCTTGGTTGAAGGGTGATTTTGAGCCTGAGGTGTTACAGTCAGTGTTTAAGTGTTTGGACACCTCAAATACATCATATGTGATGTGTTTGAGTAATTGGAATTGATTGCCTAAGGATGCAACTCAAAACCCGATAGTGGTTACTCAATAAGCCAAAAAACTTGAGGTTTAAGGAAGAATGAGAGAAAGCAGTGCTGTAACTGGCTTTGGTGTGAGTTGAATGATCCATTGGGACCTCTATTTATAGGTGATCAACTTTTGTTTTGGAGGAATAGTGAATGGCTGCTGGATCAGATCACATTTGCATGGATTGGCTTGGAGGATTTCTTCTCAAGCAAGGCAAGCTAGCCATTCCCAAGAGCAGGGCTATGCCTTGACCAAAATCACATTCCTCAGATGTTTTTATTGTTGTTTAATCAGAGAATTTGACTGAGTAGGGTAGCTACCTTGACAATGCACTATTCCACATTAATGCACTTTGAATTCAAGGCAAAATGTGCCAAAGTGGATGAATTTCAAGTTGGAAGATTCCTTGGCTTTTTGACTCAGATTTATCAGTTGGATTAGATGCAATGTGATTGGTTTGAATACATGTGGCATGTTGATCCTCAGTTTTTGGTTCAAAATCGTGTGTGGCAAGCAAACATACAAACTGATTTTTCTAAAACAGCTTGCAGCAGCATGACTTTGGGCATGGATTTCTCTTGGCTCAAGTTAAATCAATTCATGCTGTTAGGCTCTTTGAATTCTTGGCAACATATGCAACAACATTGATGTTTAACTTTGGACTGGATTCAGCTTGCATCTATGTGAAAAGATCTCACAAGTTTTGGTGTTTCAACAAAATCTGTCTTGGACATAATTTTTTCTAAGTGTTGGAAAATGGTGTACTTTCATATTTTCAGCCATTTTGGCTCACTCATAGCTCAAAATCCACAATGAATTGGAGTTAGGTCTAGTTGAAGTTTATGTAGAGGGCAATGAGATCTACAAATCAAGCCTTGGATGGGAAAAAATGGCCTTGTGGTTTAGGAGTTATGACCCTCCAAAGTTGGTACCCTAACCACTTTATTTTTAACTTAGAAAATTTTCTTTTATGGTTACCCCTTTTACAAGTTATCCAACTTTTCTTGATTTTTCTTGATGAATGATGATTCAAATCATACATTAACATCATTTTAGGGTTAAAAATCCATTTTGGTGAAAAATCTCAAAAAGTCAAAGTTGACTATTGTGCACAGTTGACTTTTTATCAGATGAATTCCAAACTGTGCAATTCTTCAGGAAATCATGTCCTTGACCTAAATCAAACTTGATGGACATGTTCCATGGGTGTCATGGGGTATATTGAGGCATGTCCTAGGGTTTGGGAGCATGTCCTGGTCAAAAGTCAAAGTTACAGTTGACTTTTCCCTTAAAACCCTGATTGTGGTGCAGATGAAATTGAGACTTGTTGCTCAAGCTTCTTGGATTAATCCATTATTCCAAATGGATCAATATAGTTCATTAGAGACCCTCAAACCCTCTCTTGAGGTCTTGGCTCATGACTTGCACCAAAAGTCAACTTAGGGGTGAATTAGGTCAAGAAACCCTAATTCCTGATTTTTGATGAGTGCAACCCCTGAGGCAAAATTGACTTGATGATTGAGTCCATGAGGTCCCAAGGGGTATATTAGGTTGTGTTTTGGATCTTTGGCTCATGCCCAGAGGAAAATTTCCCTTTGGAGGCCCTGATCGACCAAAACCCTAATTTGGTGATACCGGCGATCTTGAGGCTTGATCCACCTAGAAGGGAGCAGCTTTGTGCTTAATCCTTGGAGTGGGAGTCCTTTTGGATCCTTTGTGTGTGTTTGAGAGGTTTAGACAAGTTAAATATCATGTCATTCCTTGATTGATCCTTTGTCTAAGGCTCTGAGAGGGCTAGAAACCCTAATTTTGATGGTAGTGGACGCTCACCCATCTTTAGGGAGACTGATGAGGCAAGATGGTTCCTCCATATTGTGGTGATGATTTGTACAATGATGGGAAATCTTAGTGGTCAAAATTTGGGGTATGACAGTAGGGCTTTTAACTGTTGCATGTTTTTCTTTATCATCAATAAAGGACTTTTCACACTCAAATATTTTGATCTCTGTCTTTCTGCTTTTTATTTTTATGCATTAAAAACCCACATCAAAATGGCAATGTGTTTCTTTTGTTGCATACATAATAAAACATACCTCATCAATCATGCAGGTCTTTTTGTTCAGATGACACCGATCATGACTCAGCTATAGCTCGGTATGACTTTGATAATCCAATCTATCAGGCTGAAGAAGAGACTGACGAAGATTGTGAACTGCCCGAAGAGTTGGCCAGATTGTTGAAGCAAGAGGAGAGGGTCATCTTACCTCATCAGGAGGAAATTGAGATTGTGAATCTGGGAACCGAGGACGCCAGAAAGGAAGTAAGGATAGGGGTTGCATTGGAAGACAGTGTCAAGGGAAGATTAATTGGAATGCTCCGTGAGTATGTGGACATCTTCGCCTGGTCTTACCAAGACATGCCTGGGCTCGATACTGATATTGTCGTACACCGGCTACCACTTAAAGAAGGTTATGCTCCGGTCAAGCAAAAGTTGAGAAGAACTAAACCGGAGATGTCTGTCAAAGTCAAGGAAGAGGTTCAGAAACAGTTGGACGCCAGGTTTCTTGCCATGAAAAATTATCCTCCATGGGTTGCTAACATCTTGCCTGTACCTAAGAAGGATGGAAAGGTCAGGATGTGTGTTGATTACAGGGATTTGAACAGAGCAAGCCCAAAGGACGATTTCCCGCTTCCTCACATTGACGTGTTAGTTGACAATACTGCTCAGTATTCTGTGTTTTCCTTCATGGATGGCTTCTCTGGGTATAACCAAATCAAGATGGCCCCAGAGGACATGGAGAAGACAACATTCATAACACCGTGGGGAACTTTCTGCTACAAAGTGATGCCCTTTGGATTGAAGAATGCAGGGGCAACTTACCAGCGGGCGATGGTGACTCTCTTTCATGATATGATTCACAAAGAGATTGAGGTCTATGTTGATGACATGATTGCGAAGTCACAGACGGAAGAAGGACATTTGGTAAATCTTCAGAAGTTATTCGAAAGGTTAAGAAAATTCAGACTGAGGTTGAATCCAAAGAAATGCACCTCCGGGGTGAGATCAGGAAAATTGCCGGGGTTTATTGTTAGTGAAAAAGGTATCGAGGTAGATCCTGCGAAGTTAAAAGCCATACAAGAAATGCCTGTGCCGAAAACAGAAAAAGAGGTTCGTGGTTTCTTGGGGAGATTAAACTACATTGCTAGGTTCATCTCGCATCTCACAGCCACGTGTGAACCAATCTTCAAGTTGCTAAGAAAAGATCAAGCGGTCAGGTGGAATGAAAATTGTCAAAAGGCGTTTGAAAAGATTAAAGAATACTTGCAAGAACCTCCGGTCTTTATGCCGCCAGTGCCAGGAAGACCTTTGATTATGTATCTCACGGTTCTTGAGAATTCAATGGGTTGTGTGCTCGGTCAACAAAACGAGTCAGGTAGAAAAGAGCACGCCATTTACTACTTGAGTAAAAAGTTTACTGATTGTGAGTCAAGGTACTCGATGCTGGAGAAAACATGTTGTGCACTCGCTTGGGCCGCTAAGCGTTTGAGGCAGTATATGTTAAACCACATAACCCTCTTGATTTCGAAGATGGATCCGATCAAGTATGTGTTTGAGAAGCAAGCACTTTCTGGTCGAATAGCCCGTTGGCAGATGGTTCTGACAGAATACGATATTCAGTATGTTTCCCAAAAGGCCATTAAGGGAAGTGTTTTGTCAGAATATCTTGCCGAATAGCCAATCGAGGATTATCAACCGATGAAGTTTGAATTTCCCGATGAGCATATCATGTATCTGAAGATGAAGGATTGTGAAGAACCTTTGCCTGATGAAGGACCAGAGATTGGATCTCAGTGGAAGATGGTTTTTGATGGGGCTGTTAATGCATATGGTAACGGAATCGGGGCAATCATTACAGCTCCACAGGGTTCTCATATACCCTTTACTGCCCGATTAGCGTTCATATGCACCAACAACGAGGCAGAGTATGAAGCACGCATCATGGGGTTAGAAGAAGCGGTTGATTTGAGAATAAAAAACCTTGATGTCTATGGTGATTCTGCGTTGGTGGTTAATCAGATTATAGGTGAATGGGAGACTCGTCAAGCGAATCTTGTTCCATATAACAACTATGCTAGAAGGTTGTTACCTTTCTTTGACAGAGTGGACTTCCATCACATTCCCCGGATAGAGAATCAGATGGCTTATGCGTTGGCAACGTTGTCATCAATGTATCAAGTGAATCGTTGAAATGAAACTCCTTCAATCAGAATCATTCGCTTGGACAGACCTGCTTTTGTATTTGCAGTTGAAGGTGTATCAGATGGCAAGCCTTGGTATCATGACATCAAAGTCTTTTTGAAGAGTCAGGAATACCCAGCTGGGGCATCTTCCAAGGATAAAAAGACATTGAGGAGGTTATCAGGAAACTTCTTTTTGAACAAAGACGATGTGTTATACAAGAGAAACTTTGACATGCTCTTGCTATATTGTGTTGATGAACACGAGGCAGGCCTGTTAATGGAAGAGGTTCACGAAGGCTCCTTCGGTACTCATGCCAATGGGCATGCTATGGCAAGAAAAATGTTAAGAGCGGGGTATTACTGGATGACTATGGAGTCTGATTGTTTTAAATACGCCCGAAAATGTCATAAATGCCAGATTTATGCTGACAAGGTGCACGTACCGCCTACTCCTCTGAATGTTTTGTCTTCACCTTGGCCTTTTGCCATGTGGGGCATTGACATAATTGGGAAGATCGAGCCGACTGCTTCGAATGGACATCGTTTTATCCTGGTGGCTATTGATTATTTCACGAAGTGGGTAGAAGCAGCATCGTATGCCAACGTCACCAGACAAGTGGTAGCCCGGTTTATTAAGAAGGACATCATCTGCCGGTATGGAGTCCCCGAGAGAATCATTACTGATAATGGTTCGAATTTGAACAATAAAATAATGAAGGAGCTATGTCAGAGCTTTAAAATCGAGCATCACAATTCTTCTCCCTATCGTCCAAAGATGAATGGGGTTGTTGAGGCGGCAAATAAGAACATAAAGAAGATTGTGCAGAAGATGGTAGTGACATACAAAGACTGGCATGAGATGTTACCTTACGCTTTGCACGGATATCGTACTTCGGTACGCACATCAACTGGGGCAACCCCTTTCTCACTGGTGTATGGCATGGAAGCAGTGCTGCCATTAGAAGTTGAGATCCCTTCTTTGAGAATTCTGACAGATGTGAAGCTTGATGAAGCTGAGTGGGTACGTTCCCAGCTGAATGAACTGAACCTCATTGAAGAGAAGAGATTGAAAGCCATTGCGCATGGCCGGTTATATCAGAGCAGGATGAAAAAAGCATTTGATCAGAAAGTGCGTCCTCGGTGTTTCCGAATGGGTGAATTGGTTTTGAAAAGGATCCTTCATCCCCAAACAGATCACAGGGGCAAGTGGACTCCAAATTACGAAGGACCATATGTAGTAAGACAGGTTTTCTCTGGCGAAGCCTTATTACTCTCAACTATGGATGGCAAAGATTTTACGTCCCCTGTGAACGCGGACGTAGTCAAAAAATACTTTGCATAAAAGAGACCTGCTGAACATAAAAAGAAGGTTCAGGCAAAAATGGGGCATCCTGGAGAACCATAAAAAGAAAAGGTTCGGGCAAAAATTAGGGATAAAAAAAAAGAAAAAAAAAATAAACCCGCAAGGTTGAAAACCTGAAAAGGCAACTTTGGCAAAAATGGGTATCCCGGTGGATTGAAAACCCGAAAAGGGCGATCCAGGCAAAAGTTAGGGATTCAAAAGCAAAGACTGTGATCCGCGTTCGATCTGTGATCACTACTCACACTTGGAAAATTCGATGGAAAGGAATCAGTCCAGTTAGTCATCTTCAAAGGCCAAAGCATCTGTGGATAAACAAGTCTTATGGGTTATAGATGAGTCGAGTCATGGTGGATGTCTGTTCCCCAAATTGCCGACATTTGTATTTTCTTTTACTTTTTGCGTAATTACCTCTTTTCAGGAATTGCTTCCAGATGTAAATGCCTATTTACAGGCCAATTCATTCAATAAAGTTTGCATTTCACTCAAAAAGCTTTCCATTTGTGTTTTTGTTTTACTTGTGTTGTTTGTGAAAATGTCCGATATTTTTTATAAACATTACATGTTAAAATGTTGAGCTTTGCGAAGCATATTGGAAAACAGGGGAAATTGCTAGGGCGACGGTCATTGTAATGGTAATTGAAGTAGCTATTTTGCATAGAACTTTCTGTGGATTTTGTTTGCAGGGTAACAGGTTTGTCCTTCCCCAGTAGAGCTACTCTCCTCGACATTGGAAAGTCCATCCTCCTCAGCAGGTTGTTGTTTCCCCAGCAAGAGACTTACATAATATCTTCTTGGGACAAAGGAGTTATTTTCCCCACAAGTTCTGAACACCCATTCTCCTCGGCCAGTCAGGAGATGCTTTTCTCACCAGCCACGGTATGAGTTAATCCCCTCCGGATGGGTAAGCTCGATGTTATCCGCTAGCAGGTTAGATGTCAGCATCTACTGTTCCCCAAGCAGGTTTGCTGATCATGGCCAGTATCCCCCGACAGGGTAAAAGTACTAATATTCCCCGACAGGGTAGAGGTAAAAGCATCTCCCAAGCAGGTTCAAAATTATTGACTTGTCTCCCCAAGCAGAGTCTAAAGGTGCTCATATCCCCAAGCAGAGTCTGATAGTGATTGGTATCCCCAGCAGGTCTTAGGACCAATCGTTTTTGGCAGGCGTCAAATCCAAGTTCTGAAGTATTTGGTGATCCCCGGCCGAGGAGTTTCTATCTTCGGTATTCATCTCCCTCCCCAGCTGAGCGGGTATTCTCTCGGAGTTTCGTCCATCTCCAGCAGAGTTGTTGATCTTGATATTCCCCAGCAGAGTGGGTATTCTCTCGGGGATTCGTCCATCTCCAGCAGACTTTGTGATCAATGTCTTCCTCAGCAGAGTGAAGTCTTTCTCAGCAGGGTCTCTTATTTCGGAGGACAATTTATTTTGTCGTCCCCAGTGGAGTTTTCCTTCGCCTTCAGCATTTATTTTGCTGAGGCGCCTCTTTTGCATTGCATAAGCATTCTTGCATGGCATCCTCCCAAACGCGTAGCATTTCCACTTCGTGTGGAGCATTACGGCAAAATTCAAACATATGCATCCGAAGCATAAGCCAAGTTTGATTTCCTTACCAGTTCCTTTCCCTAGCAGAAAGTGACATGATTCAGAAGATGTTGGCTAACACTACGCCGCAACCAGTGGATTCGTCCTTCTTGTCGGTCCTTCCTACACTTCCCGCAGAGTTGTCTGTTTAGATTTCTCTATTCCCCAGTGGAGTTATCTTTGTAGATCCGTTGATTCTGCTTATCTCGGTTTGGAAAGTCCATCTTCGGCTGGGTCTTTCTTTTCGAGTTCGCTTTCGGTCGTACTCGTTTCTTTCCTTTCGAGTCCGCTTTCAGTCGTACTCGTTTGTTGATTAAAAGTCCGTTTTCGGCCGGTCTTTCTTTTCGAGTTCGTCTTCGGCCATCCTCGCACTCCTTGTTATTTTATCATCCCCAGTAGAAGTATCCCATGTGTTTTGTCCTCTCTTTGAAATTCCGCTTTCGGTCGGTCTTTCTTTTCGAGTTCGCTTTCGGTCGTACTCGTTGGCTGTTTGAAATTCCGTTTTTGGCCGGTCTTTCTTTTCGAGTCCGCTTTCGGTCGTACTCGTTTATTCTTCTCGACTCCGCTTTCGGTCGTACTCGTCTGTTGTCGAAAGAACGTTTTCGGCCGGTCTTTCTTTTCGAGTCCGCTTTCGGTCGTACTCGTTTGTTGTTGGAAGAGCATTTTCGGACGGTCTTTCTTTTCGAGTCCGCTTTCAGTCGTACTCGTTTATTCTTCTCGAGTCCACTTTTGGTCGTACTCATCTGTTGTTGGAAGAGCGTTTTCGGCCGGTCTTTCTTTTCGAGTCCGCTTTCGGTCGTACTCGTTTATTCTTCTCGAGTCCGCTTTTGGTCGTACTCGTTTATCCTTTTCATTACCACCGGTTTGCAAATATCCGGGTTCTTTTGTATTTAATCACCTTCTACCTTGAATGTCTGAAAGCCGTTGCTATCATCCCTTCAGGTTCAAGTTGATTGAATAGGGGCAGCCGTTGCACCCCAAAATTTGCCCTCTTGTTTTAGCGTTAACTGGCTTATGTTTCTTTTCATTTGCATTAGCATTGCTGCATTTGCATGTTTCTTTGAGCATGGGATCTGGGCATTTTCCTCAGCAGTACAAGATGTTCTCAGCATCGGTTTGATCTTTATCCACAGTTAAGGCCAAGCATTTAATTCTCAAAGTATTTTGGAGCATTTATTTTGCTCATTTAGTGATTTGAAGATCAACAATTCCGGCAGTCAAATTTTGATCAGCAGTTCAGCACCGAACAGCCGTCTCAGCAATTTAATCGGGGCCCTGAAAATATTTCACGGCATGTTTCAAGTGCACTAAAGTGGTGAGGTCCAAAGACAAGTTTCAGAGGCATATTGTGGTTCATAATAGGTGGAATCAAGTCCGTCTCCATTTTCCCTCCTTTTGGCGCCAAGCAGAAAATTCAAATTTTCCTCAGAGTACCGGGTTACTCACCATTTGTTAACCGGTTACTCAGTGTAATTTTTGCCCAGAATCTGCATTTTTTAGCACTGCAGAATTTTCAAATCATTTTAGTGGTCATGTGCATTGCTTGTGCCTACGTGGGAAGGATCTAGAACAACTTCTTTTCATCATTTTCCACCCAAATTTTCCAATTCTCCTCATCAATTTCCACCCCAATTCCACACTTCACTTCTTAACCCATTTTCACCTCATTTTCCACTCACTCCAAACCCAAGTCAAATTCCTAAGCTAGAGGATATTTAAGCTCACTCATTCCAAACCAAGAGAGGACCTAGATCATTTTCACTCTTCAATTTTCAGAATTCTTTCAATTCTCTAAACTTTTCTCTCATTTTTCAAAACCCTCACTCAAAGTTTCATCATCAAAGTTCATCAAATTTCACCTTGGAATTTGTTGATCTTGAAACTAAACCACCATCCATTTACCAATTCTTGAAAGAATCTTGGATTTGCTACTGTTTTGGAGTGTGGAATCACTTTTGGAGCAGCTTTTCATTATTTGAATTGTTCTAGCTTAGGTCTTGGTTGTTCTTGCTTGGATCTTGAAGTTCATCACATAGATCTTTGGATTTCTTGTTTGGATCATCAATTTTCATTCTCAACATTCACCAAGGCAAACCTCAGCCTTGTAGGTTGGTTTTCCCTAGATCTATAATTGATTTTGATTGATCATAGCTTTTGCAATGTAGATCCATTGATTTCATGTGTTGTTGATGCTTTTGCTTGATGTTGATCATGAATGTTGATGATAATATATTTGCATGATGTTTGATTGCTATTCATGAGCTTAATTTTCATGCATTGTTGATTACATGATCATTGGATATGATTGGATAAGTGATCTTGCTGCTGAAAAGTGATTTTGCAAATTATTTTTGAACTCTGTCCCAGAGTAACCGATTACTCACCGTTTGTTAACCGGTTACTCTGTGTATTTTTTTGCGTAAATGGTCTGATTTTCAACTAAGTAACCGGTTACTCACTGTTTGTTAACCGGTTACTCTGGGATAGAATGTGTATTTTGGTGCATTTTCTTGGTTGTTTGAGATCCGATGCATGCCTAAACTTCATGGACTAATATGTTGTTGATTTGTGGATTATTCTTGAGCTGTTGCACCTCACACTCTTGCATGTTCACGTTTTCTCGACACACGATGCTTGGATTTCTTCGTTTATGTGTATGTTTGCGTTGTTGAACACTTGATGCTATGAACACATACGCACACTCATTTGTTGATCATGTTCATTGTGCATTGCTGCTGGATTGATGATGATTATACATACTTGCTTGTATCCAATTTCATGATGTGCATGCTTGTTTCATTTGATCATATGCTATGTGTTGCATTCTTCCATGATGCTTGCAAGATTATTCAACATGGTGTGTGGTTTGTTTATGATCATGATTAATTGAACGATGTATGTTATTTGATACACGTTTGCTCTGCCTTGATTGAATCGTATTCAAATGTGGTGCATGCTGTCCTAATTTCGCATCTGAGTTTTGCATAAAGTGTTGTCATATGTGCTGTCCATGTGTACATGTATGCTGTTTGACCTTTTCACACCTGTTTTCATGCTGAGTTTCATGCTGTTGAATGCTGTTTAGTGTATGTGCATGATTTCATTGCTGTTCTGAAGCAAGGGTGTTGTTGTAGGTGTTGTTCATTCTCTTTTTACTCCTTTCACTCCCTCAAGTCTCAAGACTTGTTCAAGTCTTGGACTCCTTTCCCCTTAGAGCTACCTAGTCCAACTTAATTTTTGATTAAGCTTGAAGTAGGATTAGCATTAGGTTTTAGGTAGTCGTCTCTCCTAAGCCTCACTAACCATAGGTTATCCATGCATGATAACATTAGGACTCTTAGTTTCCCTTTAGAGTTTCCTTTGTGTCTTCTCTCTTCTCATCTCAAAATTTCTTGAAAAAACTTAATAAAATATAACGTATATTGCGCTCGAGCCTTAAGTGTAGGAAATGAAGAATGAGGGGTCTCCCCTCCTCTTCTAGAGTGTTTAGCATACATCCCATTTGGGGGCGACCATGCGATTCACTCGTTCCCGCATGGTAGACTTTGGTGCAATGTAAGTTACGAACTAACTTAAAACACTTCTATCTAAAAAACACCAAACAAATTCAAATCTTTTTATCCTTTGGGATTGTTGGATTTCAAACTTCTTCATTTTCAGAAAAGAGCTCGTCGCTCACGTAAAAAACACTTACCCATACGTGGTCGTACCCACGAACTACATTAGCTATGATTCCTCTCTCTCGTCCGATTGAGGATATGTAGGCACAAGACAGCGATTGTCTTGGCGAGCAACCTTCCCCCACAGTTCCCGTCTGAACTACGTTGACTCTGACTTTCCCATTGCACTGAGGGAGTACGTAGGCCTAGGACAACGATAACGTCCTATCGAGACACTTCTCTTTTTTCTTTTTTTCTTCGTTTCTCCGTTCTTTCCGTTCTTGTTTCTTCTCCGGTCCAGTAGCAGTGGAGCTCCAGACGACGACCCCCTTTGATGCAGATAGCAAGCGTGGATCCCATCGAGTACGATGGACGTGTTGGGTGCTAACACCTTCCCTTCGCGTAACCGACTCTCGTACCCGTTTCTCTTGGTCGTGAGACCATGTTCTTTCCCTTCCCTCAGGTTTATGCACTGTTTCCTTTCCCTCTCTCGGGATAAATACACATTGCTGGTGACTCTGTGTTTTTCCGCGCCACTCTCGCGTTTGTACCGTTGGATGCGAATCTTTCGGGAGCGACACATGTCCTATAATTGTAAACAAATGGAACATGTACAATTTGTAAACAAATGAACATGTCCTATAAGCAACATCTGCTATAATAATCCTGCATCTGCATCAGCTATTCCAAATCCATATAACCAAGATACCATATAAATCATAATCATATTAAATCAAATACCATATAAACCATAAACATATTAAACTAAAAATCATCATTCTCATTCATCAATTCATGGGTTACATTCATACTGTCACTTGTTACAACTAAACCATAAACATACAACATCAATTTGAATCACAACCTACTTCATTACACTTGTTACAACTAAACCTAATAACATTACAATGCTCATAACGCATGTAAACTTCAGTTGCATATTAAGGAACTTGATCTTCATCTTCAACTCAGCCTCTTTGACCATGCCTTCATTAACCTAATTCTGTTATGAGCATAATTTTTCCTTCAAAGTTGTAATCATTTCTTTTGCTCTTGGGGTCATCTCTTCGTCATACCAAACAAAATGACCACACCTCTTTTGTCCCACAAGCTACAAGCAACATAAGAGAAAGAACCATAAGACATTTTCATGATTGGAGGAAGTAGAAGTGATAAATCATAGACAAATATTACATTATACATCCCACAACCATAAAATCGTTTGCCTGGGTTAGAATCAGTCCATGATGTCATCAGTGGTGCTTCTAGGCCGCACATACATTCGCCATGGGTCGATTTGAAGTTTAGTGTGACTGCTTGTTTGAGAATAACCAGACATGGACAATACGAGGTAGAAGATGTGGAGAAAACGAAGTAGCAGACGTGGAGGAGAAGGAGTAGTAGCAGAATTCTAGGAAATGAAGAAAGGGATGAACACACAAAAATTAGGGTTCATAATAAGATTGTCTAACATTAAAATATTAGGGTTCATTTTAATTTAAAATCTTAAATTTTTATTAAAATATATAAATGACATGTCTCTTAAATTAACTGACATGGCATATGACTAAGCATGCCCACTCACCAATTTGAGCGCCACATAATCAAAATAGGAGGGGGACTACAAGAAATCCCAAAAAATGACAACTAAAGGGACTAAAAGGCTGAAAAAATTAAAAGGGGGACTAAAATGTTAAAAATTTGTAAATAGGGGGGCTAAAAGTGCATTTAAGCCTTTTTTTTTAATTTCTCACCTCCTTTTTTTATGTGTGGATGTGTTGCCTATTTATATAGGCTACAAGTGATAAATTCAAATCCATGTGTAATGATGAACTTTCCTTTCTTGTAGTGACATGTTTATGGATGTTTTGGAAATGCTTTGAACATGTTTGAGGAACTTTCCATTTTTGTGTGATCATGTTTGGGACATGTCTTGGAACTTAATAATTGCTCTTCAATTATTGGCCATACTATCTTTTGTGATTTGAAAACCATGTTTGTGTATGTTTGGAAAGGTATGAGTTTGTCTTGAACATGTTTAAGATTGTTTTGGATAGAATCTTGAATGTATTTTGAAATTTTCTTTTCTTTTCTTTTGGTTTTTTATTTATTTAATGCATAAAATAAAGATTTAAAAATAAAAAAATTAATTTTTAAAAATACTCCTAAATAAAAAACGAAAATAATAATTAAATAATGGAAAAATGATCATTTTACCCTTCTTAATGAAAATACACAAAAAGGAAAATAAATACAAAAAGTAATGCAATGGGACTTGAACTCGCGACCTTATGATTAAACCTCTTACACATACCTTCTTACCAACTATGCTATCTCATTTATTCGAAATAAAAGCCACTCGAAAGCTTATGAAGGGTGGACAAAATTGGGGTATGATAGATTTACACATACCTTCTTACCAACTATGTTATCTCATTTATTCGAAATAAAAACCACTCGAAAGCATATGAAGGGTGGACAAAATTGGGGTATGACAGATGCCCCTATTTAATTAACTTGAACCAGAAGGTATGAATCATAGTGGTCTTCGTACATTCCTGGTGGAAGATAATTAAATACAAAAAGACCTCAAGTTTTGTCCTAAAAGGTGGACATGAAATGCATAGATGAAATGTAGAAAGAGAAAGCCGTGAAAATGCAACGAAATAAAGGAAGAACAAGTTTATTGGCCAAGTTATGCAATGGAAAAGCTCACAGGAGACTTTTTATGGTAACCTCTGCTTGGGGAGCAACAAAAGCAAAGATGCTGGGGATTATCATTATCAACTGCATGGTTGAGGAATGGCTTGCTGCACTATGCAAAACAAGGGAAAAGAGGGCGCTTTTTTTAGCCTATGATAGCGCTTAAAAGCGCTGTTTAAGCCTGCGCTGTCGTAGGTAAAGACAGCGCTTTTTTATTTATGAAAAAGCACTCTCTAAAAGGGGACTTTAGACTGGGCTTTTAAAAGCGCTGTCTAATGTATACGTTTAAAATTTTAAAGAATTTTTTTATATACTTTAGAGAGCGTTTTTTTCTTCAAAAGCGCTCTATAAAGGGGGACTTTAGACAGCGCTTTCTAATGTATACGTATACTATTTTTTTATATACCTTTAGACAGCGCTTTTTTCTCAAAAGCGCTGTCTTTTGTCTACGTATAATTTTGAAGATTTTTTTTTAAAATCCCATTTTAACCATTTTTTTGCAGAAACCTGTATAATTCACATTTCCATAAACCTGTATAATTCACATTTCAATAAACCAGTATGGATACACATTTCCATCAACAAATTCTATTTCAAAACTAGAATTTACATTAATGCAGAATTCGCACAAATTTTATAAACTAGAATTTGTACATTTCAATAAACTAGAATTTACATGCAGAATTCGCACAAATTCTATTGTATGGTTTCAAACCTGTATAGAATTTACATTTCAATAAACTAGAATTTACATTCACAAAACTATACATTCAAGAAAGAATTCTTCTTGCAAAAAAAAATCCGCACAATTCCTCCTTAGTATCTTGCAATTGTTTCCTCGTGTAATAAGGACACGCCATATCATCGAAATACTACATAACAAAACAAAATACGCATTATTTAGTTAAAAGTAATAAATTATATGACATATCCGATAAATATTAAAATAAATCCTAAGTTATAAAACCATGCATACCGTAATAGGAATCTCCAATTGTCCCATTTGAAGGATTTCTCTCATGAACCTCAAAACGAAGTACCCGCAGTCTATGCCATTACGCTGACGAGGGCACTACACATAGACAAACAAATAAGAAATAATATATAGATGTTTTGTGTTATCAAGTAGCATCACTAATAAGCAATATTGTGAAAATTAATATACCTCCACTTTGACCCATGTAATATTGGTTGCTCTAGCCCGTGCTACTCGTGCGTATCTTCCTGGTTACTAGACATTTGACCTGTAAGAAAGAAAAAAACAGAAATTAAATGACAAATATAAAAATCCATAATCCTAATCCATTGAATGATATAAGCTATATTGAATGATATAAGCTATAATTTTACAACTAGTACCTTTTTCACTAACGTCTCTTTCTTTTCTTGTTTGGAGTATGTTCTACCCGTCTCTTAACAACACGGACGGTTGGATTGATCTAAATACCCTAATTATGATCATTTCTAGTATATGATTCATTTGCTATAATATTTTCATCTTGATCATTTCTAGTAAATGATTCAATATCATCATCAATATCACCTTGATCTCCAACATTTTCATCAATTACTTTGTTAGATAAAAGCACTATAGACCATTTTGTACTTGTCGGATCAGTGACATAAAACACTTGTTTAGCTTGAGAGGCTAGAATAAAAGGCTCATCTTTGTACCCCACCCTATTAAGATCCACTTGCAAAAATCCTGACTTATCCATTCGTATGCCATTATTATTTTTAACCCACTTGCAACGAAATATAGGAATCTGAAACTTCTCATAACCAAACACCCAAATGCACTCGATAACCCAAAAATATGACAGATTTGCAAATTTGGGGTTTAAGTTTTTCACACTTGAAATGTGCATTGCTTCAGCTACCACGGTGACACCACTATTTTGCATAGTACTTTTATCATCTTGTTCTTTGGTATAAAATGTGTATCCATTAATTACGTATGCGCTATAAGAAAACACGACATACTTGGACCATATGCTAAACATCTCAACCTTTCTGTTATTGAAGCGCGGTCTGAATAATACTTTGAATAAATATGATCCTTAAACCAAGGTATGAAACTTCGATTGTGCTCTCGTACTATCCAATTCTCATTTCTATTCGGATTTAAACCTCAGAGAACATCCTTGTGCTTTTCAACATACGGCTCAACCTCATTCTCATTGTGCAGAACATACGAATGCACTTGATCCCGTTCGACAATATGAGATTTGGGGAGTCCAATTGATTGTACATTGGACAGATATTCAGTACAAAACTCAACCGCTTCCTCAACAATGTATCGTTCGGCAATACAACCCTCTGGTCGACTTCGGTTTTTCACATACCCTTTTAATATTTTCATATAACGTTCAGCAGGGTACATCCATCTCATATAAGCCGGTCCACACAATTGTGTCTCTTTCACCAGATGAACAACTAGATGAACCATTATGTCAAAAAACGAGGGAGGAAAATACATTTCAAGATCACACAAAGTAATAACTATTTCTTTTTGCAATGTTGGTAAGATCGCAGGATCGATCACCTTACTGCAAATTGACTTGAAGAAAAAACACAATTTAGTTATTGCGCTTCTTACTTTTTCTGGCAGAATAGAACGTATACCTATTGGTAGAAAATGTTCCATTATAACATGGCAGTCATGCGTCTTTAAACTCTTTAACTTGAGGTCTTTCATAGACACAAGTCTTCTAATATCTGAAGAGTATCCTTCTGGAACTTTAACTTCACTTAGAAACTTACACAATACTTTTTTCTCCTTTCTAGATAGAGTATACGTAGCAGGTGGTAGATATGTTCATTTTCCTTTCTTCAAGGGTCCTAATTCAGTTCTTATCCCCATATGTACCAAGTCCTTTCTTGCTTTAAGGCCATCCTTAGACTTTCCTGGTATATTGAGTAACGTACCAATAACACTGTCAAATACATTTTTTTCAATATGCATAACATCGAGAAAATGTCTTACATACAACGACTTCCAATATGGCAGTTCAAAAAAAATTGACCTCTTCTTCCACCCACTCTTGACAAGTGTATGTGCAAAAGGCTTTCCAAACTGAGTTCTCACACCTTTCACCTTTTCAAAAATTTGATCACCTGTCAATATAGTTGGAGCTCTACCATGTTCTGGCTCTCCATTGAATGCTTTTCTCCACCCACGATAGTGATGATTAGAATTTAAGAATCTACGATGACCGAGAAAGACATTCTTCTGACCAAACTCCAATCACGTCCAATCTATTTTATCTTCACAAATAGGACACACACATTGACCTTTTATGCTGTACCCTGATAGATTTTCGTATGCTGGAAAATCATTAATTGTGCCAAACAACATCGCCCTCAAGTTGAAACTTTCTTTCCTATACCCATCATAAATCTCCACCCCGTTCTCCCACAAAAATTTTAAATCTTCGATTAAAGGTGCCAAGTATACGTCTATGTCATTCCCTGGTTGTCTAGGCCCAGAAATTAACATAGATAACATCATGTACTTACGCTTCATACATAGCCATGGAGGTAGGTTATAAATCATTATGATCACAAACCAAGTGCTATGTGAGATACTTTGAATACCGTGTGGGTTCATTCCATCAGTAGATAATGCCAAGCGAAGGTTTCTTGCTTCTTTTCCAAATTCAGGATAATCATCATCAATTTTCATCCACTGTGGTGAATCTGCCGGATGTCGAAACTTTCCATCAATAATTCTTTCATCTGCATGCCAAGTCAAGTGTCTTGAATCGGTCTCACTACGAAACATACGTCTAAATCTCGAAATTATAGGAAAATACCATAAGACTTTTGCTGGAGATAACTTTTTCTTATATCGAGAGACACCGCATTTAGGACACTCATTTAACGATGCATACTCATTTCGAAACAATACGCAATCGTTTGGACAGGCATGTATCTTATCATAGCTCATGCCAATAGAGCACAACATCTTTTTGGGCTCATATGTTCGATTGGGAAGAGCATTATCCTCTGGAAGCATATCTTTCATAAGGACCAATAATTCTGTGAAACTTTTATCCGACCATCCATTGCCCGCCTTTAAGTTGTACAACTTTAATACCGCAGACAATCTTGTAAATTTGGTGCAACCATTATACATGGTTTCTCTGCATCGCTTACCAACCTCTCAAACATTTTGGGACAATCCTTAAGATCTTCTTCAAGTGCTTCTGCAATCTCTTCGACTCGATCAGAATCGTATGTATTTGTGCCATTGTCGTATGAAGCGTAGGTCGTATTATCCCCCGATTCAACATTCCCGTTAATTTTCTCACCATGCAAATTCCAACATGTATAACTTCTATCAATTCCACTCCTCAATAAATGTGATGCCAACTGAACCGCGTCAACCCGACTCCCAAAACAGCAACCCAAGCAAGGACATATCATTCGACTGGGGTCTTTGGCGTGCGCAACAACAAACTTAACGAATTCCGATACCCCATTGTCGTACTCTTTCGACAATCGACTTGAAGACATTCATTTCTTATCCATAGTTATACTAATTAAACTAAACAAACACAAAAATAAAAAATGTTATACCTGTAGGGAAACGATCCGACTTTCACACTTTGAACACAAGTAACCCCTATACACGTATCATAAAATGAAATATCATTAATTGACCAATTATGAGTCATAACTTGATAAGTGGCAATATGTAATCACAAACAAGCAACAATTAGAGGTAAACACCTACATATTCCAAGTACTCAAGAGCAAAATAAATACTTTAGAATCACTAAGTTTAGAGAACAGATCAAAATACAAGAAGAAAGGTGAGAGACAACCATTAATATAGGCTCATTGACTTATAATATAACTTTAAAAACCACGAAAAATTATAATTTAAAGTATCAAAAAAATTCTCTCCTCAATAAGTATAAAGTAGACAATTAACTTATAACAAAAAGTCACAAGTTCTAGAAAATAAAAGAAATGAACTTGGAAAAAAAGGATAGACCAAACACAATCAATTGGAAAAACAGTACAACACAAATAGCGAAATACAATTTCAATCAATACTAGGTTATTTATACTAATCAACTTTGCCAAATATACAGTAGAAAATATTTAAAAGTAACCATCCACAAAACTAGGTTGTATCATGAAGTATCTTTTCAATAATAGTCATCGTTGTGAAGATACTTTAATATTAGTTTCCTTATGAAAATACCTTCCACAAAACCAGGTTGTATCATGAATGCATAACATAATGAGCTTGTTATAAAAAAAGAGGGACATTTGTAAAAATAAGAGATGAAAGATTAAGGATTGATACTTTGCCAAATATACATGAAAAATAAAAGCAAAAAATAGGTTCGATTCTGCAACAATAAAAGAGGGAGCTTTTATCCTCATCGTGAAAACTTTTTCCGCATAAAAATCAAATCAAAAACAAAAATTAAAAACAGAGAAATGAATAATAAAAGAGTAACAACGTACCTTATTCGTTTTAAGAGGATAAGAGAATAAGAACAACAACAACAACAACGTTTTCACGAATGGAATGCAACAATGACGACAACGGTGACGACAACGGTGAAGGCAACGGTGACGGTAATGGGAATGCAAGAACGGCGGCAATGGCAATGCAAGAACGACGGCAAGGATTTCAGTAGAAGAAACGGTCAAGAGAAGAAAATGAATAGAAGTGTCTGAAAATGTTTAGAAATTGTTTTATATTTTAATTCGTAAATGACCTTAGAGGGCGCTTTTAAGAAAGCGCTTTCTTATGTGCAACCTATAAGAGCGCTTCCCTTAGAAAGCGCTTTCTAAAGTGAAAAGAATTTAAGACCTATAAGAGCGCTTTTCTGAAAGCGCTTTCTAAGGTTAACTTTAAACAGCGCTTTTTAAAAGCGTTGTCTAAAGTAATACCTATAACAGCGCTTTCCAAAAAAGCGCTTTCTAAGATGGCATCCATTTATTGCCTTTAACAGCGCTTTTTAAAAGCGCTTTCTAAAGCCTGTCTTTTACTGCGCTTTTTTTTAGCAAAATTTTTTTATTCTTTTTAGCAGCGCTTTTTTATAAAAGTGCTGTCTTTTTGGTGCTGTCTATTCCTATTTTTGGCGTAGTGATAGGGAATATAAATTCCATGCGCATGTGCAGAGTATTAGCTCTTTTCAGAGAAATACTGCCAACTTTGAAAGAGGACTGGCCGGGATGTTTGCTGATTGATTCTGGATCCTATTTTGATATGTCGTTCCGCTTTTGGTGGAAATGCTATACATTGCATGATGCATGGAATTATATATGAGGATGCAAATGTTGGGGATTTTTGTGCTTGTGTGAATGCACATGATTTTGTCATGTTGATGATTTCAATGACTATGTTTGATGACAATCTTATTTTGGGAAAGTATGTTATGCATGTCACGCATGTGACAATGCAAATGATGGAGTATGATTGGAATAGGTCCCCCTTTGAGGCTGAGACTGTTTTGAATATCATTGGGGATTGAATTTAAGAATTGCCAAGTGATATTGGACTTTGGGTTTTATGAATGTGCCAACAAGGGTGGACTTTCTATGGTTAAAGGTGACAACAAGGGTGGACTTTTAGGTAGTCGCCAATAAAGATTGGACTTTTGGATTATGAAGGTGCCAATAAGGGTGGACTTTTGAGTAGTTTCCAATAAAAATTGGACTTTAAAAGGTTTGCCAGCCGGGAATGTAACACCCTTCTACCCAAAGAATATTCATGACAATGATACATAAGTAAATCAGAGTAAAATCACCAAAAAAGGGTGCCACATGTTTCATAAAAACATCATAATAAACTTTCTGCTCCGTAACATGGGTTTTCAAACATTTATAATAATAATTTCTTCGATAACATCAATAAATAAAATTCAAACTTCGCAGCGGAATCATAATCTTAAAATAACTTCATTTATTTCATCAAACATAAAGACCTTTTAGTCATTGTCAAAAGTCGTTGTCAAATAAATTCAACATGTAGAAAACTCATAAAATATGTTTTATAAAACAACACAACTTCAACTCAAGCGTTCCCCACCCGATGTTACATATCAGAGCAAGACACATCTATTATTCACAGAAATAAAGTAAAATAACTCCAAAGCTAAATCTTCATGCGTCTACAAGTTAATCTTTATCACCTGCAAGTTACCCACCATAGAGGCAACATTTCCAAGTAGGCAGGGTGAGTAATCACAATTCATTATACGAGATATAAAGAAAAGATATAAATAGGACAACAGTCATTATTATCGTCACAACATCATTTTTAAATCACAACATCATCGATCATCATTCAAAAAATGTCATTTAGTTCACATCGTCACCAAAACATCACTTAAGTCATAATTATGCAATGCCACTTAATATGAATGCAAACACATAGACTCATGTATGTGGTACCAAAACACCATATTTGATGCACACTGGGCCATCACCCTCCAAAGATCCCCACCAATAGGATCGATTCCCGTATAGGAACTGGAGCACGTCATAAACACTTCAATCCACACAATGGGATTGAAGCCACCACTAGACCAAAGTCCTAACATCATCACTAGACCGAAGTCCTAACATCGTCAATGGACCGAAGTCCTAAAATATGCTATGAATGCATGATGCAAAATGTCATAATAATCACCATCATAGCTCGTCAAAGTTGCATCATCATTAATAAAAATTCATCATAAGACTTCACGTAGCATGTATAACATCAACATGCATATCATCAATTTAAATCATCATAGCATCATAGTATACCATCACTAACACACGTCAAAAATCATCATTATAGAATCATCAACACATAATCGTCATCACATAGCATGTATATATTAAACATGCACATCATTAAAACATCATCACAGTGTCATCAATAACATTACAACAATATCATCAATAACATCACAGTAGTATCGTAGCAATAACACGCAAGTTTCATCATTTATAGCAAAACATCATTAGCTCAACATACAATTACACACCTTCCAACATTATTGCATGTCATATAAATTATTTCCAGCAACATGAAACTATTATTAAATGAAAGTACATTATCTCAGCTTCACGCAGCTTCAAACGGCGCGCGAATCGGACTCCCGAAACTAAAGTTATGAATTTTCAAATTTTTTTCAACAAACACTGACACTGACATCTTACACTGACACCATAAAACCTCATTACACACTAGTTAATTTTAATTTCATGACTTGAAACCAATTTTACAAGAAAGTACACTGTATTAGCTTTCCACAGGTTTGAACGGCGCATCAAACGGACGCCCGAAGCTCAAGTTATGAATTTTTGAAGTTCTTAAACAAATATGTCCCAGGGTAATCGGTTACTGCATTAGGGTAACCGGTTACTCTGTTACAGAATCACTTTTCTGCTGTATTTTTGTGCGAAAAATCACTTATTTAACCCATCCCAACATTCCCAGATATCATTTATCACCGAACTCGGATTTCTACATCAGTATACAACAATACACATTCATTAGAAACTCTTATAACACTAAAAATCACAATTCAACCAAGCAATTTACACAATTCGAGCATTTTTATCATCACCGACACGTAACTCCAACTTCTCACCGGAAACACCAAACAATCAACAAACACATGGATAAAAACCCAACAATTTATCTACCCTCATACATACATCATTCTAAATCAAAATATACATCCTAAATTCATCACTTTCTATCTATTTCATCAAGAATTCATCATAAACCCAAAACCCCATAAAACCCCAACCTATCTATATTCAGATTTTTACATCAATCATAATGAAAGTTATACTCTCCATGCCTTAGATTGCGATTCAAATCCCTTCTTGAGTTCTCACCGGGAATCTCTCTGAGCCCTAGCCTTCTTCACTCTTCTTCTTTCTTCAGAGCACATTCTCACCAAAATACGATCGATCAAAATAAGAAAAATAAGACTTCTCTCCTTTATTCCTTATTTGACCCTTAGACCCCTATTATGTTTTCCCTAATAAGTCCTCACTTATCCTCATTAATATTACCACCTTGCCCTTGCCATATCTACTTCATATTATTTTAAATAATAATAATCTAAATAATGCAATCTATATTATGATTATTATTATTATAACTCCACATATAATATGACTAAAATTATTTAAATCTAAATAACTCTAATTATATCTACTTCTCACTAATACCCCACAACTTATCGTCATATCTCACGACACACATCAATAAAACCACATAATACGTCATATAATTGACAATAATTCACCATAATCATAAATAATTAAATATGAATTTTGGGGTGTTACAACTCTCCCCCACTTAAGTAAGTTTCGTCCCCGAAAATTACCCGATGTAACCAACTCTGGATACGACTCTCGCATCCTTCTCTCCGACTCCCACGTCGAGTTTGACAACAATTCGAATACCACTAATCCAAATTCCACATTGTTCCCTACAATATCCAACAAGATGCAATGCTACTGAGTTATGAACACACTGATTCATTTCACTCTTCGTCTCATCACCTTAGGATCTCATTCGCTCTTGAACCGAAACACAATAAGTTCATTACCATCGCCATCAACATCGTCATAAGAACATCAATATAACCATAATACCGACAACTCTGTCACACAACATTAGTACCACAATAATGTGACTCCTCAATCAACATATAATTCAATATATCTATCGACATAGCATTAACACGAATAGTATATAAACCTTTCCCATATCACTTTCATTCTGGGATATGTCCAACGGTTTGCATCATTCCCGTAGGCTTCTGATGCTTAACCCCTGAATCCAATAAGTCATACACACATAATGAACTGCGCTACATCACACTTCAGCTGCGTTACTCTGGTCATCTACCTTAAAGTCATTATCTTTATTTTGACTTTCATTAACTATTAGATCTATAAATCTCACATCTATCTCTTGACTCTCTCTATTATTCACAAGAAAATAATGGTTCACTTTTGACATTCTCAACTTTCCACTCTGCAGTGTTAGCTCGCGTACAACTCACCATATCTGAACTGTCTAATAAGTCCCAACTCTTTCATAGCCACTTTTGCATTAGGTCCACACCAAATGGTGAACAACTATCCTCTCGATAAAACGTCAATTCACTTTACTCAATATCAAGCTAGCAAGACAAGTTTATCCCATCCAATACGATCCCGTCTACTATCAACAAGAGATTAAGGGTGATCAGTTCCTCAATTTATCAATAGGTAGCCGGCAACCATAACGGTGGCATAAATCATTGTTACCCAACTAGAATAGCGTCTTTTACCTTGTGCTCAAAGTTACCTAAGCATAGTGTTCAACAACCTCTCTAAGGCTCACAAACGTTTTCCTAATTTCCTTCTTTTCAACCTCGTCAATGATACATAAACGCCCAAAATCCCATTACATATCTTCCTATACACGCTCGTAGCACAACACAATTGTTAAATATTCTCCCAATACCGGAAATGCTACTACACCAAGTACAATCCAAATCGGTTCGCTCCAAATGAAGCATTTATCCAAGTAGAGAACTTTAACAACAATAATAAATCCTTTGTCTTTCCTTTAATTTCATAATCTCGATGATCCGTATAGTTTCACATTTGGATCTCATTCTAATCACAATCTCAACAGTACCATCTCATCATCTGGTTTGTGATATAAACTTTCCAAAATCTTCCCGACACATGTCGACACCATGTCATCAATGACACACAATCCACTTTACTATTTAACCTTCTCCCTTCCTCAAAGATCTCTCCACTCTAATCATTCTCAATTGGCATACGCCGCACCTCCATGTGCTTCTCCGATACCCTCACCTCCTTCCTATTACCAAACATCTTATACCTGACCTCATCTTACCCATTTCCAGCAAGAATCACTTAACTTCAAACACGATTATATCCTTCAATACATACTTACTGATACAAAATTATACGCTAAAATGAAGGGAATTTCATTTAGATTCCAGAAATTCAAGAATCGCTTAAATCCGAGTTACGAGTAAAAAGTTATCGCTTGTGTAATGGAGGCTGGTCAAGAAATCCCGTATACATGCCTTCACCAAAATCAGCATCAGAACCAAATCTTCAAATGCGTTTCTCTATCTCGTCAAAAACATGCAGAAGACAAAGTTTATATGTAAAATGTAGGGAATTTTATAAGCTTTCCAAAAAGTCCAGAATCGCTTCCATCGGAGTTACGAGCGAAAAGTTATTACATGTTTAGTGAAGGCTATTCCATAAGTCCGAAAATGAAGATTGGAAATGATGAACACGAGTTCTACCTTTCTCTCTTGCTTCTACGATCCTCCAACTATCCTCATTCTTCACCCAAATCTGAAAATAATCCGACCTCAATTCAATTATACTGAAGACATACTAGCCTACCAGTTGGTCCATCAAATTGTCAATTCTTTGGAGTGGATCCTTAATCTCGATCATCTCCGTAATCCACTGTCAGTAATCTACGCACAATCTCATATAACCGTTATCACATACATGCATCCATCTGAGCTTTATTCCTAAATAGTTATCCTACTTGCTTAGCAGATATCTCCGAGAACATCTGGAAGACACGCCCTACCGACATATCATTAACTGCCACATTGCTCTCTACCCTCTGAGAACAACCATCCATATTACTTGATCGTTCTCCCTCAGAGACGCCCAAATTCGCCCAACATACCAAAACCTTGAATTCACAACGTTTTTCAGTCGGAAGAATCTGCATCGACTCAGTGACATAATTCCAAAGCACTTTATTTAACTCCAAACCGTTCATCCTCCAGAGTAACCTCAAGTTAATCCAACATCTCGCTCTAACGACAAGTTGCAATCATCCCTGGGAAGACATCAGGACTCATACACAACTGGCACATCATTAGCCATAACATCGCCCTCCACTCCTAGAGATGCTAACAACCCAAGTACCTGACCATTCCCTCTCAAGGACACTGCGACCTGACCGCTAGACATAAATCTTGAATCCGTACTCCCTTCGAAATCGGGAACAACACAGTCTCACCAACAATTGTACTCTTGCAATCTATGGCATAGTGTACTAATTGTTCACACCTTGCAACCAAACACCTCTGAGAAGTAGCGGCTTCTCCCCCACTTGTTTCAATCTTCCTTCTACAAACAAGTGATTTAGCAAAACAAGCAAGCACCAACAGTGTTTCACACACATGTCGAATACTAAAGGAACAAACAACATTGGACAACTTGGCCGGATGGACCGACCTGCTCTGATACCACTAATGTAACACCCTTCTACCCAAAGAATATTCACGACAATGATACATAAGTAAATCAGAGTAAAATCACCAAAAAAGGGCGCCACATGCTTCATAAAAACATCATAATAAACTTTCTGCTCCGTAACATGGGTTTTCAAACATTTATAATAATAATATCTTCGATAACATCAATAAATAAAATTCAAACTTCGTAGCGGCATCATAATCTTAAAATAACTTCATTTATTTCATCAAACATAAAGGCCTTTTAGTCATTGTCAAAAGTCGTCGTCAAATAAATTCAACATGTAAAAAACTCATAAAATATGTTTTATAAAACAACACAACTTCAACTCAAGTGTTCCTCACCCGATGTTACATATCAGAGCAAGACACCTCTATTATTAACAGAAATAGAGTAAAATAACTCCAAAGCTAAATCTTCATGCATCTACAAGCTAATCTTTATCACCTGCAAGTTACCCACCATAGAGGCAACATTTCCAAGCAGGCAGGGTGAGTAATCACAATTCATTATACGAGATATAAAGAAAAGATATAAATAGGACAATAGTCATTATTATCGTCACAACATCATTTTTAAATCACAACATCATCGATCATCATTCACAAAATGTCATTTAGTTCACATCGTCACCAAAACATCACTTAAGTCATAATTATGCAATGCCACTTAATATGAATGCAAACACATAGACTCATGCATGTGGTACCAAAACATCATATTTGATGGACACTGGGCCATCACCCTCCAAAGATCCCCACCAATAGGATCGATTCCCGTATAGGAACTGGAGCACGTCATAAACACTTCAATCCACACAATGGGATTGAAGCCACCACTGGACCAAAGTCCTAACATCATCACTAGACCGAAGTCCTAACATCGTCAATGGACCGAAGTCCTAAAATATGCAATGAATGCATGATGCAAAACGTCATAATAATCACCATCATGGTTCGTCAAAGTTGCATCATTATTCATAAAAATTCATCATAAGACTTCACGTAGCATGTATAACATCAACATGCATATCATCAATTTAAATCATCATAGCATCATAGTATACCATCACTAACACACGTCAAAAATCATCATTATAGAATCATCAACACATAATCGTCAGAGCCGTCTCAATCTTTTGAGAGGCCCTGTGTAAGAAGTTGAAGTTAACTTCAATTAAGTCGTGAAAATTTTTAGGGGGCCCTACTTAATTGTAAATTAACTATGAAATATTTGTATGGAGACCCTTTTCCCCATAACTTAATCATGATAAATGTGAGGCCCTGTGTTGTAGGTCGTGTTGCACGCCCTCAAAGACGGCCCTGATAATCGTCATCACATAGCATGTATATATTAAACATGCACATCATTAAAACATCATCACAGTGTCATCAATAACATTACAACAGTATCATCAATAACATCACAGTAGTATCGTAGCAATAACACGCAAGTTTCATCATTTATAGCAAAACATCATTAGCTCAACATACAATTACACACCTTCCAACATTAATGCATGTCATCTAAATTATTTCCAGCAACATGAAACTATTATTAAATGAAATTATATTATCTCAGCTTCACGCAGCTTCAAACGGCGCGTGAATCGGACTCCCGAAACTAAAGTTATGAATTTTCAAATATTTTTCAACAAACACCGACACTGACATCTTACACTGACACCATAAAACCTCATTACACACTAGTTAATTTTAATTTCAGGACTTGAAACCATTTTTACAAGAAAGTACACTGTATTAGCTTTCCACAGGTTCGAACGACGCATCAAACGGACGCCCGAAGCTCAAGTTATGAATTTTTGAAGTTCTTAAACAAATCTGTCCCAGGGTAATCGGTTAATGCATTAGGGTAACCGGTTACTCTGTTATAAAATCACGTTTCAGTTGTAATTTTGTGCGAAAAATCACTTATTTAACCCATTCCAACATTCCCAGATATCATTTATCACCGAACTCGGATTTCTACATCAGTATACAACATTACACATTCATTAGAAACTCTTATAACACTAAAAATCACAATTCAACCAAGCAATTTACACAATTCGAGCATTTTTATTATCACCGACATGTAACTCCAACTTCTCACCGGAAACACCAAACAATCAACAAACACATGGATAAAAACCCAACAATTTATCTACCCTCATACATACATCATTCTAAATCAAAACATACATCCTAAATTCATCACTTTCTATCTATTTCATCAAGAATTCATCATAAACCCAAAACCCCATAAAACCCCAACCTATCTATATTCAGATTTTTACATCAACCATAATGAAAGTTATACTCCCCATACCTTAGATTGCGATTCAAATCCCTTCTTGAGTTCTCACCGGGAATCTATCTGAGCCCTAGCCTTCTTTACTCTTCTTCTTTCTTCAGAGCACATTCTCACCAAAATACGATCGATCAAAATAAGAAAAATAAGACTTCTCTCCTTTATTCCTTATTTGACCCTTAGACCTCTATTATGTTTTCCCTAATAAGTCCTCACTTATCCTCATTAATATTACCACCTTGCCCTTGCCATCTCTACTTCATATTATTTTAAATAATAATAATCTAAATAATGCAATCTATATTATGATTATTATTATTATAACTCCACATATAATATGACTAAAATTATTTATATCTAAATAACTCTAATTATATCTACTTCTCACTAATACCCCACAACTTATCGTCATATCCCACGACACACATCAATAAAACCACACAATGCGTCATATAATTCACAATAATTCACCATAATCATAAATAATTAATTAAATAATTAAATATGAATTTTGGGGTGTTACATGGAACTTGGACTTTTAATTGCTAGACGGGAACTTGGACTTTTAACTGCTAGACGGGAACTTGGACTTTTAATTTCCAAACGGGAACTTGGACTTTTAACTGTTAGACGGGAACTCGGACTTTTAATTTCCTGACGGAAACTTGGACTTTTAATTGCCAGACGGGAACTTGGACTTTTAACTGCCAGACAGGAACATGGACTTTTAACTGCCAGACGGGAACTTGGACTTTTGACTGCCAGATGGGAACTTGGACTTTTAATTGCCAGACGGGAACTTGAACTTTTAATTGCCAGACGGGAACTTGGACTTTTAATTGCCAGACGGGAACTTGGACTTTTAACTGCTAGACGAGAGTTGGACTTGGGTGTCAAATCTTGTGCTACAGGATTTGAAATATCAGATTCATGTTGTAGGGGTTAGGCCCAATGAATGACATGATGTGCATGGCTCTATGCATGAGTAGAGCGTCATGACTAATGCATGTGAATGATTTATGCAATGATATGAAGGTTTCCAAAATGCCCCAGCAGAGGGTAATGGAAGAAATGGTTCCTTTGCAACAAGGATTCTTATCTGTTAGAAGGAAAAAGGTTATTTGGTGGGGTGATAGCATGATTCCCCGACACTCATCTTGAACTCAAAGGTTTCCGACAGAGTTTGCTTGAATTGCTTGAAAGAATGGAGAGGTCTTGCCCTTCTGTGGCTCATCTTGACTCAGTTTAGGTCTTTTCCTTGAAAGGAAATTGGAAGCAGTTGCACCATGAGATGAAATCGAGATGGCTTGCCCCAGAATTCCAAGTCGTGAAAGGATTTGTCCTTGAAAGGAAGCTGGAAACAGTTGAACCATGAGATGAACTCGAGATGGGTTACCCCAGAAGCTCAAGCCATGAAAGGATTAGTCCCTGAAAGGAAGTTGGAAACAGTTGTACCATGAGATGAACTCGAGATGGTTTGCCTCAGAACTTCAAGTCATGAAAGGATTGTTCATTGAAAGGCTGACTCTTGGAGTGATTGGCCTTAATGTACTCTTTAGGTAACTTTCCCCAGAATGAGCGTTGAAGTGACTTAACTTATGCTGACTGAGTATTGGAGGGATTCACCCTTAATCAAAAGGAACCTCTGGATGCCTGCCCCTTGGCCGGTAGAGTCTTGAGATAATACTCTCCTGATCAACTTGATTCTTGAATGATTTGTCCCATAATCAACTGATGCTTGGGGACTTGCCCTGGATTGACTGATTCCATAATCCTCAAATGTCAATGCCTCTTATCCATGAGGTGATATTGACTCTGATCGAGTTTGACGAATGATAAAGTCTTCTTTGATTGTTCCTTTGTTGGAGTTTCCTTGATGTCAAATGCTGACTTGCAATTAAAACTGTTTATTCACAAATGGTAATTTTAATGCGATGTTCACGCAAGTTTTGAAAAAATAATTTATTGGGATGATGTGATAGTTGTTGCACCCCAAAATTTGCTCTCCTTACTTTATTACTAACTGGCTTATGTTTCATTGCATTTTTGCATTATCATGTGTGCATATCATTGGTTCTTAGCATGGGGTCAAGGTGCCTGAGGCATGTTCAAGAGGATAAGATATTCTTCAAAGGGTCAAGCAAGAGAGCTCAGATGGATCACTCTTTCCTAACCAGTGCATGAATTAGGGTTTTGAAATTCTTGGGTGTATTGCTCCAATGGGCAAGCTCCTTGGGTTTTTATCATCACCAAATGGCATATCTTATCTTTATTGGAGAGGATATACATCATATTCAGAGGAATTTGGAAGTGGAGACTGTGTTATTTCCTCCTAGACTGAGGGTACCAAAACTAGGGTTTGCCATCAAGTCAGTTTATTTCTGATTTTTTGGGCAAGACTTGATTCCATGGTATTCCTTGGGTCTCTAAGTATCTAGGGGTGGGAGGTTGTCTATCAGTTTGGTTCAGAAGAGACTTAATTGATCAGAAGATTGAGAATCAGGTGAGTGGAGTAAAAGTCAACAGTGAGAGGAGAAGTCAACTGTGGAATTTTGAGGTTCTCTCCAAGGTTTTCAAGGTCTCACATCCTCAAATGGTCCTCAAAAGTCAAGTTTCATGCCATTTATCAAGAATCAAGAGTTGGTGCAAAAGTTGCTAAATTTGGAAATGACCTATAATTTGAAAGTTTCCTTTTTGGGCAAGTTCCTGCAATGCATTCAAATTGACTTTTCATCATTAAGCAAGCTTCAAATGAATTTTTCTCCAACTTGAAAGTTGAATATATTTTTCTCCTCTTTCCAACAAGTACTAGTGGGTCTCCATATCATTTGTGAAACTCCAGTTATGATCAAAAGAAGGCAAAGTGGTTTTTAGGGTTTTTCATGGTTCCATTTTCACAACTTTGGGCATAATGACCTATAATCAATTCCATTGCTTCATGCCACATTCTAATATCAAAGAAAATTCCTTAAGGATTATTTTGGGCCCAAGAATTAAGAAATTTCATGGTGTATTCTTCATTTATTCTCCATTATTCAAAATTGACAAATTATTTAAAACTCATGAACCAAATGGTTTCAAGGCCCAATGTCAATATGGGTGTAATTAGCAATTCAAACACAAGTGATCCATCATAGAATATTGGGATATCCATGCATGGGAGAGGTGTATCCAACATTATGTGATTTTCCAAAATTATTCAAAAACTCATTAAGTAAAGAATTGCCCAAGCCCAATTCATTATCAGTGGAAAACCCTAGTCTATTTAAACCTATCCATGCACTGGTTAGGAGGTTTTACACGTGATATTTTGGAGAAAAGAAAGTGCAACCCTAATTCTTGAATTCATTGGATCTCTCAATCTACAAGGAGTTTCTTCAAAGTTCTTCCACAAACCTTCTCCTGGTGATCTCTAGAACACAACCCAACCACCATTCGCAGCCAAAAGCAAGGATTGGAGTTGCACCATCTCAGGTTGGTGGATTTTTTCGTGCTCCTAAAACTCCCTTTTTTTATGTCTATATTGTTGTGTGATTGTCACTGATCATCCTGATATATTTACTTTTAAATTTGGACGTGTGGTTTGCTTGTAATGATGATTTAAAGTCTTGAACCCTAACATTAATCCCTTCGTTTTTTATTATACACTAATGGTTTGCAAATTTTGATTGGATATTCATAATCCTCGTGAAATTCTGGACGGAATGGTGTATGGGTTGATATTTTCTGGGTTGTTTCAGGTCGCAGGTGGTGGAGGACGGTGGCCGGAACCCTAGCTCCGGCGGCTGTGAGGGTTCCGACGAAGGAAGGTTGAAGACGACTTCCCAGCCGTCCATTCTCTTCATCCAACGGTCCAGGTGAGGCCATGTGTTTTTTCTTTTATTTTTTTCTTCTGAATTTTAATTTGTGATCTGGTGTTTATTACCCCACCGTTGCTATGGTGTACGTCCAATCACATTATTTCATCCTGTGTACTTTTATTAGTGTTGACTTGTTTTGGAGCGTAGGATTGATCAGACGGAAAGGATGAGTCAACCCAGTTGACTAGGTCACACGCGTACACCCTTTTTTTATTATTATTTTTCTAATTTGTTATCTGGGTTGGGCCACGCTATTAACACCCCCACCTTCAGCCCATTTCCCGATTCCACTTCATTTCCTTACTAAACGCACCCCCTCTCGTTTTTATTTCATTTTATTTTTATTTTAATTACTATTTTCATTTATAATTATTAAAATTAGTTAATTGCATTTAAAAAATCCCAGAAAATTCATGCATCATTTTTACTACTTTATAAAATTTTCTCAAATTTTATTTTTATTTTTATTTTATTTTTTATCATCTAAATTAATTATTTTATTCATTTTCTTTTTGAATTATCCATATCATGCATATCTAAGTTGTTTATTTTATTTCTCTGCGTCCATAAAATATTTTTAATCCGTTCTTTTTGCATTTGTTAGATAACATTCTAAAGTGCATTAAAATATTTTTATATCATTTTTAAAACTTTTTCATATTGCATTTTAATCCTTTTCTTTTGCGCACTGAACCCTACTTCCCATCTGAACCTTGCATAATTGTTTGAGTGACTAACATCTTGATTTTTTTGCAGGAGTTTTTGGTATTTGGTTTTGATTCTGGTTGAGTAACTATTGATATTTAATTTGGTGATTTTAGAAATTGTTTTACTATTTGTTTAATGGCTCTTTGTATGAGATTTTCTTGTATGCGTATCCTTGATCCTGTCTGATTATCTGTTTGAAAGGCACTTGTGCCATTGTCTTAGAATGGTTTATTTGACTTCTTAATTCATGTTGGATTGTTATCACTATTATATTCCATTGTTTGGTTTCATTTGTCTTGATATTATTTATGTCCGTTTGATACTAATCTTTTTATGCAGGGACTAAGGTAAGTTCTTTAAGGGTATGGATGAGTATCCATGGTCACCCTTACTCTTTCCTTCTCTCATCTTTTTCCTTTAGGTTTAGGTTGTCGTCAAACCTCACTAACCGTAGGTCACCCATGCATGATAACATTAGGACTCATAGTTCCCTTAGAGTTTCCTTTGTGTCTTCTCTCTTCTCATCTCAAACTTCTCAAAAATACTTAATAAGTATAAAGTGTATTGCGCACGAGCCTTAAGCGTGGGGAATGAGAAATGAGGGGCTTCCTCTCATCTTTCTAGAGTGCTTAGCGAGCGTCCTGTCTTGGGACGATGCGCTAAGTATTCGCCCCTGTGCCCTAGACTTTGGTGCAATGCAGCTTATGAACTAATTCAAGTCACTTCTGTCCTAAAAAACACAAACCAACTTCAAACCTTTTTGTCCTTCGGGATCGTCAAACTAAAGGATATTTTCAAAAAGGGCACGTTACTTTCCATCTGAGACGCAAACAGGCATCGACCCTAACTGCCGGAAGCGAACTTAAGGTCGCTCATAAAAAACACAAAAAGAACTTGGTCCGAACTACGTTGACTCTGAATTCCCCATTGCATAAAGGGGGTACGTAGGCCTAGGACGTCGACGTCCTACCGAGTCTGTCTTTGTCTTTCCCCTCTCTCATTTTAGCACAGCCCTAGATGATAGGATAACTCACCCTTAGAATAGACAACAAGCGTGGATCCCATCGAGTACGATGGACGCGTGGGGTGCTAACACCTTCCCCTCGCGTAACCGACTCCCGAACCCAGGTTATGGTTGTGATGACCATTCCTTTCCCTCTTCCTCAGGTTTATGCGGTGTTCCCTTTCCCTCTCTTGGGATAAATTTACACGGCTGGCGACTCTATTTTTTCCGCGCCACTCTTGCGTTTGTACCTGGATGAAAATCCTGGGAGCGACAGCTGGCGACTCTGCTGGGGACTTCTGATTGACCTATGCTGGTCCATCCCTAAGCGAGTCAATCCTAGCGCTTGCTTGTCTTTGTTCTCTTTGGGTGTTTTTGTTTATTGTTTTGCTTTATTTGTTGTATTTTATTTTTACCGCATTTTCTGCATTGCATTTTTATTACTGTCATACTGCTGTGTTGTGCTGGCTGTTCTTGTTTTGCAGGTTGGGTGGGTCTGAGAGATAAGCTCAATACCCAGGCTTGAGTACACCCTAGGACTAGAGTGGAAAGTAGTGGGACCTACGTGCCCGCTTGGTACGTTTGTGTGTTCACGAAATTCACAACCAGACGAGGCTATCTTGGGACGCATTCTAACGTGTGTGTCTTGCGCATGTTGGGGTGTTGATCTAGAGAGCTGTCGACTCTGGTGACCGATCATCGAGGACCTTAGTGGAAACATCCCTCTTTAGTAGTGACAGTGGCAGACCACATCCTGTGGCAAACCCATTCGCATCCGAGGGCCCGCTTTGGAACTCGCATAGGATGACCCCTACTTTTTGAAGAGAAACAGTGGAGGCACTCCTCGATTGACGATAGTACTGTACCCCGAGGGATGAATGTACTATTGTTTCTCGACCTCAGTGCCGAAGCTGAGGACCTTCTGCTTTGGAGAATCAGTTGAGGCCTCCTCGATTGATGATGATGCCAAACCAGAAATGGTGAACGTATCATCATTTCTCGACCTGAGAGCCCGGGATACTGAACATCCTAGTACCCACATGTGAGAGGGGATGGGCGTTTGCAGGTTTGCAGGTAACCAAAACCTTCAACCTACCCTGTTTTTCTGGATTTCTCATCAATGTCCGATTATTTGGGTTCTTGGTTATCTCAGTGGTTCAGAATTCTGGTTTTCTGGGTTGTGGTTCTCGTTCAGTTAACAGCACAACACATCCAGCAGTGACACCTTGATCCCATGTGTGCATTTGCATCATCATTTTGCATCATAACATGTTTATTCATTTGCAGGGTTGCATCTTAACCTTGATTCTGGTGTCTGAAGACTATCGAGGATGAGTATTGAGAAGAAAGAGAATATCATAGGATACAAGTTCCCGTCACTTATTCTGAATCCTGCTCACATGGTTGTTTCTATGGCAGAACCTGGGGAATTGGCACTTGTGGACTTTGATGACATGCCGTAGTTCTCTTTCTCTCTATGGTATTTGGATCACCTCCAGGCTTTTTGGTTGGGACCTATGTTTTTGTGTTCAGACTTGGTACCTTGGATCGTGATTGTTGACATTTGGTTTTCCTCTAGATTTCTTGATATATGAGCCGAAGTTCCGTTCTATCTTATTGTTAAACTGGAATCAAGGGGTGGATCGCCCTGCAAATATTCAAACATGTTCATTTGCATTTGCATATTCATAATCATTCTGCATAATCATTTTGCATGACTGGTGTTTATCTCCGGTATTCTTATCTTGTTCCCATCTCAGAATTGCAGACTTAACTCCTCAGGCCATTCAAGAGTTGATCATGGAACGAGTTCAAGCTGAGTTGAGTGAACTGAAGGTTCAGATGAGGCAATTTGGGGAAGACATGCTCCAGGAGCAGAGGATGCTGAGGGAGGAGATCAACCAGACGAAGACTCAGATGGGTTTGGTCATGGAGATTCTGAAAACAGTGTTGAAGAAAGAAGGCAGTCCTGTGCCCGCTTCTGCAACAGAGATCCGTATTCCTCCCATCTCTTTGGAATTTGATCTAAATCGTGGATTACCTCGTAAGTCTCTGCCACAAGCGGAAGTTCCAGAATTCTCCCAACAGCAGTTAGGTCTTGGCTCCCAAGAGAAGCCCAAGGGCAAAAAGTGTACACAGGGACAGAAGAAGTCCGAAAGAGTTTTTCATCCACTCCCTATGCCATATTCTCAACTATTGCAGCATCTCTTTCAGTTGCAATTGGTACGGAAAAGGACTTTGGCTCCTCCCTCTGGTACTCCCCCACATGGTTATGATGCAAGAGCCCACTATGATTTTCACTCTGGCGCGCCGGGGCATAAGGTGGAAGATTGTAGGGCATTTCAGCATGCTGTCCAGGATCTGATAGATTCGAAGGCAATTGAGTTCACGCCGAGCGGCGTAAGCATACATGGTGGTCCTACTCTAGCTGTTGAAAAAGAAGTGGATATCCCTGTTGCCTCTCCCAAAGCTACATCAAGTCAGGGGCATTTCTTGTAGCCCTTGGTCTTAGAATCCCCACATCTGCAAATGCTGCCTACGCCTCAATCAAGTATGAAGAGAAAAGTGCCTGAAAAGATTATGCGCTCGAATCAGGGTCAACAGGAGAACTGCTCTGAAAAAAGACAACAAAGATCACGAAGGCCTGAGAGAAGGTTTGATCCGCTCCCTGTTCCTCACAGCCAGGTTCTTGCTCGTCTACTTGAAAGTTCTTTAGTTCAACTAAGGGATGCCAAGCCTGTTCCCGACCCTATTCCTCCTGATTATGATCTGGATGCCAGATGTGAATATCACTCAGACACACTGGGTCATTTAATTGAAAACTGCAACGTGTTCAAGCACAAGGTGCAAGACCTGGTAGACTCAGAGATCATTGTATTCACTGAAGATGATATGTACATCAATTGAAGCCTCCTTTCTCAAGTGAACACTCAGTCTGCAAGTACGTCTAGACAAAATTAAGCTTCCTCAGCAATGGCAATCTTCAGCTTCTTTACTGCATTTTCATTTGTAGTTTTTCATTTCTTGTTAAAGCATCGTATGCATGTAAGACTTGTTTATTTTTTTATGATGATATTAATGCAATGAGTATGTTTTCCTTGAAGTAATCCATTCGTTTTCACTCTTAAATGTTTATATGCACTGCAATACCAATTTTCTTGTTTAGAACTCTTGAGGGAGGATGATGAGACGAAAACGCAGAATCTCCGGTTGTATGTTCAAGGATAGAACCCTGTTGAGGATGTACAGGCATTGTTTCAAACCCCTAAACACTGGAGAGATAAGGAGATAAACCTTCGTTAACCCCTTTGAGCCTTGGAGTAGGAGCTTCTCTCGTACGAAAAAACCCTCATACTTAACCCAGGGGCAGGGTAGGCGTCAGTTAGTTTGACCGAGCGTTCAAATTTCAAGGAGAGTGTGCATCTGAGGATCCATTACCTTCTATCCCACCATCAAGAGGTCAAGAGATGTGAAACCACAATGGTTATCCTTCGACAATCAAGGAGTGAGGCAGTCACAACCCTTTCAAGTAAGTAAGACAACCAGTGTCACACGCTTTGTTCAAAAGGGGAATAAAAAGAAAGCCCGCTAAGTTGAAACTTGAAAACAAGCGACTTAGGCAAAAGTCAGGGCATCCCGCTGGACTTCAAAATCGAAAAACTCAAAAGAGTTAGTCCAGGCAAAAATTAGGGATCAAAAAAAAGAAAAAAGGCAAAAGAAAGAAGAAGCGAAAAGCATTACAAAAGAAAATCCTCTATAAGAACAAACTCGTGTGATTACAGACACAAAAGATAAAAGGGGGTGACTGTCATTCCAAAACCTCCTTAGGTGCCAAACCATTAGTGGCATAGGTTCCTTGAAAATCATAAACCTTTTGAGAGATGAGCGTTTGTGTCAGACTGACTGAACATAGGACTGAAGAACATCACGAAGAGTGGGTGGGCACCGATAAATTTTGAGCCATAAATCCTTTTTCTGAAACCGTGAACCAGACCACGTTACAACCCTTAAAAGTCCTAATTAAAACAGGGTTTATTCCGAAAGCGTACTTCAACAGGATGGCATTCCTGACTCCTATAAGTTGTGCTAATAAGATTTGTTGGTATTGCATGTGCGCATTGTTTTGCCATTCAAAAATCGAGGTCGCATCCCGGCTAGTGATTCGTTCACAAAGCTTGGCGACGCATTTTCAATAAAGCTTCAAGGTTAACATGGGTGTTGCATTAAAATTGTCATTCTCATAATAAACATTTTCTGCTTGCATGTGTTTGATATCCAAGAAGCTTACACGATGAACGACAGTCGAGAAGCTCGATCACGCTAAGTTGGGAGGCTTGAAAATTCTGAAGGACAATCATATCAAAGGGCATGCTGCCAAGAGACTCAGTGTAGAGTGGGCTCTCCCCAGTAAGTCGTGTTAAGATATAGCCAATCTGGGGCAGTCACGTCGAGAAAACTCTCAAAAATTCATTTATTCTGGGGCATTCATTCTGGGATCAGGGGCAAAGTCACTTCAAAGCCCATAGTGGGGCAGGCCACCTCTAGAGCATGGGAGATCGTCCACTCCTGAAGATGATTAATGGAAAACACCTCCTCAAGGTTCAAGATGCTAAAGCAGAGTATTGTCAAGTCATTACGATCCCCTTCAAGGTAATGTACGTCATGGATTATGAAGACTGGGGCAGTTATGTCAAGATATGATAGATCTCTCCAAGAGTTTGAAGACCCTGGGGCAGTGCGAACGCCCGATCTTCTGTAAAATCCTCTTGAGATGAAAAGTTCAAAGACCCGCTTATGACCATAAAGACAAGTCAGGTTGCAGGGAAACATATTGTACATCCCCAGCAGTTGGCTCTCCCCAGCATTGAGATTGTTCCTTCCCCAGCAGGACAAACTTCCCTCAGCAGAACAGACCTTCCCCAGCAGGAGACTTGGGAAGTATTCTCTCCGGATCAAGACGTTATTTCCCCACAGAATCAGGGTGTTCACCTTCCCAATCCAGTCAGGAAGCGTAATTTGTCAACAACGTTATATTCTAATCCCCAGCAAGATGGGAGTGAGGTCATTCTCCCCGTCAGCAGGCTAAGATCAGCGGTATCCCCAAGCAGGCTAGTATCATGGATTGTTTTCCCCAGCAGGTTCTGAGCCCAATTAGCCATCTTCAGTAACAGACTTTCGGTTCCGTTATTGGCGTTCATCCTCAACTCCCCCAGCAGAGGAGAAATCCCGGGTTTTGGATGTTACCTTCAGTAAAAGACAGGTGGGGTCCCCGATAGTTCTTTTGGGATTTCATCCCTAGCAGAAGTTGGTGATCCGAAGAGTCGATCAGTATGACCTTTCTCAACAGAGTTCCTAGATTCAGAGGGCAATTTATTTTTGTCATCCCCAGCTGAATGGATCTTTTCTCTCCGGCATTTTTTTTGCTGGAGGGACCCTTTTTGCATATCATAAGCATTTGCATTGCATCCTCAAGCACATAGCATTTCCATTTCGTATGGAGCATTACGCCACAATTCAAACATTTGCATTCGAAGCATAAGCCAGGTTTGGTACTTTCTTTGCCAGTTCTCTTTCCCAGCAGAGATGGCATAATTCAGGAGATTTTGGAGGGATGCGTTCCTCATACTTGTGCTCCCCGGCAGAGTCTTTTATTTAGACTTCTCCTTTCCCCAGCGGAGCCGTCTTATCTGTGGATCATGGGTCCGTTAGAAGTTTGTCTGGCCTTTCCCTTTTGACATATTTTGTTTGCCAGAGGTGGTTTAAACCAGAAGTTTTATTTCACGTTATCCCCAGTGAAGTCACCATTTATTTTGCTAGTTTTTCTTTATCAGCAGAGATAGCAAGCTTTTGAAGATTTTCTTTTGTCAGTTTCCCTTTATCAGCAGGGATGGCATTTATTTTGCTAGTTTCTCTTTATCAGCAGAGATAGCAATCTTTTGAAGATTTTCTTTCGTCAGTTTCCCTTTATCAGCAGGGATGGCATTTATTTTGCTAGTTTCTCTTTATCAGCAGAGATAGCAAGCTTTTGGAGATTTTCTTTTGTTAGTTTCCCTTTATCAGCAGGGATGGCATTTATTTTGCTAGTTTCTCTTTATCGGCAGAGATAGCAAGCTTTTGGAGATTTTCTTTCGTCAGTTTCCCTTTATTAGCAGGGATGGCATTTATTTTGCTAGTTTCTCTTTATCAACAGAGATAGCAAGTTTTTGGAGATTTTCTTTCGTCAGTTTCCCTTTATCAGCAGGGATGGCATTTATTTTGCTAGTTTCTCTTTATCAGCAGAGATAGCAAGCTTTTGGATATTTTCTTTCGTCAGTTTCCCTTTATCAGCAGGGATGGCATTTGTGTTGCTAGTTTCTCTTTATCAGCAGAGATAGCAATCTTTTGAAGATTTTCTTTTGTCAGTTTCCCTTTATCAGCAGGGATGGCATTTATTTTGCTAGTTTCTCTTTATCAGCAGAGATAGCAAGCTTTTGGAGATTTTCTTTCGTCAGTTTCCCTTTATCAGCAGGGATGGCATTTATTTTGCTAGTTTCTCTTTATCAGCAGAGATACCAAGCTTTTGGAGATTTTCTTTCGTCAGCTTCCCTTTATCACCAGGGATGGCATTTATTTTGCTAGTTTCTCTTTATCAGCAGAGATACCAAGCTTTTGGAGATTTTCTTTCGTCAGTTTCCCTTTATCAGCAGGGATGGCATTTATTTTGCTAGTTTCTCTTTATCAGCAGAGATAGCAAATTTTTGAAGATTTTCTTTCGTCAGTTTCCATTTATCAGCAGGGATGGCATTTGTGTTGCTAGTTTCTCTTTATCAGCAGAGATAGCAATGTTTTGAAGATTTTATTTTGTCAGTTTCCCTTTATCAGCAGGGATGGCATTTATTTTGCTAGTTTCTCTTTATCAGCAGAGATAGCAAGCTTTTGGAGATTTTCTTTCGTCAGCTTCCCTTTATCAGCAGGGATGGCATTTATTTTGCTAGTTTCTCTTTATCAGCAGAGATACTGAGCTTTTGGAGATTTTCTTTCGTCAGTTTCCCTTTATCAGCAGGGATGGCATTTATTTTGCTAGTTTCTCTTTATCAGTAGAGATTGCAATCTTTTGAAGATTTTCTTTTGTCAGTTTCCCTTTATCAGCAGGGATGGCATTTATTTTGCTAGTTTCTCTTTATCAGCAGAGATATCAAGCTTTTGGAGATTTTCTTTTGTCAGTTTCCCTTTATCAGCAGGGATGGCATTTATTTTGCTAGTTTCTCTTTATCAGCAGAGATGGCAATCTTTTGAAGATTTTCTTTCGTCAGTTTCCCTTTATCAGCAGGGATGGGATTTATTTTGCTAGTTTCTCTTTATCAGCAGAGATAACAATCTTTTGGATATTTTCTTCGTCAGTTTCCCTTTATCAGCAGGGATGGCATTCATTTTGCTAGTTTCTCTTTATCAGCAGAGATAGCAATCTGTCGGATAGTTTCTTTCGTCAGCTCCCTTTATCAGCAGGGATGGCATCCATTTCGCTAGTTCTCTTTATCAGCAGAGATAGCAGTATTATGAAGACTTTCTTTCGTCGGTTCCCTTTATCAGCAGGGATGGATTTTGTGTTGCTAGTTCTCTTTATCAGCAGAGATAGCTACCTTTTTGGATATTTCCTTTGTCAGTTCTCTTTATCAGCAGAGATGACATAACTTGGGAGAGTTTGTTTCCTTACAGCATTTATGGCTAATTCTCCGGTAGAGGATTGCAAATTTCTGGGTTATTTGGTATTCAATCTCCGTGCATCCCGAATGTCTGAGAGCCGTCGCTATCATACCTTCAGGACCAAGATGATTGAATAGGGGCAGCTGTTGCACCCCAAAATTTGCTCTCCTTACTTTATTACTAACTGGCTTATGTTTCATTGCATTTTTGCATTATCATGTGTGCATATCATTGGTTCTTAGCATGGGGTCAAGGTGCCTAAGGCATGTTCAAGAGGAGAAGATATTCTTCAAAGGGTCAAGCAAGAGAGCTCAGATGGATCACTCTCTCCTAACCAGTGCATGAATTAGGGTTTTGAAATTCTTGGGTTTATTGCTCCAATGGGCAAGCTCCTTGGGTTTTTATCATCACCAAATGGCATATCTTATCTTGGTTGGAGAGGATACACATCATATTCAGAGGAATTTGGATTTGGAGACTATGTTATTTCCTCCTAGACTGAGGGTACCAAAACTAGGGTTTGCCATCAAGTCAGTTTATTTCTGATTTTTTAGGCAAGACTTAATTCCATGGTATTCCTTGGGTTTCTAAGTATCTAGGGGAGGGAGGTTGTCTATCAGTTTGGTTCAGAAGAGACTTAATTGATCAGAAGATTGAGAATCAGGTGAGTGGAGTAAAAGTCAACAGTGAGAGGAGAAGTCAATTGTGGAATTTTGAGGTTCTCTCCAAGGTTTTCAAGGTCTCACATCCTCATATGGTCCTCAAAAGTCAAGTTTCATGCCATTTATCAAGAATCAGGAGTTGGTGCAAAAGTTGCTAAATTTGGAAATGACCTATAATTTGAAAGTTTCCTTTTTGGGCAAGTTCCTGCACTGCATTCAACTTGACTTTTCATCATCAATAAAGCTTCAAATGAATTTTTCTCCAACAAGAAAGCTGAAGATCTTTTTCTCCTCTTTCCAACAAGTACTAGTGGGTCTCCATATCATTTGTGAAACTCCAGTTATGATCAAAAGAAGGCAAAGTGGTTTTTAGGGTTTTTCATGGTTCCATTTTCACAACTTTGGGCATAATGACCTATAATCAATTCCATTGCTTCATGCCACATTCTAATATCAAAGAAAATTCCTTAAGGATTATTTTGGGCCCAAGAATTAAGAAATTTCATGGTGTATTCTTCATTTATTCTCCATTATTCAAAATTGACAAATTATTTAAAACTCATGAACCAAATGGTTTCAAGGCCCAATGTCAATATAGGTGTAATTAGTAATTCAAACACAAGTGATCCATCATAGAATATTGGGATATCCATGCATGGGAGAGGTGTATCCAACATTATGTGATTTTCCAAAATTATTCAAAAACTCATTAAGTAAATAATTGCCCAAGCCCAATTCATTATCAGTGGAAAATCCTAGTCTATTTAAACCTATCCATGCACTGGTTAGGAGGTTTTACACGTGATATTTTGGAGAAAAGAAAGTGCAACCCTAATTCTTGAATTCATTGGATCTCTCAATCTACAAGGAGTTTATTCAAAGTTCTTCCACAAACCTTCTCCTGGTGATCTCTCGAACACAACCCAACCACCATTCGCAGCCAAAAGCAAGGATTGGAGTTGCACCATCTCAGGTTGGTGGATTTTTTCGTGCTCCTAAAACTCCCTTTTTTTATGTCTATATTGTTGTGTGATTATCACTGATCATCCTGATATATTTACTTTTAAATTTGGACGTGTGGTTTGCTTGTAATGATGATTTAAAGTCTTGAACCCTAACATTAATCCCTTCATTTTTTATTATACACTAATGGTTTGCAAATTTTGATTGGATATTCATAATCCTCGTGAAATTCTGGACGGAATGGTGTATGGGTTGGTATTTTCTGGGTTGTTTCAGGTCGCAGGTGGTGGAGGACGGTGGCCGGAACCCTAGCTCCGGCGGCTGTGAGGGTTCCGGCGAAGGAAGGTTGAAGACGACTTCCCAGCCGTCCATTCTCTTCATCCAACGGTCCAGGCGAGACCATGTGTTTTTTCTTTTATTTTTTTCTGAATTTTAATTTGTGATCTGGTGTTTATTACCCCACCGTTGCTATGGTGTACGTCCAATCACATTATTTCATCCTGTGTACTTTTATTAGTGTTGACTTATTTTGGAGCGTAGGATTGATCAGACGGAAAAGATGAGTCAACCCAGTTGACTAGGTCACACGCCTACACCCTTTTTTTAATTATTATTTTTCTGACTTGTTATCTGGGTTGGGCCACACTATTAACACCCCCACCTTCAGCCCATTTCCCGATTCCACTTCATTTCCTTACTAAACGCACCCCCTCTCGTTTTTATTTCATTTTATTTTTATTTTAATTATTATTTTCATTTATAATTATTAAAATTAGTTAATTGCATTTAAAAAATCCCAGAAAATTCAAGCATCATTTTTACTACTTTATAAAATTTTCTCAAATTTTATTTTTATTTTTATTCTATTTTTTATCATCTAAATTTATTATTTTATTCATTTTCTTTTTGAATTATCCATATCATGCATATCTAAGTTGTTTATTTTATTTCTCTGCGTCCATAAAATATTTTTAATCTGTTCTTTTTGAATTTGTTAGATAACATTCTAAAGTACATTACAATATTTTTATATCATTTTTAAAACTTTTTCATATTGCATTTTAATCCTTTTCTTTTGTGCACTGAACCCTACTTCCCATCTGAACCTTGCATAATTGTTTGAGTGACTAACATCTTGATTTTTTTGCATGAGTTTTTGGTATTTGGTTTATTTCTGGTTGAGTAACTATTGATATTTAATTTGGTGATTTTAGAAATTGTTTTACTATTTGTTTAATGGCTCTTTGTGTGAGATTTTCTTGTATGCGTATCCTTGATCCTGTCTGATTATCTGTTTGAAAGGCACTTGTGCCATTGTCTTAGAATGGTTTATTTGACTTCTTAATTCATGTTGGATTGTTATCACTATTATATTCCATTGTTTGGTTTCATTTGTCTTGATATTATTTATGTCCGTTTGATACTAATCTTTTTATGCAGGGACTAAGGTAAGTTCTTTAAGGGTATGGATGAGTATCCATGGTCACCCTTACTCTTTCCTTCTCTCATCTTTTTCCTTTAGGTTTAGGTTGTCGTCAAACCTCACTAACCGTAGGTCACCCATGCATGATAACATTAGGACTCATAGTTCCCTTAGAGTTTCCTTTGTGTCTTCTCTCTTCTCATCTCAAACTTCTCAAAAATACTTAATAAGTATAAAGTGTATTGCGCACGAGCCTTAAGCGTGGGGAATGAGAAATGAGGGGCTTCCTCTCATCTTTCTAGAGTGCTTAGCGAGCGTCCTGTCTTGGGACGATGCGTTAAGTATTCGCCCCTGTGCCCTAGACTTTGGTGCAATGCAACTTATGAACTAATTCAAGTCACTTCTGTCCTAAAAAACACAAACCAACTTCAAACCTTTTTGTCCTTCGGGATCGTCAAACTAAAGGATATTTTCAAAAAGGGCACGTTACTTTCCGTCTGAGACGCAAACAGGCATCGACCCTAACTGCCGGACGCGAACTTAAGGTCGCTCATAAAAAACACAAAAAGAACTTGGTCCGAACTACGTTGACTCTGAATTCCCCATTGCACAAAGGGGGTACGTAGGCCTAGGACGTCGACGTCCTACCGAGTCTGTCTTTGTCTTTCCCCTCTCTCGTTTTAGCACAGCCCTAGATGATAGGATAACTCACCCTTAGAATAGACAACAAGCGTGGATCCCATCGAGTACGATGGACGCGTGGGGTGCTAGCACCTTCCCCTCGCGTAACCGACTCCCGAACCCAGGTTATGGTTGCGATGACCATTCCTTTCCCTCTTCCTCAGGTTTATGCGGTGTTCCCTTTCCCTCTCTTGGGATAAATTTACACGGCTGACGACTCTATTTTTTCCGCCCCACTCTCGCGTTTGTACCTGGATGAAAATCCTGGGAGCGACAATAGTGTGTGACGAATGGACCATTAGTCCAAACGTAATGCTGATTTAGCTAGTATGTGAAAGATACAACAAGAAGAAGATTTGCAAATCTCTAGGAGTCAGTTTACGGAACCTTGCTGTAGTATGCTTTCAGAATAAACCCTGCCTTAATTAGGTCTTTTAAGGGTTGTATCGTGGTCTGGTTCACAGTTATAGAAATAAAGGATATAAGGCTCAAAATTGATTTATACTCACCCCTTCTTCATGATGATCTTCAGTCCCACGTTCAATTCATTTAACACACATTTGCCTTCTAAGAAAATTTGATGGTGTAAGAGTGAGGATTCAAGATTTGCTTGAAATGGCAGTCACTTTATTTTTTCTTTGTCATGGATGTCAGTGACCCTTTTGATTTTTGACATAGTGGTCACTGAATCTTGTTTTGCGTTGTCGAGGATTTGAGGACCTATTTTGATTGATTTTTCTTATGATCCCTAACTTGTTCATGGACTGGTTTTGTATTTTCAAGTCCACAGGGATTGCCCTGATTTTTGCCTAAGTCACCTTTTTGGGTGTTTGACTTGGTGGGCTTTTCTGTTTTTTTTCTTTTTTGGAAAGGCTTGTGACTGTCAAGTCGTTGGTTATTGAAGAACAACCATCATAGCTTTTGAATTTTGCATGGTTCCTTCGACACTTTAGGATGTTAGAGAAGAATATCACGTGCTTGATCTTCAGACAGGATGTATTATCTTGAAATCAAATGTGTATTCAGATTAACTGAACACTACCTATGCCCCAGGTTAAGCGTAAGGGTTTAGAAATCCGAAGGAAACTCCCACTTCTAGGCTCGAAGTGGTTAACTAGGGACTAAATCCTTATTTATCCAGTGTTTGGGGATTTAAAACAATGCATGTACATCATTAATAAGGTTTTATTCGAAAGCATATATGCAGCAATTATGGGTATTTCGTTTTCATCATCCTCCCTCCAATCTTTGCTAAAACAAACGATTTGATAAAGAAAGTGGACGAGGTATATGGATGTACTTTTTTGTATTATTTTTTTTATATAAGCGAAGAAAAATGAGAGAATGGGACATGTAACACCCTTCTAAACCCCGCGGAAATGTATAAATAAATCAGAGTAAATAATCATGCATTTCACAAAAGGGTGTCACACATAATTATTAATCCTCATACAACACCTATCATGCTCATTAACACTTAAATAATTTCATGCTTTTCAAAAACTATCACATTAGCATGTAGCAGCAGATTCAAGTTAATCATAATTGACATAAAGAAAGTTTCATGCTCATCACATTCATAATCAATACCTAGGCATAAAAGCCAATAATCCACATGATTCAAAATAAGTATAGCAACATAAAGTGAGCACATAATGTATCTCTCAAAACATAAATCAAACGATCCAAGTGTTACATGATTAGAGCATGACTCGACCCAACATAAATAAAGAACTAATCAGCTACTCCAGCGGCTACCTCGCGCTACGAGCAACTCTATTCCTCGGTACCTAAGCGATATCGTACAAAACATCATTCCAACAGAAGGGTGAGAATTCACATCAATATTGAAATCATAAGATAATAATTAATTTAAAGGCGTACAAACATAATTATAATCATTCTCACACTTTAAGGTTTCATCAATTCAACAAGTCACATACATCCACATTTTTCCATATAACAAACATATATGCTATGTGACTCAATGCAACTCATGCCATGTGGTACTAACACTTGTTATTATTTTTCGGTTTTTACACCTAAACCGGATCCGTTCTCTAGACCAATAACACACAAAGCCCGTTCTCTAAGCTTTCAAACCTCGCTCTAGGTTTGGGACAAGTCACTAGCTCCCACGGAACTAGCAAGCATTGCCTCTTGACACAAATGATGCGTATGCAATCAACAATCATATGCAATTAAGACTGTTCTCTAATCTTAATATCATGCATATCTCCAATAATTCATCACACTTGAATTACCACACAATTGCACACACCAACACATTTTCATAATCAAAGTATTCATACTTCAAACATCATCACCACAATTAGCAAGTAATATGCAAGTATCGGACCGATTCAATCACAACTCACAAAACACCCGTTACCGATTAACTATAGAATAATTAATCAATCACTAATAATTGAATCTAATATTCGATAAATTTTCACTATTCAATAAATAATAATCAATACTTAAATAGACAGCCAATATTTTTATGAATATCAATACTTAATAAATGATCAATAATTAAATTAAATAACCAATATTTTTAAATTAGTTAATCATTGCTTAATTAAATAATTACTATCAAATAAAAAAATTAATATTTTAATTAGGTCTCAATTTAATACTAATATAGGTACGTATTGTAACATGTGACTATTTTACATGCTATAAGAATGAGTGTGCTAATATTCTGCTATTCCTCAACGGTAATCTTACTTTCCTCATTCATCCAATGGAGTTTGAATTTCTGAATTTTTTATCATCTATAATTCTATGTGCATCAAATATTCTGGTAATGGTTGGACAAAGACGTCCTTACAAATTAAAAATTGACATTTTTTTTATTTTACTGAAATGCTTTGGAAACGGTGTTGGCTTCTCTAGATTTGGTTAATGCCATTTCCATCTAAGTAATACAATTAAGTGGACAGAGTGCTATGGACATGATATACGCCAAGTTGATGTACTTAATCATAGACTGCATATGGATGAAGGATTTGATGGGATGCTCTGCCTAAGGTCATACATCTAACTAATAACTTCTTCGAGGAAAAAAATATGAGTGTGCTAATAAACATTAAATGTAACTCACATGCCCTTACATGCTACTAGAAAGAAAAAGGGTACCAATATATTCATTCATGCGCAGCAATGAATTAGGAAAAAAATAGAATCATGATTACTTAGTTCCTGCGCATAATGAATTAGAAGGAAAAGTGGAATCAATCACTTTGCCACACTTACACCCCAACATATATATATATATATAGGGGGCATATCAAATGAGAGTGATTTTAAAATGAGAGATGAGAGGAATAAATAACAGCCATTAGATTAGATTATCAAGAGAGAGAAATTAATAGTCACATTAATGAATAAGTTTAATAATTATTGTTTGATTGATCTAATGGTTGTTATTTATTCATCTCATCTCTCATTTTAAAATCACTCTCACTTGATATGCTCACTATATATATATATATATATATATATATATTTATATATATATATATATATATATATACCATCCATCCATGCGCCTTATATATGAAGTTGGGGAAAAGTGATCCTCATTGGCAATGAATACACCAAGTAATTAAATAGTGACCACCTACCACTAGCACACAAATAGCCACCTAATAGATATTTTATTTTGCTGCAACGTCTCTTAACTCTCCTATTCATGCACATGTGCCAATTAATAAGTGTCAATTAATAGCCATAAGAAAAAGGGTGGCGCAGCAAAAGAATAGAGGGAGAAGGTTTTCACAAATTCAAACATTATCACATTCTCGTTGTCCCATTGGATTATAATAATAATAGTTACACATTAAATACTATCAAACTCATTTTTGCCACCTAGTAATAATAGTTACATAATAAAGTTACCACCACCCATTATATATATATATATATATATATATATATATATATATATATATATATATATATATATATATATATATATATATTCTTCTAATTTCCAGGTGGGTGGCGCTATAATCACAAGATGCAGGAAGAGATCACATGCTATTAAATTTTACTATGTAAAAATTCATCCTTGTACTTCTTTTCACGCTACAGCCTGGATATGTGTATATTTTGGTTTCATTGCCTCTATTACTGCTGCAACATACAAGATAACCCATAGTGCCACTACTTATATTAATTGCCTCTTTCTGCTACAGGAGCTTCATAAAGGAAAATGAACTACTACATTTCCTTGTGCGCTAGAGGGAACAAAATATATATATTCTTACACATTCAAATTCTATACTCTAATCATTATCGGGTCTCTATAGTATATCAATTATCAATTTCACATACCATAAAATTAACACATTTTCAAGGATTAATATTAAAACCTAACATTTTCATAATCTCATAAAAAATTTTGGGGTTTTAATCTAATCCTATTTCTACCCACTAAACACCATCCAATAATCTCAATAATGAGTGAAAACTCACTCTTACCTTATTTTTGGATGATTTCTTGAGTTGGGTTTGATTTCCTCTTCTTCTCCACTCTTCTTCTTCTCTTCTACTCTTCTCTTCTATTTCTTCTCTTGTTCCCAATATCCTTACTATCTTTTGTTTCTCTAAAACCCTAAATTATCTTAAACTAAGTGGGTCTAATCCAACCCATCACACTTAATATTAACACACCACCTTAAGCCCAACCAATATCTAGTAAATCTATATTATTCTACCAGATAGAATAAACTAAATAAATTACTTAATTTAAATAATTCAAATAAATCAAGTAACTAAATAAATTAATTATTTAAAATAAATCAATAAATCACATATTTCAATTAAATCAATTAATTCAAATAATTTATTTAAATCAAATAAATCACATAAATCATATAATTCACAAAATCACTTAATTAATTAATATAAATAATTAATTACTAAAATCAGGGTGTTACAACCCTCCCCCACTTAAAAGATTTTCGCCCTCGAAAATTACCTCAAACGAATAACTCGGGACAAGACTCCCTCATCTGACTCTCAAGCTCCCAAGTCACGTTTTCACTAGCTGGTCCTCCCCAAGCGACCTTCACCAAAGCGATTTCTTTACCTCAAAGTTGCTTCAACTCCCGATCCTTAATCCGTATAGGTGATGTCTCCACGGTCAGGTTATCTCTCACCTGAACATCATCTACTTGGACAACATGAGACGGATCCGCAATGTGTTTCCTCAACTGAGATACATGGAACACGTCATGGAGATTAGCAAGCGACGGCGGCAAAGCAATCCGATAGACTATCTCTCCTATCCTCTGTAAGATCTGATAAGGACCAATGAAACGCTGTGTCAACTTACGCGGCTTCAATGCCCTACCAACACCAGTTATCAGAGTAACTCGAAGAAACACATGATCTCCCTCTTGGAATTCAAGTGCTTTCCTCATTTTGTCATGATAACTCTTCTGACGACTCTGAGAAACCTTCAACTTCTCCTGAATCATCTTAATCTTATAAGTAATCTGTTGAACTATCTCGGGTCTAACCACGACACTCTCTCCCGACTCATACCAACACAATGACGTCCTACACCGCCAATCATACAGTGCCTTAAACGGGGCCATCCCAATACTCGAAGGAAAGCCGTTGTTATGGGTGAACTCAATCAGAGGGAAGTAGCTATCTCAAGCTTCTTCTTTCTCCAACACACAAGCTCTCAAAAGATCCTCAAGTGACTGAATCGTCCTCTCAGTCTGACCATCGGTCTGCGGATGATAAGTAGAACTCAAACGTAACTTTATACCCAAAGCACCTTGCAAGCTCTCTCAAAATCTCAAAGTAAACCTCGGATCTCTTTCTGACACGATGCTAGATGGAATGCCATGCAAACTGACAATCCTCTCAATATATATCTTTGATAATCTCTCCAATGGATAATCCATTCGCATTGGAATAAAGTGAGCAGATTTCGTCAATCTATCCACAATAACCCAAATAACTTCACAGTTACTCGGTGTTCTAGGTAAACCAGACACAAAATCCATAAATATGATATCCCATTTCCACTCAGGAATAGATAACGGTTGCATCAAACCGGACGGTTTTTGATCCTCAATCTTTGACTTCTGACAAGTCAAACAAGAATACACAAACTCGGCAATATATTCTTCTTCACACGAGGCCACCAGAATACTTGCCTCAAATCTTGATACATCTTAGTAACACGGGGATGAATACTCAATCCATTACGATGTCCTTCCTCAAGAATACTCTTCTTCAATTCAACAATATCCAGAACACAAACTCTATCACGACATCTCATGATACCGTTCTCATCAATTCGAAAATCACCACCTTGACCTAGATTGATCAAAGTCAACCGATCAACTAAACCCAAATCAGATTTCTGTCCTTCTCGAATCTCATCAAGAATGCCACTAGTAAGCTTTAAAATACCAAGCTTAACTCCATAAGAAGTCTCTTCACAAACCAAACTCAAATCACGGAATTGCTCAATCATTTTCAACTCTTTCACCATCATCATCGACATATGCAAAGATTTCCTACTTAATGCATCAGCTAACACGTTTGCTTTACCCGGATTGTAATTCAAACCAAAAATCATAATCTTTCAAAAGTTCTAATCATCTCCTTTACCTCGCATTCAATTCTTTCTGGTCAAAGAGATACTTCAAACTCTTATGATCACTATACACCTAAAATCTTGTACCAAACAAGTAATGCCTCCAAAGTTTCAACACAAACACAACAGCGGCCAACTCTAAGTCATGCATCGGATAATTCCTCTCTTGCACTTTAAGTTGCCTTGAAGCATAATCTACAACTTGCCGATGTTGCATCAACACACATCCCAAACCCACCAAGGAAGCATCACAATATAAAACAAATGCTTCTGACGGATTCGGCAAAATCAAAACAGGAGTTGTCGTCAATCTTCTCTTAAGCTCTTGAAAACTTTCTTCACACTTTGCGTACCAAACAAAAGCTTGACCCTTCCACTACAAGAAAAAAGGAGATTTACAACACTTGAGTTGCGACAGTTATCACAAAACCGTCCTTATTCCTGGATTGCGACGGTTGTCACGACAGTTAGGGTTAACTATCGTAGATTTTTTGCGACAGTTATCAAAAAACCGTCCTTATTCCTGGACTACGACAGTTCTCACGACGGTTTGAGCCAACCGTCGCTGATTTTTTAGGCATGTTGTATAAAATAATTGCGACAGTTACCAAAGAATCGCCCTCTTTCCACACTCGCGACAGTTAAGGCGAACTGTCGCAATTACTTTAGCCAATCATAATCACTATTTTTTTATTCCTTTAATTTCCCACTTTTTTCTTTCATTTTTATTTTCCAACCTTTTCAATTTTATTAATTAATTTAATAAATAATTATTATAAGTATTATAATTTTCATGACAATGTAGCTTAATATTTTTGTCTAAAATAATAGTAAAATATTTTCTGTTTTATTATATAAATAATTAACTTTTATTAAAATTAATTTTGGTAATAATTTTAATATATATATATATATATATATATATATATATATATATATATATGGGAAATGCTAACACACACCCAAAATTAGTGGGTCCCACACAAAAATACACTAAATGTATTTTCTTTCTATATATATATATATATATTATAAAATTATCCTGCATATTATTAAAAATATATGATTTTAAGTGAAAAATCAAAAGTGTCATTCATCAAACACCTAGAGTGCAAGCGCGCCTTCTGTTTAGAACTTGAATCACACACACAATTCTCAAACTCCTATCTCATCGTCCACACGCCGCACAACACCGTGTTTGGAGTTCAATCTTCTCCTTCCCTCTTCAGAACCCCTTCTACAACACCTTCATTTGGTACCCCAAATTTCGGTACTCCATCTTCCACTCCAGGTTTCAGTACCCCAGGGTTCGGAACCCCTCCTTCAACCCCTGCTTTTGGGGCTTCTTCTACTCCTGCTTTCGGCGGTTCTTCCCTATTCTCCTCACCATTCTCTTCTCAACAGAAACAGCAACCACAGCAGCAGCAACAAACTTCACTCTTTCAACAATCACCTTCTACTGGTTTCGGATTTCAGAATTCTCTGCAAGCACCTCAAGCTACGCCATTCCCAAATTTTCAATTGACAACTCAAATGGCTAACGTGACTCCAGTTCCATTCTCTCTAGCTGATCGTGATATTCAAGTATATTTTTTTAACTACACTCCTCAAATTATTTTCAATTTCAATTTTCTATTGATTAATCTTGCTTGTTATCTGTGTTTTTTAACCAGGCAATCCTTGATGCTTATAAGAAAGATCCTGGAAACCCGAAGTATGCTTTTAAGGTTTTCTTCCTCCCACTGTGTTCTTCATTTGGAACAAAAATTCAATTTTGAAATTTTCGCTTTTATCCCTTTTCGTGATTACTACTGTTAATCTTATATACTTAGGTTTGGATTTTGTAATTATGAACATTTTATAATTTTGAAGTTATTTGGAATTATGGGTGATACTTAAATTTACACCAATGTTACTTTTTTCTGGTACCTTTGTCAAATGTTGGAATTGTACATGTTAACTCGTGTTGGTGTTTGTGTGTGTTATGCAACATTTGTTATTTAGTGTGACAGACCCACAGTTTAGGGCGAAGCCTGCTGGTGTTTCGGATGTAAGTTCGTATTACTTTTTCCCCAGCAAACAACACCCTAGTTGGTAGTTATTAGTTTCTTTTTCTTTTGCCATGCCGGTGGCTAATTATGGGGAATAGTTGTTTCTAGATCATGTGGGCAGAAGCTATGGGGAAGCTTGAAGGTATGGAAAGTGCAGATAGAGAACGTCTATGGCCACAACATGTTCAAGGTTTTAAGGATCTTTCCCAACGCCTTAAGGTAAACTTTATCTGCTCTACTATGTTTGGTTTGATTGGAAGAGGTGAATAGGAAGGACTGAATCAGTATGGCAGTAGTTATGGAGTGTTTAAAATAGGGTAGAATGTGATGGATCTTGACGGAATCCATTCCATCTAATACGTTTTATTTTCTTTACCGGTTTGAGGTGCATGAAGTCACTTAATGTTTCCTTATCTTCTGTTACTATCAAACATTAGCTTTGAACTTTTCTTTATTCCATCATAAAATTTCCAAATATTGGGATGATAATTTTGTTCCATTCTATTTCACCCACATTAGATATACAAACAAATCACTGTTATTGTTCATTATAATAATGAATTTATAGGTTAATTACTAGACTAATACATGCATCTTGAATATGCGATCTTTTGAAGTAGTAGATATTCATATGGTAATACTGATTACCGAGCATTTTGACTCTCTATAGTTTAATTTTTAGAAAAAATAGGAGTAACACGGTGCAACTGAGCTCCTGTGATAGTGTGATCTACAGAAGACCAAAGCCATTCTAAATCTATTATAAACTATCTTACCTTGTAATTTAGATTTTAAATAACTATATATAGGGTATTCTTCGGCTTGTGAGAGAACACGTGTGCCATTTTCCAAGAAAGCTTTCCTTGGATTTAGAGAATTCTTTGCCCTTGTTGTTCCTTCTGCTGCTATGGTTTGGTAACTATTTCTTATTGCTCTCCTTTTCTTTTCTCCTTAATCAAAACAAGTCATGAATATTACTCTCAAAGTTAAAAAAAAATCAGCACAACCATTCATGATTTAGCCAACATGGTTACTTATTTTACCACATATAGATACATATGTCATCTATAATTGTCCGTCTTCTTTCAGTCTCAAATGGTGGGCATGCGAGGTGACTCTTTTGCTAGTTGGACTTCTTCCCAATCCAGAGTTGGAGACATCAGTTCTCTCTATATGGTAACATATTTTGATTTCAGGATATGCTTACTCAAGTTTTTATTATTTTCTATATGGTTACATCACGCAATAGATTATATTTTAGGAGAAACTAAAACCACTAATTTCTAACTTTCTTATGGTTTTCTGATCAGCTTGTCTATCTCTACACTGCACTTCATTATATCTATTGGACTTGAGGCTGCTACTAGGTTTGTTTCTCTCTTCACCATACTATATGGCAATTTTGTCCATACACTAATACTAGTATGTAAACATAGTAAAATTAAAAGTAACTCATTTGTTTTATGTGACAGCACACGAGTTTCAAATGAATTAGGAGCAGGAAATCCAAAAGCAGTCTGTTTTTCTGTTTGTACGACTATGATCCTTGCAGATACAGAAGCTCTTACTGTCATCTCAATCCTTTTTGGCTGCAGATATATCTTGGGTTATGCCTATACCCATGACAGTGCGGTTGTTCAGTATGTGGCTGTTATGACCCCTTTTCTGTGTGCATCACTATTTACAGATAGCTTGCAAGTTGTTTTTTCAGGTTAACAACTCTTCCTTACACTCTTTTTGCTATTATTGATTACACGTTGCAGAGTTATATCTATTCTATTATTCTAGCATGTGTACAAGTTTTGATGCTCTAAAAACTCATGATTTATTATTGAGTAATTAGATACTCTATTAACAAAATCGGATGCAATGAAGGGGACCCTACTTACCCCTCTTACAAATCGGATACAGTGCCGAAGAGTTTCTACTTTGGCGTTAAGGTTTTTACATATGATGAGCTAGAAGAAGCTACCAACAATTTCGACGCCTCTAAAGAACTTGGAGATGGAGGTTTGGGCACTGTTTACAAAGGTAATTAACAAAATACATTTTCTCGCCGAATTGATTTCCTCTTGCTTTCGGATTTGCTTTCTAAACTATATATCTTCTGAATGTTGATCAGGTGATCTCAAAGATGGACGTGTTGTTACAGTGAAACGCCATTACGAAAGCAATTTTAAACGTGTGGCGCATTTCATGAATGAAGTTGAGATTCTAGCGAAGTCAAGGCATAAGAACCTTGTTACACTCTATGGATGCTCCTCTAAACACAGCAGACAACTTCTCCTTGTTTATGAATACATACCAAATGGAATAGTTGCCGATCATATTCACGGGAAGAAATAAAGTTTGTTTACTTCCTTGGTCTGTAAGATTGAGCATTGCACTAGAAACAGCTGAAGCACTAGCCTACCTCCATGCATCAGATGTCATACACCGCGACGTTAAATCCAATAACATCCTCCTAGACGAAAAATTTCATGTTAAGGTTGCTGATTTTGTTCTGTCAAGGTGGCTTCCAAACGAATGCATAAAAGAATGACAGTGAATATTTAAAGAAGCATTTCAGAGAGTTCAGACAAGTATAACCTTTTGTTTTCGAATTAATTATATTTTGTATTCATATAGTTAAGTTTGATTTTTGCTTACGAAATGTACTTAATTTTTTTTCTTGATGTTATAATGTGACATAAAAGGTTATACCTACTTTATTTAGAAGGTACATGCAAGTCAGTGCAGACCATACTCACAGGAGTTAATGTATCGAAATTTATAATTACGGCGGTTCTAACCGTCACTATTTTTAATTAAATATATTTGATTTTATTATGGCGGTTAGAACCGTCGCTATTTTCCATTAAATATATATTATACAATTATGGCGGTTGAAACCGTCGTAATAATATATTGGAGACAGTTTCAAAACCGTCGCGGAATATTACGGCGGTTGGAGCGACAGTTTTACAAACCGTCGCAAAACAGCCTCGCGACACACGTTTCTATGACAGAAGGGGAACCGTCGTGACTTACGATTTGCGTCGGTTCTAACCGCCGTAATATGCCAAAATTAACCGTCGTAATTTACAAATTTTCTTGTAGTGTTCCTAGTCAACTGCGTCAACGACAAAGATAACTTATCAAATCCTTCAATGAATTTCCGATAATAACCTGCCAAACCAAGAAAACTTCTAATCTCAAAAACTGATTTCAGAGTCTCCCATTGCGATACCGCTTCAACCTTCGACGAATCAACTGCAATACCTCTACTCGAAATCACATGGCCAAGAAAACTCACTTCCTTCAACTAAAACTCGCACTTAGAAAGTTTAGCATACAACTGTTTCTCTTTTAACATAGATAACACAATCTTCAGATGCTCAACATGATCTTCTTCACTCTTCGAATAGATCAAAATATCATCAATGAACACAACCACAAACTTGTCCAAATAAGGATGGAAAATTTCGTTCATGTACTCCATAAATACACCTGGTGCATTAGTCACACCAAATGACATCACGGAATACTCATAATGTCCATACCTTGTTCTAAAAGCAGTCTTCTGAATATCTTCGGCCTTCACACGAATCTGATGATACCCAGATCTCAAATCTATCTTACTGAACACACTTGCACCAACCAACTGATCCATCGAATCATCAATCCTCGGAAGTGGATACTTATTCTTGATAATCACCTTGTTCAATTGTCTATAATCCACACAAAGCCTCATAGAACCTTCTTTCTTCTTAACCAACAAAACTGATGCACCCCACGGTGACACACTCAGACGAATAAACCTTTTCTCAAGCAGATTTTCAAGTTGATTCTTCAACTCTTTCAATTTCGATGCGAACATACGATATGGAGCCATCGATACTGGACAAGTTCCAGGAACTAAGTCGATCGAAAATTCCACTTCACGTTCCGGCGACAAATCACTTATCTCATCAGGAAAAACTTCCGAAAAGTCACGAACAATTGGTAAAGCATCAATTGCTCCACTTTCACCAATACTCAAAGTTGCCATCAATATAAACACATTGGCACCATCTTGCACTGACTCATTCACTTGCTTAGTAGATATAAACAAGTCTCCTTCATTCTCAAGTTCAAGAAAAATAACTATTTTATCAAAACAGTTAATATAATCATGGTTGAAATCCAACCAATTCATCCCAAGAATAACATCAAGTTGATCTAAGTGAAGACACACTAAATCAACTCCAAAGTCTTTACCAAAAATACTCAACGGAAAATTCAAACACACATATGGGGTAGTTACTGAACCCATAGCAGGAGTTTCAATAACCATACCACCACTGATAACAAACAACTCAAGATTCAATCTTTTAACACAATCCAAAGAAATAAAAGAATGTGTAGCTCCAGTATCAATTATAGCAACCAAAGGTATACCATTAATGAAGCACGTACCTGGGATCAATCGATCTTCACTAGTAGTCTCAGATCATGATAGAGCAAACACTTTCCCTTTTGCTTGAGCCTTCTTTGGTTTGTCACACTTGGTACTAATGTGCCCTTGCTCACCAAAGTTGTAGCAAGTCACACTTGCACCGCTTCTGCACTCCAAAGCTTTGTGGTCTGGCTTGCCATACTTGAAACATTTACGCTCAACACTTGTGCACTCAGGAGCACGATGTCCTTCAACACCACACTGAAAACACTTCACCGGAGTGGAAGGTCGTGCTCTACTATCTTTATCATAGATCCTGCTCTAGTTCACCAACTCAGAAAATCGCCTAATCTCCTGATAACCAATGGCTTGCTTGATTTCAGGCCTCAAACCATTCACATACATAAGACACTTGGATCTTTCAGCACTAGAAGTGTTGTAGCGAGGACAAAACTTAATCAACTCTTTAAATCTTGCTGCATACTCAGCCACAGTTAAGTTACCTTGCTTCAACTCAAGAAACTCAATTTCCTTCTTTCCACGAACATCTTCTGGAAAATACTTCTCCAGAAACGCGTCTTTGGGCAGATCCTAAGTAATCTCAATCTCATCTTCTTTAAACCTATGACAAGTGTTATTCCGCCAATATTCAGCTTCCTTCACAAGCATGTGGGTGCCAAACTGCACCTTCTGCACATCTGAATAGTTCATGACTCGAAAGATCTTCTCAATCGCTTCCAGCCATTCTTGTGCTTGGTCAGGATCATGCGTTCCCTTGAACGTTGGCGGATTGTTCTTCTGAAACTTTGCCAAAGCACGTAACTCATCATCAGCGTTGTTTCCAACATTCACATGGCCTTGCTGATTCTGTCCAATCGCTCCAGCCAACATCTCCAAAGTTGCAGCAATTGCGTCACCATTCCTACATGTAACCATAGTTCTAAATTCCAACAACAAATCCTCGTTATACCAAACAATGGCGATAATGCTACACACATATATCAATTGCAAAAAGAAATAAATACACTAACAACTTGGTCAGCTGACCGACCTTACTCTGATACCACTAATGTAACACCCTTTTAAACCCCGCGGAAATATATAAATAAATCAGAGTAAATAATTATGCATTTCACAAAAGGGTGTCACACATAATTATTAATCCTCATACAACACCTGTCATGCTCATTAACACTTAAATAATTTCATGCTTTTCAAAAACTATCACATTAGCATGTAGCAGCGGATTCAAATTAATCATAATTGACATAAAGAAAGTTTCATGCTCATCACGTTCATAATCAATACTTAGTCATAAAAGCCAATAATCCACATGATTCAAAATAAGTATAGCAACATAAAGTGAGCACATAATGTATCTATCAACACATAAATCAAACGATCCTGGTGTTACATGATCAGAGCATGACTCGACCCAACATAAATAAAGAACTAATCAGCTACTCCAGCGGCTACCTCGTGCTACGAGTAACTCTATTCCTTGGTACCTGAGCGATGTCGTACAAAACATCATTCCAACAGAAGGGTGAGAATTCACATCAATATTGAAATCATAAGATAATAATTAATTTAAAGGCATACAGACATAATTATAACCATTCTTACACTTCAAGGTTTCATCAATTCAACAAGTCACATACATCCACATTCTTCCATATAACAAACATATATGCTATGTGACTCAATGCAAGACTCAATGCAACTCATGCCATGTGGTACCAACACTTGTTATTATTTTTCGGTTTTTACACTTAAACCGAGTCCGTTCTCTAGACCAATAACACACAAAACCCGTTCTCTAAGATTTCAAACCACGCTCTAGGTTTGGGACAAGTCACTAGCTCCCACGGAACTAGCAAGCATTGCCTCTTTACACAAATGGTGCGTATGCAATCAACAATCATATGCAATTAAGATTGTTCTCTAATCTTAATATCATGCATATCTCCAATAATTCATCACACTTGAATTACCACACAATTGCACACACCAGCACATTTTCATAATCAAAGTATTCATACTTCAAACATCATCACCACAATTAGCAAGTGATATGCAAGTATCGGACCGATTCAATCACAACTCACAAAACACCCGTTACCGATTAACTATAGAATAATTAATTAATCACTAATAATTGAATCCAATATTCAATAAAATTTCACTATTCCATAAATAATAATCAATACTTAAATAGACAACCAATATTTTTATGAATATCAATATTAAATAAATGATCAATAATTAAATTAAATAACTAATATTTTAAATTAGTTAATCATTGCTTAATTAAATAATTACTATCTAATAAAACAATTAATATTTTAATTAGGTCTCCAATTAATACTAATATAGGTACGTATTATAACAGGTGACTATTTTACATGCTATAAGAATGAGTGTGCTAATATCCTGCTATTCCTTAACGGTAATCTTACTTTCCTCATTCATCCAATGGAGTTTGAATTTCTGAATTTTTTTTATTATCTATATATATGCATCAAATATTCTGGTAATGGTTGGACAAAGACGTCCTTACAAACTAAAAATTGGCATTTTTTTTTATTTTGCTGAAATGCCTTGGAAACGGTGTTGCCTTCTCTAGATTTGGTTAATGCCATTTCCATCTAAGTAATACAATTAAGTGGACAGAGTGCTATGAACATGATATACGCCAAGTTGATGTATTTAATCATAGGCTGCATATGGATGAAGGATTTGATGGGATGCTTTGCCTAAAATCTAACTAATAGCTTCTTTGAGTAAAAAAATATGAGTGTGCTAATAAGCATTAAATGCAACTTATATGCCCTTACATGCTACTAGAAAGAAAAAAGGTACCAATATATTCATTCATGCGCAGCAATGAATTAGGAAAAAAAATAGAATCATGATTATTTAGTTCCTGCGCATAATGAATTACTCCCTCCGTCCCAAATTATAAGTCACTTTGCCAAAAAAATTTGTCCCAAATTATAAGTCACATTACATTCCCAATGCAATATAAATGACATCTTCTCCAATATACCCTCAAATATTTATTATTATTTATTCTTTCAACTCTTTTAATTTCTCTCTCCTATATAATCATGAGGGGCATTACTGTAAAGTTATACATAATTTGTCTTTTCCATAAAGTAATAATTAAGTTTCTTAATTTGTGTGAAAAGCCCAAAACGTCTTATAATTTGGGACGGAGGGAGTAGAAAGAAAAGTGGAATCAATCACTTTGCCACACTTACACCCTAGCATATATATATATCCCTGCACCTTATATAAGAAGTTGGGGAAAAGTGGTCCTCATTGCCAATGAATACACCTAGTAATTAATAGTTACCACCTACCACTAGCACAGAAATAGCCACCTAATTGATACTCCCTCCGTCCCACAATGAGTGACCCATTTGGAATAAAACGGTGTCCCAAAATATATGATCCATTTCAATTTTTAATACAACTTTTCCTATTTTACCCTCTAATTAATATTACTTTCATCATTCCCAATACATCATAGGGGTACTTTAGTAAAAATATCATTCTCTTTCCTTCATTTATTTCTTTTTTTTTAATCTGTGTGAAAAGTCAACTGGGTCACTCATTGTGGAACGGAGGGAGTATTTTATTTTGCTGCATCATCTCTTTACTCTCCTATTCATGCACATATGCCAATTAATAAGTGAAAATTAATAGCCACAAGAAAAAGGGTGGCGCAACAAAAGAATAGAGGAAGAAGCTTTTCACAAATTCAAACATTATAACCTTCTCATTGTCCCATTGGATTATAATAATAATTGTTACACATTAAATACTAACAAACTCATTTTAGCCACCTACTAATAATAGTTACCACCACCCATTTTATATATATATATATATATATATATATATATATATATATATATATATATATATATATATATATGTATTCTTCTAATTTTCAGGAGGGTGGCGCAATACTCACAAGATGTAGGAAGAGATCACATGCTATTAAATTTCACTATGTAAAAACTCATCCTTGTACTTCTTTTCACGCTACAGCCTGGATATGTGTATATTTTGGTTCCATTGCCTCTATTAACGCTACAACATACAAGATAACACATAGTGCCACTTCTTATATTAATTGCCTCTTTCCGCTACAGGAGCTTCATAAAGGAAAATGAACTACTACATTTCCTTGTGCGCTACAGGGAACATAATATATATATTCTTACACATTCAAATTCTATACTCTAATCATTATTGGGTCTCTATAGTATACCAATTATCAATTTCAAATACCATAAAACTAACACATTTCCAAGGATTAATATCAAAACCTAACATTTTCAATCTCATAAAATTTTTTGGGGTTTTAATCTAATCATGTTTCTACCCACTAATCATCATCCAATAATCCCAATAACGAGTGAAAACTCACCCTTACCTTATTTTTGGATGGTTTTTTGAGTTGGGTTTGATTTCCTCTTCTTCTCCATTCTTCTTCTTCTCTTCTACTCTTCTCTTCTATTTCTTCTCTTGTTCCCAATATTCTTACTATCTTTTGTTTCTCTAAAACCCTAAATTGTCTTAAACCAAGTGGACCTAATCCAACCCATCACACTTAATATTAACACACCACCTTAAGCCCAACCAATATCTAGTAAATCTATATTATTCTACCAAATAGAATAAACTGAATAAATTACTTAATTTAAATAATTCAAATAAATCAAGTAACTAAATAAATTAATTATTTCAAATAAATCAATAAATCACATATTTCAATTAAATCAATTAATTCAATTAATTCAAATAAATTAAACAAACCAATTAATTTATATAATTCCAATAATTCATATAAATCAAACAATTCATATAAATTCACTAAATCAAGTAATTCAAATAATTTATTTAAATCAAATAAATCACTTAAATCAAATAATTCACAAAATCACTCAATTAATTAATATAAAGAATTAATTACTAAAATCGGGGTGTTACAACCCTCACCCACTTAAAAGATTTTCGCCCTCGAAAATTACCTCAAACGAATAACTCGGGATAAGACTCCCTCATCTGACTCTTAAGCTCCCAAGTCATGTTTCCACCAGTTGGTCCTCCCCAAGCGACCTTCACCAAAGCGATTTCTTTACCTCGAAGTTGCTTCAACTCTCGATCCTCAATCCTATAGGTGATGTCTCCACAGTCAGGTTATCTCTCACCTGCACATCATCTACTTGGACTACATGAGACGGATCCGCAATGTATTTCCTCAACTGAGATACATGGAACATGTCATGGAGATTAGCAAGCGACGGTGGCAAAGCAATCTGATAAGCTACCTCTCATATCCTCTGCAAGATCTGATAAGGACCAATGAAACGCGGCGTCAACTTACGCGACTTCAATGCCCCACCAACACCAGTTATCGGAGTAACTCGAAGAAACACATGATCTCCCTCTTGGAATTCAAGTGCTTTCCTCATCTTGTCATGATAACTCTTCTGATGACTCTGAGAAATCTTCATCTTCTCCTGAATAATCTTAATCTTATAAGTAGTTTGTTGAACTATCTCGGGCCCAACCACGACACTCTCTCCCGACTCATACCAACACAATGGCGTCCTACACTGCCTCAAACGGGGCCATACCAATACTCGAATGAAAGCTGTTGTTCTAGGTGAACTCAATCAGAGGCAAGTAGTTATCCCAAGCTCCTCCATTCTCCAACACACAAGCTCTTAAAATATCCTCAAGTGACTGAACTTTCCTCTCAGTCTGACCACCGGTCTGCGGATGATAAGTAGGACTCAAACGTAACTTCGTACCTAAAGCACCTTGCAAGCTCCCCCAAAATCTCGAAGTAAACCTCAGATCTCTATCTGACATGATGCTAAATGGAATACCATGCAAACTGATAATCCTCTCAATATACAGCTTTGCTAATCTCTCCAACGGATAATCCATTCGTATTGGAATAAAGTGAGCAGATTTCGTCAATCTATCCACAATAACCCAAATAGCTTCATAGTTACTCGGTGTTCTAGGTAAACCAGACACAAAATCCATATATATGCTATCCCAGTTCCACTCAGGAATAGATAACAGTTACATCAAACCCGACGGTTTTTTATGCTCAATCTTCGACTTCTGACAAGTCAAACAAGAATACACAAACTCGGCATTATCCTACTTTACACGAGGCCACCAGAATACTTTCCTCAAATTTTGATACATCTTAGTAGCACCGGGATGAATACTCAATCCACTACGATGCCCTTCCTCAAGAATACTCTTCTTTAATTCAACAATATCCAGAATAAAAACTCTATCACAACATCTCATGATACCGTTCTCATCAATCCGAAAATCACCACCTTGACCTTGATTGATCAAAGTCAACTGATCAATTAAACCCAAATCAGATTTCTGTCCTTCTCGAATCTCATCAAGAATGCCACTAGTAAGCTTCAACATACCAAGCTTAACTCCATAAGAAGTCTCTTCACAAACCAAACTCAAATCACTGAATTGCTCAATCATTTCCAACTCTTTCACCATCATCATCGACATATGCAAAGATTTCTTACTCAATGCATCAACTACCACGTTTGCTTTATCCGGATGGTAATTCAAACCAAAATCATAATCTTTCAAAAGTTCTAACCATCTCCTTTGCCTCGCATTCAATTCTTTCTGGTCAAAGAGATACTTCAAACTCTTATAATCACTATACACCTAAAATCTCGTACCAAACAAGTAATACCTCCAAAGTTTCAACACAAACACAATAGCGGCCAACTCTATATCATGCGTAGGATAATCCCTCTCATGCACTTTAAGTTGCATTGAAGCATAAGCCACAACTTGCCGATGTTGCACCAACACACATCCCAAACCCATCAAGGAAGCATCACAATATACAATAAATGGTTCTGACGGATTAGGCAAAATAAAAACAGGAGCTGTTGTCAATCTTCTCTTAAGCTCTTGAAAACTTTCTTTATACTTTGCGTCCCAAACAAAATCTTGACCCTTCCTAGTCAACTGCGTCAACGACAAAGATAACTTAGCAAATCCTTCAATGAATTTCCGATAATAACCTGCCAAACCCAGAAAACTTCTAATCTCAAAAATTGACTTCGGAGTCTCCCATTGTGATACTGCTTCAACCTTCGACAGATCAACTGTAATACCTCTACTCAAAATCACATGGCCAAGAAAAATCACATCCTTCAACCAAAACTCGCACTTAGAAAGTTTAGCATACAACTGCTTCTCTTTCAACACAGATAACACAATCTTCAGATGCTCAACATGATCTTCTTCACTCTTTAAATAGATCAAAATATCATCAATGAACACAACCACAAACTTGTCCAAATAAGGATGGAAAATTCCGTTCATGTACTCCATAAATAGACCTGGTGCATTAGTCACACCAAATGACATCACAGAATATTCATAATGTTCATACTTTCTTCTAAAAGCAGTCTTTTGAATATCTTCGGCCTTCACACGAATCTGATGATACCCAGATCTCAAATCTATCTTACTGAACACACTTGCACCAACCAACAAATCCATCAAATCATCAATCCTCGGAAGTGGATACTTATTCTTGATAGTCACCTTGTTCAATTGTCTATAATCCACACAAAGCCTCATAGAACCTTCTTTCTTCTTAACCAACAAAACTGGTGCACCCCACGGTGACATACTCGGACGAATAAAACTTTTCTCAAGCAGATCCTCAAGTTGATTCTTCAACTATTTCAATTATGATGCGGACATACAGTATGGAGCCATCGATACTGGACTAGTTCCAAGAACAAAGTCGATCGAAAACTCCACTTCACGTCCGGCGACAAATCACTTATCTCATCAGGAAAAACTCCTGGAAAGTCACGAACAATTGGTAAAGCATCAATTGCTCCATATTCACCAATACTCAAAGTTGCCATCAACATAAACACCTTGGCACCATCTTGCACTAACACATTCACTTGCTTAGCAGGCATAAACAAGTCTCCTTCATTCTCAAGTTCAAGAAAAATAACTGTTTTATCAAAACAGTTAATATAAACATGGTTGAATTCCAACCAATTCATCCCAAGAATAACATCAAGTTGATCTAAGTGAAGACACACTAAATCAACTAAAAAGTCTTTACCAAAAATACTCAACGGACAATTCAAACACACATATGGGGTAGTTACTGAACCCATAGCAGGAGTATCAATAACCATACCACCACCCATAACAGACAACTCAAGATTCAATCTTTTAACACAATTCAAATAAATAAGAGAATGTGTAGCTCCAGTATCAATTATAGCAACCAAAGGTATACCATTAATGAAGCACGTACCTGGGATCAATCGATCTTCACTAGTAGTCTCAGATCATGATAGAGCAAACACTTTCCCTTTTGCTTGAGTCTTCTTTGGTTTGTCACACTTGGTACTAATGTGCCCTTGCTCACCAAAGTTGTAGCAAGTCACACTTGCACCGCTTCTGCACTCCAAAGCTTTGTGGTCTGGCTTGCCATACTTGAAACATTTACGCTCAACACTTGTGCACTCAGGAGCACGATGTCCTTCAACACCACACTGAAAACACTTCACCGGAGTGGAAGCTCCTCCCCTACTTGTAACGCCCACATATAATACATGCATCAAATCACAAATTATACATGAGTTTCACTTCTGGTACTGAAACATAATAAGTTCCTAGTTAACACATTATACACATAAATGCCTCTAATACAAAAACCCTAAAAGTCTAAGGCATTACATATACAAGATGTTCCAAAATGATAAAAACTAAGAACTAGATCAAAACAATGATCTCAAAATATAACGCCATAGCGGAAGCCATGCCATCACAAAACTACGATCCGTAAGGAAAGTCAAATAACCTTGTCCTTACCCTTCGCTGAACCTGCAGAACCTGTGATGTAAACAACAATAGTGGGGTGAGATACATCAAATCTCAGTGAGTTCCCTATCTTAAAGTCCTCTCGGCTTTACAAGGTTCTAATAATCCTAACTCATGTCGAAGGGGAAAGGGGAAAGACCATGAGTACACACGCACAAGTAACCACCACGGTGAGCCTGTAAACTCACACTAGTACCGAAGTACCTCTTGAGCCTGTAAACTCAAGGATTCACAAAGTACCAAAGTACCTCTTGAGCCTGTAAACTCAAGGATTCACAATCAATAACCATACCAAGGCATCCCCTTTTCCCGTCCGCTTCTACATCTAGAAGACGATCCGAGTCATGGATCCTCGAATTACTTGACATACGAAATGGATTCGGGAACAACGGCCTGTTAGCCGTGAACCGTCACTTCTCATGGCCTGTTAACCATCACAAGTCTCTACCCGTAGGTCCCATTCGTACTAAACGCGGGAATCAAACCTGCCAAGTAATGGTGCATATGTTTCAGAGGAGCTCGAGACCCATGAAACGCACTATCCAAAAATAACCGGTTATGATTATACAATACACACGCCTCGGCCTTACTAGCACGAGCGTTGTTACTATTTCATCACACACCACAATGTTTAGGGTAAGTCCTCACTCTTCCTATTTCATTTTATATTAACATGCATATTCACTCACCACATGTTAAACAATAATAGGATAGGCAAAACGCATCATAAGTGCATAATAGAATAACATACCACAATTTAAACATAATCATATTACTTTTGAACTTTCTCGATTATTTAATCGGTCGGTAAAATCAACAAATTTTACTTCCATTGCGTAGAATATTTCCTTAGCTTCGTATCGATATAAAGAACGCTTAAATCGGACACCCGAGTAAAAAGTTATGAATGTTAGAAAACTTACAGTGGTAACCGATTAGCAGATATGCTGTAACCGGTTACACTGAAACAGAGGCTAAATGAGAGTTAGAGGCACATTTCGTAACCGGTTAGCACTTATGCTGTAACCGGTTACTGCGTTCAAACTCTGTGCAGGAAGTACAGTTTTTCAAAAGGGTAACCAGTTAGCAGTTATGCTGTAACCGGTTACACTGCGCGCAGAACCATAAAAACCTATTTTTATTCACACATTTCCAACCCAAACTCATTCAATTCATGATCAAACTTCATAACAATTATAAACAGATGATTCCACACATATATTAAGCATGCTATACAATTTATAACACATTTCAACCGTTAGAACATCAATTCCAATAACTCTAACCTAACTCAAACATTTCCAAAAACTCTAAAACTAAAGTCCTAACTAGAACCCACCTTGAGATAAGCAAGATGAAGATGATTGAGAAGATTGGATGAAGATTGATGAATGGATGATGATGATTTTGATGTTCTTGAGCTTTTTCTCCTCTTTCCTCTTTTCTCTCCTTTCCTTTCTTTCTTCTTTCTTTCCTTACTATCTTTTTCTTTTGTTTGGCAAAGTGGAAGGAAAAGAATTCACATAGTAAACTTAGTATTAGAATTAATACTACTAAATGTCCAAAAAGTCTCTTAAGTCCAAATTAATAAAATGCCTCAGAGTCAGATAATATTAATTGGATTTAATCTCAGTTCCACAGTTACTCTAATTATTTTATCAAACAATTTCTCAGAGTACACTGGGCTCAGTCGATCACAATAAAATATTATCCGAGGAAATAGAAATACGGGGTATTACATCCTCCCCCCTTAAATAGAAATTCGTCCTCGAATTTAAAATGTTACCTGAACAGATGTGAATAAGAATCTCGCATTTCCGATTCTAGTTCCCAAGTAGCATCGCCCGGATGCGTCATATCCCATTGCACCTTAACAAGTGGAATGTCTTTGTTCCTTAACACTTTTGTTTCCCTTCCCACAATACAACTCGGTTGTGGTTCAAAAGTCAAATTCGCTTCAATTTCCACTGATTCGGGTAGAATTGGCTAAAGAGGATCAGGAATAAACTTACGGAGCTGAGATACGTGAAAAACATCATGCATTTCAGATAGAGAGGGTGGTAAGGCTAATCTGTAAGCAACTTCACCAATCCTTTCTAAAATTTGATACGGTCCCACGTATCTCGGACTTAATTTACGTGACTTAAACGGTCCTTTCAATCTCAATCTCGGAGTAACTTTCAGAAATACATGGTCACCTTCCTCAAATTCCAAAGGTCTCCTACGGTTATCCGCATAACTCTTTTGACGATCTTGTGCTTGTTTAACTTTCTCACGGATCATTCGAATCTTTTCCGTAGTCTCTTGAATAATCTCGGGTCCCAAAATCCTATCTTCGCCAATTTCAGCCCAGCACAACGGTGTTCTACGCTTCCTCCCATACAATGCTTCATAAGGAGCCATACCGATGCTCGCGTGGTAACTATTGTTATAGGAAAACTCAATTAACGGTAAAAGTTCCTTCTAAGTCCCTCTACTTTCTAGCACACAAGCTCTTAACATATCCTCCATCGTCTGTATTGTTCGCTCAGTCTGACCATCCGTTTGAGGATGATTCGACGTGCTCAAACGCAATTTCGTACCCATCGCTTGTTGGAACACTTTCCAAAACCTCGAAGTAAACTTCGGATCTCTATCGGACACAATACCAGAAGAAATACCATGCAATCTCACAATCTCAGCAATAAACAACCTTGCAAGATGACTTGCCTTATAAGTAGTCTTTACGGCTAAGAAATGTGCAGATTTCGTTAGTCGATCTACAATTACCCAAATAGAATCATACCCACCTTGTGTACGGGGTAAACCCACTGCAAAGTCCATAGAAATATTATCCCACTTCCAAACTGGAATATCCAAAGGTTGTAACAGACCGCCCGGTCTTTGGTGTTCAATCTTCACCTGTTGGCACACCGCACATTTTGACACATATTCCGCTATATCCTTTTTCATCCCAGACCACCAATAATCCCTCTTTAAATCCTGATACATCTTCGAAGAACCAGGATGTATCGTAAAAGTACCTTTATGAGCTTCATCTAAAATCTTTCTTTTCAGTGCCTCATCCTTCGGAACACAAATCCGTTGATTAAACAAAACAACCCCATCAGCTGCTTGTGTAAAACCCGGTTGAAGTAACAATTCTTGTAACTCCTCCTCTATCACTTGTTCTTGTTGAATCTCAACTCTTAAAGTAGAATTGACAGTCAAATTTCCCATAGTTACACCATTCGGAGTCCACTCAAACTGGAGATTAAGATCTCTAAACGTTTCCAACAACGAATACTCCAAAATCATCAATTCTGCATTATAAACCATTTTTCGACTTAAAGCATCCGCTACTTTATTCGCCTTTCCTGGATGATACTTCAGTTCTAAGTCATAATCCTTTAAGTACTCCATCCACCTTCTTTGTCGCATATTCAACTCCTTCTGGTCAAATAGGTATTTCAAACTTTTGTGGTCACTGAACATTTCAAAACGTACACCATACAAATAATGACGCCACACCTTCAGTGCAAACACCACGGCAGCTAGTTCCAAATCATGAGTTGGATAATTCTTCTCATGAACTTTCAACTGTCGAGAAGCATAAGCTACTACTTGCCCGCCTTGCATCAGAACACCCCCTAATCCCCTCTTAGAAGCATCACAGAATACTTCATAAGAGTTATTAGGATCAGGAATAATTAATACTGGAGCACTTGTTAAACTTTCTTTCAATTTCATAAAACTTTGTTCACAACCTGAATCCCACTCAAAAGCAACATCCTTCCGAGTAAGTTTCGTCAGTGGTAAGGCCAATTGAGAAAATCCCTTAATGAACCTTCTATAGTAACCAGCCAAACCCAAGAAACTTCTAACTTCCGAAACATTTCTCGGTCTCTCCCAATTAATCACTGCCTCTACTTTCGATGGATCCACTGCCACACCACCTTGAGATATAACATGTCCAAGAAAATTTACTTCCGACATCCAAAACTCACACTTGCTCAACTTAGCAAACAATTGCTTCTCTTGCAATACCGATAAGACAATTCTCAGATGTTCTCCGTGCTCTTGTGGAGTACGAGAATAAATAAGAATGTCGTCAATAAATATTACCACAAATTGGTCCAAGTAAGCCTGAAATATACGATTCATGTAATCCATAAAAACAGCTGGAGCATTAGTCACACCGAAAGGCATCACTAAGAATTCGTAATGACCATAACGTGTCCTAAATGCAGTTTTTGGCACATCGGAACTCTTCACTCGAATCTGATGATAACCCGACCGTAAATCAATCTTCGAGAACACACAGGCTCCCTTCAATTGATCTAACAAGTCATCTATCCTTGGTAAGGGGTACTTGTTCTTAATGGTAACTTTTTTCAACTTACGATAATCAATGCACAAACGCATTCCCCCGTCTTTCTTCTTTACCAATAACACTGGAGCTCCCCAAGGTGAAACACTCGGTCTAACAAAGTGCTTAGACATCAAATCCTCCAATTGGTCCTTCAATTCTCTTAATTCAAGCGGTGCCATCCGATAAGGAGAAACGGATATAGGAGCCGTTCCCAGTACCAGGTCAATAGAGAACTCAACTTCTCTCTCCGGAGGAAGAGAAGAAACATCCTCAGGAAACACTTCAGGAAACTCACACACTATTGGAATACTCAGAACTTGCTGTTCACTACTTCCTTCCTTAGTAAGAACCAATAGAACAGATTTCTCCTTCTTAAATAAGAAATTTACCATTTCCACCGTACCTTCTAAAATCGTTGATAATACATCTTTCGGAGTAGCCTCAGCAGATGGAATAATAATTAGCTTCTCCTCACAACCGATAAAAACCGAATTAGCTGAAAGCCAGTCCATTCCCAGAACAACATCCACTTTCTTAAGCGGCAAACAAATAAGATCAATCTGGAAAACTCTTTCGTTCACCGACAACACACAATTTTCACACATCAAAGGCGTTTCAACCATTTCATCCATGGCAGTAGTAACCACCATAGGAGGAGACAAAGGAATAGTTTGCAACCCAAGTCGCTTCACACAACGCGTGGACACAAAAGAATGCGTTGCCCCACAATCAAATAAAACAAAACAAGGTTGACCATTTACGAAACACGTACCCGCAATCAAGGAGTTGTCACCCTTTGCTTTCCTCGCATCCAAGGTATACACTCGTCCAGTTGTCTTCCCTTTTGTCTGATCTCTACCCTGAGGACAATCCTTAGCCATGTGGCCCACCCTATTACACTGATAACATCTCATTCCTTCCAAACTGCACCTACCATAATGAGTCCGTCCACACATACGACATACCGGAGGCACACTTGTTCTAGAACTCTGAGTTTGCTTCCCTTTGGAAAACTGTTGCCTTTGCCTAAACTGTTGATTCGACCTCCCACGGTCACCTTGAGTTGCCCTGTTTGAATCCACCTCCATTTGTACCTTTTTCAAACTATTCTTCGCCACATAACATTGTCTTAACATTTCTGCATAAGTAGAAAATTCCCGTTGAGACACGCTGTGTAAAATTTCAGCCCTCAAACCAAACAAAAACTGATCAATCTTCCACCTCTCATCGGGGGCATACATGGCCTGCCTAGAATAGTCAGCCATGATCTCAAATTTTTCCGCATAAGAAGCCACTGATAAATTGCCCTGTCTCAACTGTTGAAACTCAAACTCCTTTTGAGACCTTAAAGAACTTGGAAAATATTTCTCCATAAAAGTGACCTTAAATTGTTCCCACACTTTTGGTACCTCTTGGGTTGTCATTAAGGCCGAAGCACTCTCCCACCACCTTATGGCAGGACCCTTCAACCAGTGAGAAGCAAAGACCACTTTATTCTCCTCACTGCAATGAACTATCAGAAAAATCCGTTCCATACCTGTTATCCATTCGTGCGCCTTCACCGGACCTAGCCCTCCCTGAAACTTCGGAGGATTCATACGGATGAATTCTCTATAGGTTCCCCCTGCAACTTTAGGAACAACCACTGGAGGATGCAGACCATCAGCCATTTGCTGTACCATTCCCTACATAAACTGATTCTGCTGCTGCTGCATCTGTTGCATGAATTGATACAGAGGAGCATTCCCTTCATCACCCTGCGGAACCGTCCCAGTTGGAGTAGTTCTCGAAGTCCTTGGTCTTCCACGGTTGTTTCTACGTTTGTCGGCCATGTTCCTAAATGTCATACAAATAGGATTAAGTTGATTAGGCTCAATACCATAAATATAACACGTAAGACCAAAGGCGACACCACGTATCTGAAACAGAAAGAATTACTTATTCTATTTCACGACCAGGTCGAGGATACGGCCTGCTCTAATACCAACTGTAACGCCCACATATCATACATGCATCAAATCACAAATTATACATGAGTTTCACTTCTGGTACTGAAACATAATAAGTTCCTAGTTAACACATTATACACATAAATGCCTCTAATACAAAAACCCTAAAAGTCTAAGGCATTACATATACAAGATGTTCCAAAATGATAAAAACTAAGAACTAGATCAAAACAATGATCTCAAAACATAACGCCATAGCGGAAGCCATGCCATCACAAAACTACGATCCGTAAGGAAAGTCAAATAACCTTGTCCTTACCCTTCGCCGAACCTGCAGAACCTGTGATGTAAACAACAACAGTGGGGTGAGATACATCAAATCTCAGTGAGTTCCCTATCTTAAAGTCCTCTCGGCTTTACAAGGTTCTAATAATCCTAACTCATGTCCAAGGGGAAAGGGGAAAGACCATGAGTACACACGCACAAGTAACCACCACGGTGAGCCTGTAAACTCACACTAGTACCGAAGTACCTCTTGAGCCTGTAAACTCAAGGATTCACAAAGTACCAAAGTACCTCTTGAGCCTGTAAACTCAAGGATTCACAAAGTACCAAAGTACCTCTTGAGCCTGTAAACTCAAGGATTCACAATCAATAACCATACCAAGGCATCCCCTTTTCCCGTCCGCTTCTACATCTAGAAGACGATCCGAGTCATGGATCCTCGAATTACTTGACATACGAAATGGATTCGGGAACAACGGCCTGTTAGCCGTGAACCGTCACTTCTCATGGCCTGTTAACCATCACAAGTCTCTACCCGTAGGTCCCATTCGTACTAAACGCGGGAATCAAACCTGCCAAGTAATGGTGCATATGTTTCAGAGGAGCTCGAGACCCATGAAACGCACTATCCAAAAATAACCGGTTATGATTATACAATACACACGCCTCGGCCTTACTAGCACGAGCGTTGTTACTATTTCATCACACACCACAATGTTTAGGGTAAGTCCTCACTCTTCCTATTTCATTTTATATTAACATGCATATTCACTCACCACATGTTAAACAATAATAGGATAGGCAAAACGCATCATAAGTGCATAATAGAATAACATACCACAATTTAAACATAATCATATTACTTTTGAACTTTCCCGATTATTTAATCGGTCGGTAAAATCAACAAATTTTACTTCCATTGCGTAGAATATTTCCTTAGCTTCGCATCGATATAAAGAACGCTTAAATCGGACACCCGAGTAAAAAGTTATGAATTTTAGAAAATATTTTTAGAAAACTTACAGTGGTAACCGGTTAGCAGATATGCTGTAACCGGTTACACTGAAACAGAGGCTAAATGAGAGTTAGAGGCACATTTCGTAACCGGTTAGCACTTATGCTGTAACCGGTTACTGCGTTCAAACTCTGTGCAGGAAGTACAGTTTTTCAAAAGGGTAACCAGTTAGCAGTTATGCTGTAACCGGTTACACTGCGCGCAGAACCATAAAAACCTATTTTTATTCACACATTTCCAACCCAAACTCATTCAATTCATGATCAAACTTCATAACAATTATAAACAGATGATTCCACACATATATTAAGCATGCTATACAATTTATAACACATTTCAACCGTTAGAACATCAATTCCAATAACTCTAACCTAACTCAAACATTTCCAAAAACTCTAAAACTAAAGTCCTAACTAGAACCCACCTTGAGATAAGCAAGATGAAGATGATTGAGAAGATTGGATGAAGATTGATGAATGGATGATGATGATTTTGATGTTCTTGAGCTTTTTCTCCTCTTTCCTCTTTTCTCTCCTTTCCTTTCTTTCTTCTTTCTTTCCTTACTATCTTTTTCTTTTGTTTGGCAAAGTGGAAGGAAAAGAATTCACATAGTAAACTTAGTATTAGAATTAATACTACTAAATGTCCAAAAAGTCTCTTAAGTCCAAATTAATAAAATGCCTCAGAGTCAGATAATATTAATTGGATTTAATCTCAGTTCCACAGTTACTCTAATTATTTTATCAAACAATTTCTCAGAGTACACTGGGCTCAGTCGATCACAATAAAATATTATCCGAGGAAATAGAAATACGGGGTATTACACTACTCAGCATCTTGCCATCACTAGCTTTCTATTTCCTCTTACCAGCAGGAGTCACATACGGCTTCCCTCTGAATTGACCTTTTCCTTTCTTATTATTCAAACTCTTGTAGTGTGCAGAACGGGCTCTACTATCTTCATCATAGATCCTGCTCTTGTTCACCAACTCATAAAATTGCCTAATCTCTTGATAACCAATGGCTTGCTTGATTTCAGGCCTCAACCATTCACATACTTAAGACACTTGGATCTTTCAGCACTAGAAGTGTTGTAGTGAGGACAAAACTTAATTAACTCTTCAAATATTGCTGCATACTCAGCCACATTTAAGTTACCTTGCTTCAACTCAAGAAACTCAATTTCCTTCTTTCCACGAACATCTTTTGGAAAATACTTCTCCAGAAACGCGTCTTTGAGCAAATCCCAAGTAATCTCAATCTCATCTTCTTCAAACCTCTGAAGAGTGTTATTCCACCAATATTCAGCTTCATTCACAAGCATGTGGGTGCCAAAATCCATCTTCTGCACATTTGAACAGTTCATGACTCAAAAGATATTCTCAATCGCTTCCAGCCATTCTTGTGCTTGGTAAGGATCATGCGTTCCCTTGAACGTTGGCAGATTGTTCTTCTGAAACTTTCCCAAAGCACGGAACTCATCATCAGCGTTGTTTCCAACATTCACATGGCCTTGCTTATTCTGCCCAATTACTCCAGCCAACATCTCCAAAGTTTCAGAAATCGCGTCATAATTCCTACCTGCAGTCATAGTTCTAAATTCCAACAACATATTCTCGTTATGACAAACAATACCGATAGTGCTACACACACATATCAAGTACAAAAAGAAATAAATACACTAACTACTTGGTCAACTGACCGACCTTGCTCTGATACCACTAATGTAACACCCTTCTAAACCCCGCAGAAATATATAAATAAATCAGAGTAAATAATCATGCATTTCACAAAAGGGTGTCACACATAATTATTAATCCTCATACAACACCTGTCATGCTGATTAACACTTAAATAATTTCATGCTTTTCAAAAACTATCACATTAGCATGTAGCAGCAGATTCAAGTTAATCATAATTAACATAAAGAAAGTTTATGCTCATCACGTTCATAATCAATACTTAGGCATAAAAGCCAATAATCCACATGATTCAAAATAAGTATAGCAACATAAAGTGAGCACATAATGTATCTCTAAAAACATAAATCAAACGATCCCAGTATTACATGATCAAAGCATGACTCGACCCAACATAAATAAAGAACTAATCAGCTACTCCAGCGGCTACCTCGCGCTACGAGCAACTCTATTCCTCGGTACCTGAGCGATGTCGTACAAAATATCATTCTAATAGAAGGGTGAGAATTCACATCAATATTGAAATCATAAGATAATAATTAATTTAAAGGCATACAAACATAATTATAATCATTCTCACACTTCAAGGTTTCATCAATTCTACAAGTCACAAACATCCACATTCTTCCATATAACAAACATATATGCTACGTGACTCGATGCAAGATTCAATGCAACTCATGTCATGTGGTACCAACACATGTTATTATTTTTCAGTTTTTACACTTAAACCGAGTCCGTTCTCTAGACCAATAACACACAAAGTCCGTTCTCTAAGCTTTCCAACCCCACTCTAGGTTTGGGACAAGTCACTAGCTCCTACGGAACTAGCAAGCATTACCTCTTGACACAAATGGTGCATATGCAATCAACAATCATATGCAATTAAGACCGTTATCTAATCTTAATATCATGCATATCTCCAATAATTCATCACACTTGAATTACAACACAATTGCACACACCAACACATTTTCATAATCAAAGTATTCATACTTCAAACATCATCACCACAATTAGCAAGTAATATGCAAGTATCGGACTGATTCAATCACAACTCACAAAACACCCGTTACTGATATAGAATAATTAATCAATCACTAATAATTGAATCCAATATTCAATAAAATTTCACTATTTAATAAATAATGATCAATACTTAAATAGACAGCCAATATTTTTATGAATATCAATATTTAATAAATGATCAATAATTAAATTAAATAACCAATATTTTTAAATTAGTTAATCATTGCTTAATTAAATAATTACTATCTAATAAAATAATTAATACTTTAATTAGGTCTCCAATTAATACTAATATAGGTACATATTATAGCATGTGACTATTTTACATGCGATAAGAATGAGTGTGTTAATATTCTGCTATTCCTCAACGGTAATCTTACTTTCCTCATTCATCCAATGGCGTTTAAATTTTTGAATTTTTTTATCATCTATATGCATCAAATATTTTGGTAATGGTTGGACAAAGACGTCTTTACAAACTAAAAATTTGCATTTTTTTTATTTTGCTGAAATGCTTTGGAAACGGTGTTGGCTTCTCTAGATTTGGTTAATGCCATTTCCATCTAAGTAATACAATTAAGTGGACAGAGTGCTATGGACATGATATATGCCAAGTTGATGTACTTAATCATAGACTGCATATGGATGAAGGATTTGATGGGATGCTCTGCCTAAGGTCATACATCTAACGAATAGCTTCTTTGAGTACAAAAATATGAGTGTGCTAATAAACATTAAATGCAACTCACATGCCCTTACATGCTACTAGAAAGAAAAAGGGTACCAATATATTCATTCATGCGCAGCAATGAATTAGGAAAAAAAATAAAATCATGATTATTTAGTTCCCGCGCATAATATATTAGAAGGAAAAGTGAAATCAATCACTTTGCCACACTTACACCCCAGCATATATATATATATATATATATATATATATATATATATATATATATATACATACACTTGCGCCTTATATAAGAAGTTGGGGAAAAGTGGTCCTCATTGCCACTGAATACACCTAGTAATTAAATAATGACCACCTACCTCTAGCACACATATAGTCACCTTGGTGTACCCCAAATTTTACCCTTAGATCCATTGATCTCTTGCATGTCATTTTAGGTCAATCATGTAGCATAGTTAACCCTTTTATCAGGTTTTTATTTGTGTTTGTTTCTTTTTTATCAGGTGTTATCTTAAGGAGATTCAAGAAGTGATTAATCAAGATTTTTGGATGGAGCATTGAATCAAGTAAGCGTCTAAGAATTGTCTCCATAACCCTAACCATGATCCTCTCCATAACCAAATTTCTACCCACTTTATCTACCCTCAATCATCTTTTATATTCCTAACCAATTTCATTAATCATTTAACCAATTTTATCCAAACTCTCCATTTGTCAATTTTAATTCTCCTAAACCATATCTATAACCCTAATCAATTAATCCACCATTATTATTTTGTTTTCCTAATCATTTTCTTTTATAACAAGAGATGAAAAAACCAATTCTAATTTTATTTTATAAGCCCACATGATTGGCCCAACGTACAAATGTATTGCAAACTATATTGGATTTAAATTTCATTGCCAAGAACCAATGGGAATCAAGCTTAATTGTTTTGACTTTTCAACCTTGATAATCAACCAATGAAGAAACGACATGTGGCATATGAGAAACCAAAATCAACCAAAACATTTTCCTCTTCCTTGGTCGTATTCACAAGCTTCAGAATGGAAGAGAGATTCAAAGGAAACAAGTGAATCATTCCATCAGAAACCGTTTCAGCCTCAAATCCTTGGCGCGCTATTTGTTCACTTTGAATTCTCCAAGACCATTCCCGTTTTAGCTTTCAACTGTTTGGCTCAATAAAAGTGGTTCTGAGGATTTGCCAGTTTCTGCATTCAACCTGTCCTCGTCTGCGAACCTCTTCATGCCATCCCCAACCTTTGGCACATTTGATACTGTAATACCCCAAATTTTGACCACTTAGATTTCCCATCATTGTGAAAATCATCATCACAATATGGATGTACCTTTATGCTTCATTAGTCTCCCCAAAGATGGGTGAGCATCCACTACAATCAAAATTAGGGTTTCAAGCCCTCTCTGAGTGCTTAGACAAAGGATCAATCAAGAAATGACATGATCTTCAACTTGTCTAATCTCTTAAATATCCACAATGGATCAAAAAGGACTCCCACTTCAAGGATTAAGCACAAGGCTGCTCCCTTCTAGGTGGATCAAGTCTCAAGATCGACAGTGTCACCAAATTAGGGTTTTGGTCGACCAGGGCCTCCAGATGGAAATTTTCATCTGGGCACAAGGCAATGATCCAAAACATAACCTAATATACTTCATGGAACCTCATGAACCCATGCATCAAGTCAATTTTGCCTCAGGGGATGCATTCATCAAAAATCAGGAATTAGGGTTTCTTGACCTAATTCACCCCTAAGTTGACTTTTGGGACAAACCATGAGCCAAGACCTCAAGAGATGATTTGAAGTTTGAGCAACAAGTCTCAATTTCATCTGCACCACAATTAGGGTTTTAAGGGAAAAGTCAACTGTAACTTTGACTTTTGACCTGGACATGCTCCCAAACCCTAATACATGATTGAATATACCCTATGACACCCATGGAACATGTCCATCAAGTTTGATTTAGGTCAAGGACATGATTTCCTGAAGAATTGCACAGTTTGGAATTCATCTGATAAAAAGTCAACTGTGCACAAAAGTCAACTTTGACTTTTTGAGATTTTTCACCAAAATGGATTTTTAACCCTAAAATGATGTTAATGTATGATTTGAATCATCATTCATCAAGAAAAATCAAGAAAAGTGAGATAACTTGTAAAAGGGGTAACCATAAAACTTGGAAATTTTTCTAAGTTAAAAATAAAGTGGCAAAGGTACCAACTTTGGAGGACCATAACTCCTAAACCACAAGGCCATTTTTTCTCATCGAAAGATGGATTTGTAGCCCTCATTATCACCTACAAAAACTTCAACTACAAGTCATTCCAATTCATTAAGGATTTTGAGTTATGGAGTGATCAAAGTGGCTGAAAAGTGAAAATGTCACTTTTTCCAACACTTAGTGAAATTTTCACTAAGTCAGATTCTGCCTCACTTTTTGCCAAATGTAGGGGGATTTTTCACTTGGAATCAAAAGAGATCAAAACCAAACTTGTTCAAACAGTTGTTGTATCATGTAAGAGCTTTCCAAAATGGCCAAGAACATTGCCAAATTCAACCTACACCATGAGATACAACATTGCCAAGTTGCCTTGCTGAAATCTGTCAAGGCAAGGCAGAATTTGCAACTTTGGTCGATTTGCCAAAATCAGCCAAATTTAATTGCTCCTATCCACTTGGACACCTCAGAGGATTGTATCTAAAGGGGACAATCACTGAGCCAAGCCTCCAAACTCCATGGAACAAGAAATAGCATGTTGAACCTAGAATGGCCAAAATAGGGACAAGACTTCAAATTTGGAATGAGGCATTCAATGGAACCATCAAGGTGGCATGGACTGAGCCATTCTCATCTGAAATCAGTCAAGACTTATCCAAGACCAAGGGAACCAAAGCTCTGTGCCCTAACCTCTAGTCAATGGCTAGAGGAGACTTGGATTTTCATTTGCCAACATTGGTCAAACCTACTTACCAGCTGCCATGCACTATTCCTTGCAAAACAAACTTGCTCTACTATAAATAGAGCTCAATTGTGGTCAGCTTGAGTACACCAAAGCCATCTAACAGATGCTTTCCTCAAAATCTCTTCTTTCACTCCAATTTTGCCTTCTAAGGCAAGTCACTATCGGGTTTTGAGTTTGAGAGCAATTCCAATCAAACCAATCACTCACACACCTCACATACATCACATATGAGCTGATCAAACACTTAGATTACTTCTGAAACATCAATTTCACAAAATCACCAGCTGGTTGCTCAAGGTTTTAACCAAAGTGCAGCTGAGGTACCACAAAATGATCCAGCCAATTTCAATCAAGTCCAACCATCCAAACACAATCCATAGGGTGTAGGGAAGCTGTTCAGATCATCACAACTCATCTGTAACACCTCCAAATCAAAAATCACTTTGAACTTGCTGTCACGGCCTAGAGGTAAGCACATACTTGGTCATCTCTCAATCTATGCATATTTCCTCGCACAATAATTTGGCCATATGTTCATAATCATGCATGGAATGTTTTCCCCCAATTAATTGCATTGTTTGAATCGTGTATCAAAAATCCCAGCCTTCATGCAGAAATTAGGGTTCTTGAGGTCTCTTCGTGATTTCTTGTTGTATGTTTAATTTAAATGAAATTAAAGTACATAGACATGATCGTGAGGTTGAGACGAGCATAATGATATGTGGATTACATGATATGATTACGTATTCATGGAGATTGGATAGAAAATGCAAATCTGAGAAACCAAGAACACGCGCGTGTTCTTCAGCTGCTCTTGGCGCCATTTTTCATATATTCAAATATTTGAATTTTGTGATTTTGTTTAATTGATTCAAAAATTAATTTCTCTCTGAGTTTTAATGATTTTGAGTTGATTCTTTTTTTAATAATTCACAAAAATGTTAAAATATTTTATTTTCACAAAAAATCCCAAAAATATTATTTATTTCATATAATTGATATTTTTGTAAAGAATTAATATTTTGATTGTTTTTGGCATTTTAAATTTTTTTTCTACATTGATTTTGCAACTTTTAATGCTTTCTAATTATTTTGTAGGTCAATACTTAATTTTTGAAGCATTAATCCAAGATCACAATTTGTTTTCCATGTGTTAAACAATTTTTGATCATTTTAATTGAATTTTTATTCAATTAAATACATTTTGAAAACAAATTAGGGTTTTGGATTAATTCAACCCTCATAAATCATTTTCAAAACTCTTTGGGCCTCTTGAGAGAGTGTAAGACCCATCCCCCCTTGTACAAAAACTTTTTGGGCCTCACTCATTGTATAAGTCCCTCTGTACAAGTAAACGGCACGATCGTCGCCCGTTTAAAAATAAAAATCATCTGGGCCTCTCCTTGAGCTATAAGACCCATTCAAAACACTTTGGGCATCTATTAGAGTGTAAGACCCAATCCCCCTTTTAACCAAAACATTTTGGGCCTCACTTATTGTATAAGTCCCTCTGCGTTAAAAGAAAACCTCGGCGCGATCGCCATTTTTTAAACGAAAAATCATTTGGGCCTACCCTCGTGTTATAAGCCCCACTCTTTTTTCTTCAAACCTTTTTGGGCCTCTTGAGAGAGTGTAAGACCCATCCCTTTGTACAGAAAACCTTTTTGGGCCCCAGTCACTTGTATAAGTCCCGCTGTACAAAGTCAAACAGTGCGCTCACTGATAAAACCCTGGGCCTCTCCTTGAGCTGTAAGCCCCAAATATTTCTTTTTCAAAGCATTTTCTCCTTTGATTTTGAATATATTATTGTTTCCAATCTTTCTTTGTTGAACAACTAACCAAACAGCATGGAAGCACTCCAACCGAGTAAGTGGTTATCGCTTTCATATTATAAACTGTATTGTAGGGCTGCTCACTGTAAGTCTCCTTTCATAAACTCATATCTACTGTGTAATAATAGTATAGATATTTCGAGTTTCCCCGGCTACTACGTCTAGAACTAGGTGGCGCCGTTTCATTTATTCGTAGAAATAGACGCCTAGATCCCCAATAGGAGCACCAGATACAGTCTTCTCTTCGGCTGTCCTCCTTAGGAATCGTCAAGAAGCTCTACTCCCCAAGATGAATGTATTCTCCGTGAATGGCATCTTTGAGTTTCTTCCAAATTCTCGAACTTTCCTGACTTGATCTATTCCTTGTGGATAGCTTGCCTTGAATGTCTCGGGGTTTGGGTACCCACTACGGTCATAATCTTGGACCTTAACTAAGGAACCCTCTTTAAAAGCTAAAAGTCACTGGATAGTAAACCTCACACGTTTACCAGTGGTTTTTATCTTTAAAAGAGTTATCTCTCCTAATGGAAAGGAGATGATAGACCCACTGGCTTCTTAAAAGCATCGGCCTCCTCTTGGGCATTATTCAAGGACACTACGGCTTCTTAGAAGTATTCACAGCCTCCTCTTAGGCTTCGTATAATGATCTCTTCCTCTGAGAATGATAGCCTCCTCTTGGGCTTCGTACAAATTGTCCCGACGACCTCCTAGAGGTATAGGAACAGAACCTAGTCATCCTCATAGAACAGTCCTTTCATAGAGTCTACTACTGTTTCTCAAAGCGTAGTACGAAAGATAAAACTCTAGACACGGACAGTCTAACTTCCTTGAGTCTCAAAAGACATTCTCAAGTGACCCATTCGTTAAATAGGAAGGAAACCCGCAGACTCGGACAGTCTCAATACCCTTTGGATTTCCAGTTTCCCCAAAGAAAAGGAAACAACCCCGATCCTCAGATCTAACCCATGAGTACAGTAATGCTCATATAAGAACTGATTTTCTCTTTCAAAATCAGTATACTGGACCTGTCACTTAACTGACACAATAACCTTAGCCTTCTCTTGGGCTTTGTACAAATGATTCTCCCCAGCGGAGTCAAACAACGTTTTGCCTCTCTCTCTCGGGCTTTGTACGAGACACATAAGAGACTCCCTCGTTGAGTCAATCCCCCTTTCGCCTCCATCTCGGGCTTTGTACGAGATACAAAAAGGTTCTTATTGAGCCAAACAAACAATAGCCTCCATCTCGGGCTTTATACGAGATACCAAAAGACTCCATCGTCGGGTCAAAATCTTTTAGCCTCTCTCTCGGGCTTTGTACGGGACACAAAATTGCCTCCTCTTAGGCTTTGTATAATGATTTTCCTAGCGGAAAATAGCCTCCTCTTAGGCTTTGTATAAGAAAACCACTGGTTGATCCAATTAACCTTTTAGCATCAAAGCTGTGCCTCGTTCACAGTATACAAACATCAACAACTCCTTCCCCTTCATCTAATCGCTGTAAGCGGCAAGCCTCTGGATCATCTATATCCACGCCACTGTCTCTCTTTTAGCATGAGAAATTCCTAAGGAAAGATGACATTGGTCTACACTGAGTTAAAGTCTTCTCCTTCAGGTTAAAACCCTTTCTTCGGAAATTATGGCATTGCTCGGATCCGCGTATCCCAGTTAAAGTAATTCTCCTTCTCCCCTCTTTAGAGATGACAAATTCTCTCTAAAGCCGAGGTCTTTCAGCTTCACGTCTTGGGCTTTGAACAAGACACAAATAGACCTTTCAGCTTCACATCTTGGGCTTTGAACAAGATACAAACCACCTTTCGCTTCACGTCTTGGGCTTTGAACAAGACACCAAAAACCAATTTCCTCCCATAGAATAGGAGGAACTACGAACGCTCAGATTTCCCTATTTCGGTAAACGGGAATACGTAGGCATAAGATCGAAAGAAAAGATCTTAGCGAGCGCAATCAACAAAAAACCCAAATCCCATATCTCCATCAATCAAAAGTGTAACACCCCAATTCCCATCGCGAATAAATAACAATTAATAAAATCAGAGTAACTAAAAATTTATTTTTCCGACAGGAAACACGGATGTCACACTTAAATGCACAAAATACAATCCCTGCTCAACATTTCTGATACATAACACAAAGAGAAACTTTTCCTTACAAAAGGATGGTCAATTATGGAATAAAGCGGAAAGATCCATAACCGACTTGTTTTACAAAATAAACTGTTTTAGAACATCAAAATATAAATACAGAATATATTCAACAATTATATACATATAACAAAACGTTCCCCGACTCCCGTGCTACGTATCAGAGCAGACACCACGAACGACAACGGAACGGAGGACTAATCTCCACAAAAGCCTCCAAGCCTCTAAAGCTGACAATCTGCACTATGCCATAAAAAGCATATTCCAGCAGAAGGGTGAGAAATAACAACTATAACAAGTTTGCATAATAATATGCCACAACACAGATAATTCACATATGTAATATTTCTCACCGCATACATCACATACTAACACATATAGCATGGCACCAATACATAATATATCACACATAATAAATCGAATCATGATTTTCCACACATAACACATCCCTTCACAATTCACACCACAATTCATCACAACTCACTCATATACATCACAATGTATATATCTATACGAAACCAAGCATATAATCATGCATATTCCATTAATTCCATACTTCCACAAACCATACTTTTCCATATTCATTCATCAATGCAAATATACAAAAGATGATCAATGCATACCATAGAGATCGACCAACGACTCTATATAGATGCAAATGCGGTACCGACTCAATTGGTGATACATTAGTCCCCCAGGAACTCTTGGAATCATCGCTCGTTACATAGAGTAACTCCCCGTCGGGCCTACGATGTTCCCCGTCGCTTCCTCTTATAAATAAGCACACGACGTTTATGGATTGCTTCCACCTATATGGATCAGGCACACAATCCGATCGCTTCCACTTATCATCAAGCACACGATCAGTTGTAACGTCGCTATCGTCCCATAGTGTGTAAGGCACACGAACGTACAACGGATTCATATAGAATCCTAATAGCAAGAGCGCATGTTTTTATGCTTGACACATGCACGACTCATGCTAAATAAATGTTCATGCATATATAATAATCATGCATATCAATCACAACCAAAGTGATATATAACAATGCCCAACGGCCACAAACCATCAACAAAGTATTCCACAACAACCAATTATCATCAAAGAATCATCACACAAGTCATACACATCCATCATGTATATTCACATCATATAAACCACATAAAAGCTCCACGTTACATAACAAAAGCACAACACACGGTAAAACCTCAACCGTGCGCATTTAACGCGATGAAAACCCGACAACTCGACTATTTTTCCAAAACACGAATTAATTAAATCATCCACTGACCTCCAACCTAATTTTAAAAGAAAGAACATTTCGTTAGCTTTCCAACGGTATAAAGAACGTCCCAATCCGAGTTACGGATCAAAAGATATGAATTTCCGAAGTTTCCCCGAAAAACCAGAATTTCTGTTTCAGCACAGTAGGTATCGATCCCTAATTCGCATGTATCGATCCCTGCTGTATTAAAAATTCCATTTTTCCCAATTTTCACAGTAGGGATCGATCCCTGGGGTTATGTATCGATCCCTAACCCTGTTTTTCACAAAAAACCAGATTTTCTCCATTACACCTATGCTGTCCTTTTCCGAAACACCCAAAAACTCGACTAAATCGAACATTTTCACCGAAACAAACATATACTCATAAACACCAAATACATAAGAACAATTTAGAACACTTAAACAAAATTTCTACGACGTTCGATTTTTCGATTAAATTTCTATCGTTCAAAAACCAGAATTTTTAAACTTCACCAAATCGAATAAAAAGCACGACATACGACGACCTAACCTTCCTCGATACAACTACGTAATTTATTTCGAATTCTAACCGTGAAAACATCGGTTTCTATCAATTTCCTACAATTCAACCTAAACGTAAACAACAACGGAAACATCCCGAAAACTAACCGAAACCTAACCAAACTTCGTGAAACTGCAAACAGCAGCTCACATACATACAACCAACCAACACATGTATTTATACGACTTTCCGACCGTAGAAACATCGGTTTCTATCGATTTCGTCCAATACGGCATAAACGGAAACATATTGAAAACAACCAAAACATTCACCACAAACAACACATATACATACACAAGCAAGATATAATTGAAACTTCTCACCCTTACCCGATTAATCGCGCTCGAAACGGATGAATACTCGATTTTCCTCTTTTTCTCTTTTCTCTCCTCTTCCTCTTCTTTCCTTCTCTTTCTTTCTCTTTTCTTCTCTTTCTATTTTTCTGTTTTCTTTTCTCTCTATTTCTATCTTTCTATTCTATTTAAACAAAATATCTACCCAATGACCAAAATACCCCTACACTCAAATATCTCGCAAACGCTCTCAAAATGCGATAAAACATAATAACGATGAAAAATAACAATTTTCTAAATAAAAGTCGAAAATAAAATAATATAATAATAAAATAATCAAATAGACTCGATTAAATAAGACTGACCAAAACTGCGGCGTTACAATTCTCCCCCACTTAGACATTTTCGTCCTCGAAAATATACCGAGACGAATAACTCCGGACACGACTCTCGCATCCGATCAACAAACCAACATGCCAACAAAAGGCGCACCACGAATAACACAACTGACAAACCACCTTGGTAACTACAACAACGACACGACAACGACGACAACTACAACGACAAGATGCAAAGCCCATACAATGCACTTGACGACCAACTCACACAATTCACCATTCTTATCAAACACTCCAAACAATTGCAAGTTCACTCAAACTCAACCAAACCATTCCAGTCATCTGCTCATGAAAGTGGACACTTATTCTCTATCGTTACCTTATTCAACTGTCCGTAATCCATACACAATTTCTCCTCTTAACAATCCAAATTCCATAAATCCCAACGTGTAGCAACAACCAATCCAAAAGAACTCTCAAATAGTACATCCACACTTAAGGTTTTCTCAAAATTTCCATTAATGCTCTAAAATTCCAAAAACTCCAAACCTCTTCGGAACTCTAAGTTTGGCTTTCCATAGTCTCAATACCATTATACTTGTTATTCCATTATATCATCCTTCCTTTTGTTACCAACAATTCTGGAGCTCTCCAAGACGACACACTTGGCCTCACAATTCTCCTTTCCAGTAAATCTTCCAACTGCTCTATCAGTTCGGGTACCTCTAACGCTAACATCCAATATTCCATCCGGGAATGCATCTGAAAATCACGCACAACCGGTAGCTCATCACTGTGTCCTTCCTGCCAATTTCTAGAAAACTATCATCACAAACATAACAACATCTTAGTTTCACTTCCTAAAAGTTCTCCTGCTTACTTAGCAGATCCAAACCTGAAATCCTTACCTTCGTCCAATTTGAGTTCACACTATTCTCTCTGAGAACCACCATTAACGATGCCCAATCATTCACTCTCAAAACTTCCCAATTGAACCAACATACCAAAACCTCTAATCTATTGCATCTTCCGATATTAGCATCTTCATCGACTCATCAAAACAATCTGTAATCGTTTCCTTAAATTCCAAACACTCATTTCACACACTATCAAAGCCGGAAAGACACGTCTATTCTATCCAACATAATTTCCGTCTGCTATCAACAAGAGATTAAGGGTGATCAGTTCCTCAATTTGCCAATAGACAGCCGACAATCATGATGTGGCATAAACCATCTTTACCAACTATAATAGCATTACTTACATCTCATACACAAAACTACCTAAGGCAAAAATCCTTAGTTGACATAAACCTTACCTCCGCCTTCCCTCCGGAACCGGGAACCACACTGTCCAAAGAGCACTTACAATCTAGCAACCAACGGTACACTGAGCCAACGCTCCACACCTGAAACAACATGGAGAAGTACCAGCTTCTCCCCCACTTATCTCAATCTCACACCTGAAGACAAAGGATTAGAAAACCAGAAAGTACTGATAGTGTTCCACACACCTATCACGTACTAAGGGACAAACAACAACGACAGTATTCAACTGTCACACCAACTAACTCAACAACTTGGCCGGACGGACCGACCTGCTCTGATACCACTTGTAACACCCCAATTCCCATTGCGAATAAATAACAATTAATAAAATCAGAGTAACTAAAAATTTATTTTTCCGACAGGAAACACGGATGTCACACTTAAATGCACAAAATACAATCCCTGCTCAACATTTCTGATACATAACACAAAGAGAAACTTTTCCTTACAAAAGGATGGTCAATTATGGAATAAAGCGGAAAGATCCATAACCGACTTGTTTTACAAAATAAACTATTTTAGAACATCAAAATATAAATACAGAATATATTCAACAATTATATACATATAACAAAACGTTCCCCGACTCCCGTGCTACGTATCAGAGCAGACACCACGAACGACAACGGAACGGAGGACTAATCTCCACAAAAGCCTCCAAGCCTCTAAAGCTGACAATCTGCACTATGCCATAAAAAGCATATTCCAGCAGAAGGGTGAGAAATAACAACTATAACAAGTTTGCATAATAATATGCCACAACACAGATAATTCACATATGTAATATTTCTCACCGCATACATCACATACTAACACATATAGCATGGCACCAATACATAATATATCACACATAATAAATCGAATCATGATTTTCCACACATAACACATCCCTTCACAATTCACACCACAATTCATCACAACTCACTCATATACATCACAATGTATATATCTATACGAAACCAAGCATATAATCATGCATATTCCATTAATTACATACTTCCACAAACCATACTTTTCCATATTCATTCATCAATGCAAATATACAAAAGATGATCAATGCATACCATAGAGATCGACCAACGACTCTATATAGATGCAAATGCGGTACCGACTCAATTGGTGATACATTAGTCCCCCAGGAACTCTTGGAATCATCGCTCGTTACATAGAGTAACTCCCCGTCGGGCCTACGATGTTCCCCGTCGCTTCCTCTTATAAATAAGCACACGACGTTTATGGATTGCTTCCACCTATATGGATCAGGCACACAATCCGATCGCTTCCACTTATCATCAAGCACACGATCAGTTGTAACGTCGCTATCGTCCCATAGTGTGTAAGGCACACGAACGTACAACGGATTCATATAGAATCCTAATAGCAAGAGCGCATGTTTTTATGCTTGACACATGCACGACTCATGCTAAATAAATGTTCATGCATATATAATAATCATGCATATCAATCACAACCAAAGTGATATATAACAATGCCCAACGGCCACAAACCATCAACAAAGTATTCCACAACAACCAATTATCATCAAAGAATCATCACACAAGTCATACACATCCATCATGTATATTCACATCATATAAACCACATAAAAGCTCCACGTTACATAACAAAAGCACAACACACGGTAAAACCTCAACCGTGCGCATTTAACGCGATGAAAACCCGACAACTCGACTATTTTTCCAAAACACGAATTAATTAAATCATCCACTGACCTCCAACCTAATTTTAAAAGAAAGAACATTTCGTTAGCTTTCCAACGGTATAAAGAACGTCCCAATCCGAGTTACGGATCAAAAGATATGAATTTCCGAAGTTTCCCCGAAAAACCAGAATTTCTGTTTCAGCACAGTAGGTATCGATCCCTAACTCGCATGTATCGATCCCTGCTGTATTAAAAATTCCATTTTTCCCAATTTTCACAGTAGGGATCGATCCCTGGGGTTATGTATCGATCCCTAACCCTGTTTTTCACAAAAAACCAGATTTTCTCCATTACACCTATGCTGTCCTTTTCCGAAACACCCAAAAACTCGACTAAATCGAACATTTTCACCGAAACAAACATATACTCATAAACACCAAATACATAAGAACAATTTAGAACACTTAAACAAAATTTCTACGACGTTCGATTTTTCGATTAAATTTCTATCGTTCAAAAACCAGAATTTTTAAACTTCACCAAATCGAATAAAAAGCACGACATACGACGACCTAACCTTCCTCGATACAACTACGTAATTTATTTCGAATTCTAACCGTGAAAACATCGGTTTCTATCAATTTCCTACAATTCAACCTAAACGTAAACAACAACGGAAACATCCCGAAAACTAACCGAAACCTAACCAAACTTCGTGAAACTGCAAACAGCAGCTCACATACATACAACCAACCAACACATGTATTTATACGACTTTCCGACCGTAGAAACATCGGTTTCTATCGATTTCGTCCAATACGGCATAAACGGAAACATATTGAAAACAACCAAAACATTCACCACAAACAACACATATACATACACAAGCAAGATATAATTGAAACTTCTCACCCTTACCCGATTAATCGCGCTCGAAACGGATGAATACTCGATTTTCCTCTTTTTCTCTTTTCTCTCCTCTTCCTCTTCTTTCCTTCTCTTTCTTTCTCTTTTCTTCTCTTTCTATTTTTCTGTTTTCTTTTCTCTCTATTTCTATCTTTCTATTCTATTTAAACAAAATATCTACCCAATGACCAAAATACCCCTACACTCAAATATCTCGCAAACGCTCTCAAAATGCGATAAAACATAATAACGATGAAAAATAACAATTTTCTAAATAAAAGTCGAAAATAAAATAATATAATAATAAAATAATCAAATAGACTCGATTAAATAAGACTGACCAAAACTGCGGCGTTACAATTCTCCCCCACTTAGACATTTTCGTCCTCGAAAATATACCGAGACGAATAACTCCGGACACGACTCTCGCATCCGATCAACAAACCAACATGCCAACAAAAGGCGCACCACGAATAACACAACTGACAAACCACCTTGGTAACTACAACAACGACACGACAACGACGACAACTACAACGACAAGATGCAAAGCCCATACAATGCACTTGACGACCAACTCACACAATTCACCATTCTTATCAAACACTCCAAACAATTGCAAGTTCACTCAAACTCAACCAAACCATTCCAGTCATCTGCTCATGAAAGTGGACACTTATTCTCTATCGTTACCTTATTCAACTGTCCGTAATCCATACACAATTTCTCCTCTTAACAATCCAAATTCCATAAATCCCAACGTGTAGCAACAACCAATCCAAAAGAACTCTCAAATAGTACATCCACACTTAAGGTTTTCTCAAAATTTCCATTAATGCTCTAAAATTCCAAAAACTCCAAACCTCTTCGGAACTCTAAGTTTGGCTTTCCATAGTCTCAATACCATTATACTTGTTATTCCATTATATCATCCTTCCTTTTGTTACCAACAATTCTGGAGCTCTCCAAGACGACACACTTGGCCTCACAATTCTCCTTTCCAGTAAATCTTCCAACTGCTCTATCAGTTCGGGTACCTCTAACGCTAACATCCAATATTCCATCCGGGAATGCATCTGAAAATCACGCACAACCGGTAGCTCATCACTGTGTCCTTCCTGCCAATTTCTAGAAAACTATCATCACAAACATAACAACATCTTAGTTTCACTTCCTAAAAGTTCTCCTGCTTACTTAGCAGATCCAAACCTGAAATCCTTACCTTCGTCCAATTTGAGTTCACACTATTCTCTCTGAGAACCACCATTAACGATGCCCAATCATTCACTCTCAAAACTTCCCAATTGAACCAACATACCAAAACCTCTAATCTATTGCATCTTCCGATATTAGCATCTTCATCGACTCATCAAAACAATCTGTAATCGTTTCCTTAAATTCCAAACACTCATTTCACACACTATCAAAGCCGGAAAGACACGTCTATTCTATCCAACATAATTTCCGTCTGCTATCAACAAGAGATTAAGGGTGATCAGTTCCTCAATTTGCCAATAGACAGCCGACAATCATGATGTGGCATAAACCATCTTTACCAACTATAATAGCATTACTTACATCTCATACACAAAACTACCTAAGGCAAAAATCCTTAGTTGACATAAACCTTACCTCCGCCTTCCCTCCGGAACCGGGAACCACACTGTCCAAAGAGCACTTACAATCTAGCAACCAACGGTACACTGAGCCAACGCTCCACACCTGAAACAACATGGAGAAGTACCAGCTTCTCCCCCACTTATCTCAATCTCACACCTGAAGACAAAGGATTAGAAAACCAGAAAGTACTGATAGTGTTCCACACACCTATCACGTACTAAGGGACAAACAACAACGACAGTATTCAACTGTCACACCAACTAACTCAACAACTTGGCCGGACGGACCGACCTGCTCTGATACCACTTGTAACACCCCAATTCCCATTGCGAATAAATAACAATTAATAAAATCAGAGTAACTAAAAATTTATTTTTCCGACAGGAAACACGGATGTCACACTTAAATGCACAAAATACAATCCCTGCTCAACATTTCTGATACATAACACAAAGAGAAACTTTTCCTTACAAAAGGATGGTCAATTATGGAATAAAGCGGAAAGATCCATAACCGACTTGTTTTACAAAATAAACTATTTTAGAACATCAAAATATAAATACAGAATATATTCAACAATTATATACATATAACAAAACGTTCCCCGACTCCCGTGCTACGTATCAGAGCAGACACCACGAACGACAACGGAACGGAGGACTAATCTCCACAAAAGCCTCCAAGCCTCTAAAGCTGACAATCTGCACTATGCCATAAAAAGCATATTCCAGCAGAAGGGTGAGAAATAACAACTATAACAAGTTTGCATAATAATATGCCACAACACAGATAATTCACATATGTAATATTTCTCACCGCATACATCACATACTAACACATATAGCATGGCACCAATACATAATATATCACACATAATAAATCGAATCATGATTTTCCACACATAACACATCCCTTCACAATTCACACCACAATTCATCACAACTCACTCATATACATCACAATGTATATATCTATACGAAACCAAGCATATAATCATGCATATTCCATTAATTACATACTTCCACAAACCATACTTTTCCATATTCATTCATCAATGCAAATATACAAAAGATGATCAATGCATACCATAGAGATCGACCAACGACTCTATATAGATGCAAATGCGGTACCGACTCAATTGGTGATACATTAGTCCCCCAGGAACTCTTGGAATCATCGCTCGTTACATAGAGTAACTCCCCGTCGGGCCTACGATGTTCCCCGTCGCTTCCTCTTATAAATAAGCACACGACGTTTATGGATTGCTTCCACCTATATGGATCAGGCACACAATCCGATCGCTTCCACTTATCATCAAGCACACGATCAGTTGTAACGTCGCTATCGTCCCATAGTGTGTAAGGCACACGAACGTACAACGGATTCATATAGAATCCTAATAGCAAGAGCGCATGTTTTTATGCTTGACACATGCACGACTCATGCTAAATAAATGTTCATGCATATATAATAATCATGCATATCAATCACAACCAAAGTGATATATAACAATGCCCAACGGCCACAAACCATCAACAAAGTATTCCACAACAACCAATTATCATCAAAGAATCATCACACAAGTCATACACATCCATCATGTATATTCACATCATATAAACCACATAAAAGCTCCACGTTACATAACAAAAGCACAACACACGGTAAAACCTCAACCGTGCGCATTTAACGCGATGAAAACCCGACAACTCAACTATTTTTCCAAAACACGAATTAATTAAATCATCCACTGACCTCCAACCTAATTTTAAAAGAAAGAACATTTCGTTAGCTTTCCAACGGTATAAAGAACGTCCCAATCCGAGTTACGGATCAAAAGATATGAATTTCCGAAGTTTCCCCGAAAAACCAGAATTTCTGTTTCAGCACAGTAGGTATCGATCCCTAACTCGCATGTATCGATCCCTGCTGTATTAAAAATTCCATTTTTCCCAATTTTCACAGTAGGGATCGATCCCTGGGGTTATGTATCGATCCCTAACCCTGTTTTTCACAAAAAACCAGATTTTCTCCATTACACCTATGCTGTCCTTTTCCGAAACACCCAAAAACTCGACTAAATCGAACATTTTCACCGAAACAAACATATACTCATAAACACCAAATACATAAGAACAATTTAGAACACTTAAACAAAATTTCTACGACGTTCGATTTTTCGATTAAATTTCTATCGTTCAAAAACCAGAATTTTTAAACTTCACCAAATCGAATAAAAAGCACGACATACGACGACCTAACCTTCCTCGATACAACTACGTAATTTATTTCGAATTCTAACCGTGAAAACATCGGTTTCTATCAATTTCCTACAATTCAACCTAAACGTAAACAACAACGGAAACATCCCGAAAACTAACCGAAACCTAACCAAACTTCGTGAAACTGCAAACAGCAGCTCACATACATACAACCAACCAACACATGTATTTATACGACTTTCCGACCGTAGAAACATCGGTTTCTATCGATTTCGTCCAATACGGCATAAACGGAAACATATTGAAAACAACCAAAACATTCACCACAAACAACACATATACATACACAAGCAAGATATAATTGAAACTTCTCACCCTTACCCGATTAATCGCGCTCGAAACGGATGAATACTCGATTTTCCTCTTTTTCTCTTTTCTCTCCTCTTCCTCTTCTTTCCTTCTCTTTCTTTCTCTTTTCTTCTCTTTCTATTTTTCTGTTTTCTTTTCTCTCTATTTCTATCTTTCTATTCTATTTAAACAAAATATCTACCCAATGACCAAAATACCCCTACACTCAAATATCTCGCAAACGCTCTCAAAATGCGATAAATCATAATAACGATGAAAAATAACAATTTTCTAAATAAAAGTCGAAAATAAAATAATATAATAATAAAATAATCAAATAGACTCGATTAAATAAGACTGACCAAAACTGGGGCGTTACAAAAAGCAGTATTTCAAAAGCATCAGTCCTAACATCCTAATCCTTGTTCCCCGCCAGAAACCTTCTGCCCAGGTAAAAAAGAAAGAAAACAGTATTGGCGAAAATACAAATAACCAGTACAAAGGCCCCCCCACATTGATAGCATTCGTAACCTAACAGACCGCTGTTTAAACTCAGTATGCAAGCAGGGTTAATTGGAGACATCTATTTCCCTTCCTTATTCAGCTCACAATAGGATAAAAAATGAATCGACCTGTAGTCAAAGCTCAAACCGCAGAGAGCGACCAGCGCTTAAGAACCGCGTCCAAAATCGCTCGCTACAGAAAAGTGGCGCCCACCGTGGGGCCAAATCTTCTTTTTTAAACGTTTAAGGTGGAAACCTCGGACAAACCTTTTTTCTCTTCACTTGTGTGAATACCACAGATTGGGACTTCTGCCGGGGAACCCATTTCTGTCAGGAACTTAGGAATCATAGCTTTATAAGTCTAGGATGATTAGGACAAATATATATACTGCTTTTCCTAATTGCTATACGTGTTTATTTTTCTGCTACTGGGAATGCGTGTGATGCCGCATGTGGTGAGAATGAGTATACACTTAAGATAAGTGATGGCGACGGGGTCGACCATCAACCTCAGTGGAGGCTGACCAACGCAACCCATTCACTCTTCTAGCCAATGGGCCGATTGTTAAGTCTGAGAAGCTGAGGAGCCAAACCCTTTCATAGTGCAGAAACTATCGGAAATAGTTGTTACGCGATACTACCCTCATTTGAGGCTGGTGATCTATTCTCGGTGAATGGCACTTACTCTAATATTGCTCTACAACTCGCTGGCGATCCGCTTGTTGTTTTGCTTTCCTGGGAGGAGCTGATGATAATGAGTACAGGTACAAAAATCACCCTAGTATAAACCTTTGGGGATGGGTAGAGCCTTGACTTCATGACAACGACCCTTTGACCCCATGTTTTTTCTATGTTTTTGTGTGCTGCATTCATGCATTCATTTAATAAAACATTAAAACACTCAAAAAACTTTCTCTTCTAGTCTCTCTATTTTTCAAATTAAACTAAGACTGTGATTGCAAATATCAGAGAAGAGGATTACGCTAATGGATTTCGGTAGAAGGAGAACTCACCAGTATACCTTAAAGGTTCCAAAACTAGGGGATTTGAGAAGGTTAGCAAGGATGATCGTTAACCCAGAGGCTTTCAGAGCCAAGCACGGTGGTTTGCTACCACTGTTAAAAGTCCATGTGATTAAGGGGATCATGGACGCGCTCATTCAATTCTACGATCCGGTTTATCACTGTTTCACATTCCCGGATTACCAGCTATCACCAACGCTGGAGGAGTATTCTCATCTGACTGATTTACATATCACTGATCGAGCTCCATTTTCTGGACTGGAAGAAATTCCAAAGAATCAGACTATTGCAATAGCAATTCATTTGGATGAGTCTGAGGTCAGGACTCACATGACCACTAAGGGTGGCATCCAAGGTTTTCCAGCCCAGTTCTTGACAAAAAAGGCTATATACTTCGCTAGTATAGGGAACGGGACTGTGTAGCGAACGATTTTGGACGCGGTTCTTTAGCGCTGGTTGCTCTCTGCGGTTTGAGCTTAAACTACAGGTCGATTCATTTTTTTATCCTATTGTGAGCTGAATAAGGAAGGGAAATAGATGTCTCCAATTAACCCTGCTTTGCATACTGAGTTTAAACAGCGGTCTGTTAGGTTACGAATGCTATCAATGTGGGGGGGCCTTGGTACTGGTTATTTGTATTTTTGCCAATACTGTTTTCTTTCTTCTTTTTTCTTTATTACCTGGGCAGAAGGTTTCTGGCGGTGAACTAGGATTAGGATGTTAGGACTGATGCTTTTGAATTACTGCTTTTTGATTGATGGAGATATGGGATTTGGGTTTTTTGTTGATTGCGCTCGCTAAGATCTTTTCTTTCGATCTTATGCCTACGTATTCCCGTTTATCGAAACAGGGAAATCAGAGCGTTCGTAGTTCCTCCTATTCTATGGGAGGAAATGGGTGTTTTGGTGTCTTGTTCAAAGCCCAAGACGTGAAGCGAAAGGTGATTTGTATCTTGTTCAAAGCCCAAGATGTGAAGCTAAAAGGTCTATTTGTGTCTTGTTCAAAGCCCAAGACGTGAAGCTGAAAGACCTCGACTTTAGAGAGAATTTGTCATCTCTAAAGAGGGGGAAGGAGAATTACTTTAACTGGGATACGCGGATCCGAGCAATGCCATAATTTCCGAAGAAAGGGTTTTAACCTGAAGGAGAAGACTTTAACTCAGTGTAGAGTAATGCCATCTTTCCTTAGGAATTTCTCATGCTAAAAGAGGGACAGTGGCATGGATGTAGATGATCCAGAGGCTTGCCGCTTACAGCGATTAGATGAAGGGAAAGGAGTTGTTGATGTTTGTGTACTGTGAACGAGGCACAACTTTGATGCTAAAAGGTCGATTGAATCAACCAGTGGTTTTCTTATACAACGCCTAAGAGGAGGCTAATTTCCGCTAGGAAAATCATTATACAAAGCCTAAGAGGAGGCTATTTTGTGTCCCGTACAAAGTCTGAGAGAGAGGCTAAAAGTTTTTTAACCCAGTGGGGCATATCGTTATACAAAGCCTAAGAGGAGGCTAGCAAAGAGTTGACTCAGTTGGAGAATCTTTTATACTCAGTAATAGAGTGTTTTTGTATCTCGTACAAAGCCCGAGAGAGAGGCGAAAAGGTTGTTTTGACTCCACTGGGGAGAATTTTGGTATCTCGTACGAAGCCCGAGATGCAGGCTATGGTAACTGTTTCAGTTGAGTGACAGATCCAATATACTGATTTTAAAAGAGAAAATCAGTTCTTATATGAGCAACACTGTACACAGGGATTTAATTTGAGGATCAGGGTTATTCCTGTTCTTTTGAGGAAACGGGAAATCCAAAGGGTATCGAGACTATCTGAGTCTGCGGGTTTCCTTCCTATTTAACGAAGGGTGCTTGAGAAAGTCTTTGAGACTCAAGGAAGTTAGATTGTCCGTGTCTAGAGTTTTATCTTTTGTACTATGCTTCGAGAAACAGTAGTAGACTCTATGAAAGGACTGTTCTATGAGGATGACTAGGTTCTGTTCCTATACCTCTAGGAGGTCGTCGGGACAATTTGTACGAAGCCCAAAGGGAGGCTGGAAACTTTTAAGAAGCCGACGGGTCCTTGTACTAAGCCCAACAGGAGGCTATCATTCCCGAAGGAAGAGATCATTATACGAAGCCTAAGAGGAGGCTGTGAATACTTCTAAGAAGCCGTAGTGTCCTTGAATAATGCCAAAGAGGAGGCCGATGCTTTTAAGAAGCCCGTGGGTCTATCATCTCCTTTCCATTAGGAGAGATAACTCTTTTAAAGATGAAAACCACTGGTAAATGTGCGAGGTTTACTATCCAGCGACTTTTAACTTTTAAAGAGGGTTCCTTAGTTAAGGTCCAAGATTATGACCGTAGTGGGTACCCAAACCCCGAGACATTCAAGGCAAGCTATCCACAAGGAATAGATCAAGTCAGGAAAGCTCGAGAATTGGGAAGAAACTCAAAGATACCATTCACGGAGAATACATTCATCTTGGGGAGTAGAGCTTCTTGACGATTCCTAAGGAGGACAGCCGAAGAGAAGACTGTATCTGGTGCTCCTATTGGGGATCTAGGCGTCTATTTCTACGAATAAATGAAACGGCGTCACCTAGTTCTAGACGTAGTTGCCGGGGAAACTCGAAATATCTATACTATTATTACACGGTAGATATGAGTTTATGAAAGGAGACTTACAGTGAGCAGCCCCACAATACAGTTTATAAATGAAAGCAGTAAATGAAAGCGATAACCACTTACTCGGTTGTAGTGCTTCCATGCTGTTTGGTTAGTTGTTCAACAAAGAAAGATTGAAAACAACAGTATATTCAAAATCAAAGGAGAAAGTGCTTAGAAAAAGAAACATTTGGGGCTTACAGCTCAAGGAGAGGCCCAGGGTTTTATCAGTGAGCGCACTGTTTGACTTTGTACAGCGGGACTTATACAAGTGAGTGGGGCCCAAAAATGGTTTTCTGTACAAAGGGATGGGTCTTACACTCTCTCAAGAGGCCCAAAAAGGTTTAAAGAAAAGAGTGGGCTTATAACACGAGGGTAGGCCCAAATGATTTTTCGTTTAAAAATGGCGATCGCGCCGAGGTTTTCTTTTAACGCAGAGGGACTTATACAATAAGTGAGGCCCAAAATGTTTTTGGTTAAAAGGGGGATTGGGTCTTACACTCTATTAGAGGCCCAATGTGTTTTAAAGAAAAAGAAATGGGTCTTACTACTCGAGGGTAGGCCCAAATGGTTTTTGAAAAGGCGACGATCGCGCCGTTTGTTTTTTGACGGTATCGGGACTTATACAATAAGTGAGACCCAAAGATGATTTGGTCAAAAAAAGGATTGTGTCTTACACTCTAATAGAGGCCCAAGAATGTTTTGAAAATGATTTATGAGGGTTGAATTAATCCAAAACCCTAATTTGTTTTCAAAATGTATTTAATTGAATAAAAATTCAATTAAAATGATCAAAAATTGTCTAACACATGGAAAACAAATTGTGATCTTGGATTAATGCTTCAAAAATTAAGTATTGACCTACAAAATAATTAGAAAGCATTAAAAGTTGCAAAATCAATGTAGAAAAAATATTTAAAATGCCAAAAATAATCAAAATATTAATTCTTTACAAAAATATCAATTATATGAAATAAATAATATTTTTGGGATTTTTTGATAAAATAAAATATTTTAACATTTTTGTGAATTATTAAAAAAAGAATCAACTCAAAATCATTAAAACTCAGAGAGAAATTAATTTTTGAATCAATTAAACAAAATCACAAAATTCAAATATTCAAATTATTCAAAAATGGCGCCAAGAACAGCTGAAGAACACGCGCGTGTTCTTGGTTTCTCAGATTTGCGTTTTCTATCCAATCTCCATGAATACGTAATCATATCATGTAATCCACATATCATTATGCTCGCCTCAACCTCACGATCATGTCTATGTACTTTAATTTCATTTAAATTAAACATACAACAAGAAATCACGAAGAGACCTCAAGAACCCTAATTTCTGCATGAAGGCTAGGATTTTTGATACACGATTCAAACAATGCAATTAATTGAGGGAAAACATTCCATGCATGATTATGAACATATGGCCAAATTATTGTGCGAGGAAATATGCATAGATTGAGAGATGACCAAGTTTAGGCTTACCTCCAAGTCGTGACAGCAAGAGCAGATGTGATTTTGAGTTGGAGGTGTTACAGACAAGTTGTGATGATCTGGACAGCTTCCCTACACCATATGGAGTGTGTTTGAACACTTGGATTGAATTGAAATGGACTGGATCAGTTTATGGCATCTCAGCTGCAACTTCACTTCAAACTTGTGTGGATGGCAAGTGATTTTGTGAAATTGATGTTTCAGAAGTTATGTGAGTGTTTGTTCAGCTCATATGTGATGTATGTAAGGTGTGTGAGTGATTGGTTTATGCAGAATTGCTCTCAAACTCAAAACCCGATAGCTACCTTGCTAAGAAAGGCATTTTTGCCAAGAGAAAGAGATTTTGAGGAAAGCATCTGTTAGATGGCTTTGGTGTACTTAAACTGACCACAATTGAGCTCTATTTATAGTAGAGCAAGTTTGTTTTGCAAGGAATAGTGCATGGCAGCTGGTAAGTAGGTTTGGCCAATGTTGGCAAATGAAAATCCAAGTCTCCTCTAGCCATTGACTAGAGGTTAGGGCACAGAGCTTTGGTCCCCTTGGTCTTGGATAAGTCTTGACTGATTTCAGATGAGAATGGCTCAGTCCATGCCAACTTGATGGTTCCATTGAATGCCTCATTCCAAATTTGAAGCCTTGTCCCTATTTTGGCCATTCTAGGTTCAACATGCTATTCCTTGTTCCTTGGACCTTGAAGGCTTGGCTCAGTGATTGTCCCCTTTGGATTCAATCCTCTGAGGTGTCCAAGTGGATAGGAACTATTGAAATTGGCTGATTTTGGCAAATCGAGCCAAAGTGCAAATTCTGCCTTGCCTTGACAGATTTCAGCAAGGCAACTTGGCAATGTTGTATCTCATGGTGTAGGTTGAATTTGGCAATGTTCTTGGCCATTTTGGAAAGCTCTTACATGATACAACAACTGCTTGAACAAGTTTGGTTTTGATCTCTTTTGATTCCAAGTGAAAAATCCCCCTACATTTGGCAAAAAGTGAGGCAGAATCTGACTTAGTGAAAATTTCACTAAGTGTTGGAAAAAGTGATATTTTCACTTTTCAGCCACTTTGATCACTCCATAACTCAAAATCCTTAATGAATTGGAATGACTTGTAGTTGAAGTTTTTGTAGGTGATAATGAGGGCTACAAATCCATCTTTGGATGAGAAAAAATGGCCTTGTGGTTTAGGAGTTATGGTCCTCCAAAGTTGGTACCTTTGCCACTTTATTTTTAACTTAGAAAAATTTCTAAGTTTTATGGTTACCCCTTTTACAAGTTATCTCACTTTTCTTGATTTTTCTTGATGAATGATGATTCAAATCATACATTAACATCATTTTAGGGTTAAAAATCCATTTTGGTGAAAAATCTCAAAAAGTCAAAGTTGACTTTTGTGCACAGTTGACTTTTTATCAGATGAATTCCAAACTGTGCAATTCTTCAGGAAATCATGTCCTTGACCTAAATCAAACTTGATGGACATGTTCCATGGGTGTCATAGGGTATATTCAATCATGTATTAGGGTTTGGGAGCATGTCTTGGTCAAAAGTCAAAGTTACAGTTGACTTTTCCCTTAAAACCCTAATTGTGGTGCAGATGAAATTGAGACTTGTTGCTCAAACTTCTTGGATCAATCCATTGTTCCAAATGGATCAATATGGTATATTAGAGACCCTTAAATTATCTCTTGAGGTCTTGGCTCATGGTTTGTCCCAAAAGTCAACTTAGGGGTGAATTAGGTCAAGAACCCCTAATTCCTGATTTTTGATGAATGCATCCCCTGAGGCAAAATTGACTTGATGCATGGGTTCATGAGGTTCCATGAAGCATATTAGGTCATGTTTTGGATCATTACCTTGTGCCCAGATGAAAATTTTCCATCTGGAGGCCCTGGTCGACCAAAACCCTAATTTGGTGACACTGGCGATCTTGAGACTTGATCCACCTAGAAGGGAGCATCCTTGTGCTTAATCCTTGAAGTGGGAGTCCTTTTGATCCTTTGTAGATATTTAAGAGATTAGACAAGTTGAAGATCATGTCATTTCTTGATTGATCCTTTGTCTAAGCACTCAGAGAGGGCTTGAAACCCTAATTTTGATTGTATTGGATGCTCACCCATCTTTGGGGAGACTGATGAAGCATGATGGTTCATCCATATTGTGATGATGATTTTCACAATGATGGGAAATCTAAGTGGTCAAAATTTGGGGTATTACAGATGCCCCTATTTAATCTTCTTGGACCCGAAGGTATGAATGACGAAGGGATTCGGGCATTCGGGGTGCAAGAGGATTAAATATCGGAATATCCGAAATTTTGATGGTGGTTATGAATGGTAGCTTACACATTCATCTTTTTTAGCTAAGCGATGATGCTTAGAAAAGGTAAACTTCCCCTCGATCCTGGGTTCCTACCAAGGAACTGGTCTTAGTTTCTGATTTAAACTTCCCCTCGATCCTGGTTTCCTACCAAGAACTGGTCTTAGTTTCTGATTTAAACTTCCCCTCGATCCTGGTTTCCTACCAAGAACTGGTCTTAGTTTTTGATTTAAACTTCCCCTCGATCCTGGTTTCCTACCAAGAACTGGTCTTAGTTTCTTTTGTCAATAAACTTTCTTGACAAGGGACGCTATTCATAGCGGCTTTCCTCAAACTTCTCGCCGAATTTTCCTGGGGAGATGCCATTTGAGTGGAAAAAGTTTTGATGTCAGACTTGCTGGGGAACCCAGTCGTCTGAGTTGTAGAGTTGTACAAACTTCTCTGTTTGGAGACGCCATTTATTTCTACTGGGGAAAGCGAGTCTCTTGAGAGACTGTTTTCGTTTGGGATCTTTCATCATACTTTTCTCGGGATCTTCCCAGAGAAACGCCATGTGATGGGGTCCAATTTTGAGGTGTCGATGACCTTTTCATCAACGACTTTTCGGAGAAATACTGATGTACTGCCGAATTTCTGATCACGAGGATTTCTCTGTGGATTTTCCTTAATCCGGGAAAGCAAGGATATCATCTTCAATGGCGAAGAGTGATGTTTATTGAGAGTTTTCTCTGGCTTTTCAGAGGTTCAAGTTATCAAAGTGGCCAAGTGCCGACTCTGATCTAAAGATACACCGGTGGCGAGATTGTGCAGACGCAACACTTCCTGACGAGGAAAGAACTGACAAAATCGATTGAGAAAACTGTTTATCACTAGGGGACAAGACCGACTCAAGTGATAGTGATGCAATATGAAATGTAAATGCAAATAAAAAATGCATGAAGTATGTATGTATATGCTGACAAAACAGACGCGACATACAGACTAATGGATGAACACAATTGAATACTCGGCCATCGCGGGGCGAAGAAGTACCGTTGATTCAAAATAGCAATTCCACCTTGCTTAGGAGAGATAGTCTCGTTGGGAGCTATGTTGATCGGGCTTAGGAGATGAGAACTCGGCCGAGGATGTCAGACGAAACAAGGTCTCTGACACAGTTGATCCCTTCATTCAGGCATACTGGCTTAGAAGGAGTACTTTGATTATGCACTTTGAAGTTCGCTTACTTCGGGAGAAGCGATCGATGTTCTTCTGATGTTCAACAGTCAAAAGAAATTGCCATCTTTATTTTAAAAGCAGAAAAAGTTTTAACAAGTAAATTCATTTTCATTTTATTTCAAGAATCGCTGATTAAGTTTAAACAACGTCGTTCTGTAAAGCTAAAACAAGCAAGAATTACAAACAAAAGCACAAGGGCTCAAATTTTATTGATAAGATGGAGATCAGCCAAACGCGTGATTCCAAAGAGTATATACAAAGTTAGAAAACGGTAATTTACAGGGAAAAGGGCTACGTTGAAACAATACGACCACTATCCTTCTACCAACTTTGAATTCGGGGCATCCTGAGCTTCTGTCGAAGATGACCTTTGACTGGAGATTTCCTCCGATAGATGATGTAACTACTGCTGAGGGACTTGCCTCTGTTGAACATAGTTACTTGCCATTATCCCTAACTTTTTCCTGGATTGTACTATGAGATTTCCAATCCATCGGGATGATTTTTTTTCATGTCTCTAACTTTTGCCTGGACCGCCCTTTCGGGTTTTCAATCCACCGAGACTTTTTTTTTTTTAGTTTAGGCGAAGTATTTCTTGACTACATCAACATTCGTGGGGTAGGCAAATTCCTCTCCGTCCATGGTGGCAAGTCTCAAGGCGCCGCGTGAGAAAGCTTTCGTGACCACATAGGGGCCATCATAATTTGGGGTCCATTTGCCCTGAGAGTCAGTGAGAAATGATTATATCTTCTTGAGCACGAGGTCTCGTTTCCTGAAGACACGAGGCCGAACCTTTTTGTCGAACGCCCTCTTCATTCTTTGTTGATACAAATGACCGTGGCATAGTGCCGTGATTCTCTTTTCTTCGATCAGGTTCAGTTCATCGTGTCGACTTTGACACCATTCAGCTTCGGTGAGCTTAGCTTCCATCAATACCCGAATTGATGGGATCTCTACTTCTATGGGGAGCACTGCCTCCATGCCATATACTAGAGAGAAAGGGGTTGCTCCTGTTGAAGTGCGGACAGATGTACGATAACCATGAAGAGCAAAGGGTAGCATCTCGTGCCAATCTTTATAGGTTACAACCATTTTTTGAACGATCTTCTTGATGTTCTTGTTAGCCGCTTCTATCGCTCCGTTCATCTTGGGTCGGTAGGGAGATGAGTTATGGTGTTCGATCTTGAACTCTGTGCATAACTCTTTCATCATCTTATTGTTCAAGTTAGATCCATTATCAGTAATGATCTCGCTTGGAACCCTGCTCTTAGAATTTTTCTCGCCATTGTACTTGTAGCAGTCGGATTCCATGGTCAACCAGTAGTACCCTGCTCTTAGAATTTTTCTCGCCATTGTGTGTCCGTTGGCATGAGTGCCAAAGGATCCTTCATGAATTTCTTTCATCAGCATTTCTGCTTCTGGTCTGTCTACGCATCGGAGCAGGACCATGTCAAAAATTTTCTTATAGAGAGTGTCACCGCTCAGGAAGAAGTTTCCAGCCAATCTTCTGAGGGTTTTCCTGTCTTTTCGGTGTGCCCCAGATGGGTACTCTTGTATCTGAAGGAAGCATTTGATATCGTGATACCAAGGTTTGTCATCTATGACTGCTTCAATCGTGAAGACGTAAGCAGGCCGTTCAAGACGCATGATGTCGATATTAGGTATGTCATTCCATTGACCTACACTAATCATGGAAGAGAGAGTGGCCAATGCATCAGCCATGTGATTCTCATCACGAGGGATGTGATGAAAGTCGACTCTGTTGAAGAAGGGTAACAACCTCCTTGCATAGTCTTTGTAAGGAATCAATCCTGATTGGTATGTGTTCCAATCTCCTTTTATCTGGTTAATAACCAGGGCTGAGTCGCCGTATACGTCCAAGTTTTTGATCCTTAAATCAATCGCTTCTTCGAGACCCATGATACATGCTTCGTATTCGGCCTCGTTGTTCGTACATTTGAACGTAAGTATGGCAGTGAAAGGAATGTGGGAACCCTGAGGGGTAACAATGATTTCCCCAATTCCGTTTCCATAATGATTGACTGCTCCGTCAAAGATAAGTCCCCACTGGGAACCTAGTTCTGGCCCTTCACTGGGTAGCGGTTCATCGCAATCTTTCATCTTTAGATACATGACATCTTCGTCTGGGAAGTCAAACCCGATTGATTATTGATCGTCAATCGGTTGATGAGCCAAATGATCGGCTAAAATACTTCCTTTAACGGCTTTCTGAGCATGGTACTCTATGTCATATTCTGATAGTAACATCTGCCAACGGGCAATCCTTCCCGTGAGAGCAGGTTTTTCGAAAACGTACTTGATTGGATCCATTTGGGAGACTAACCAAGTAGTATGACGAATCATGTACTGGCGAAGACGTTTGGCTGCCCAAGCCAAAGCGCAACAAGTTTTCTCAAGCATTGTGTACCGAGTTTCGCAGTCGGTGAATTTCTTTCTTAGATAGTAAATGGCAGACTCTTTCCTTTTGGTTTCGTCTTGTTGGCCAAGTACACATCCCATTGAGTCCTCTAGGACTGTGAGGTAAATGATCAGTGGTCTTCCTTCCACTGGAGGTGATAGAATCGGAGGATTCAACAGATATTCCTTGATACTATCGAAGGCAGTTTGGCAGTCTTTTGTCCAAACGCAATCCTGGTTCTTTTTGAGTAACTTGAAGATCGGCGCGCATGTCGCGGTCATAAGGAATATGAATCTGGAGATGTAGTTCAAACGTCCCAGGAATCCTCTGACTTGTTTTTCAGTTTTCGGAGAAGGCATTTCTTGAATGGCCTTGACCTTGTCAGGATCAACCTCAATCCCTTTCTGGCTGACGATGAACCCTAGTAGTTTCCCCGAACGGACACCGAAGGTGCACTTGTTGGGATTCAAGCGGAGCTTGAATTTTCTTAGACGTTCGAACAATTTTGACAGATGTTCAATGTGCTCATCCTCTGTTCTTGATTTTGCAATCATATCATCGACATATACCTCGATTTCCTTATGTATCATGTCATGAAACAGAGTAGTCATAGCCCTTTGATAGGTTGCCCCGACATTCTTCAAACCGAACGGCATTACCTTGTAACAAAAGGTACCCCATGGGGTAATGAACGAAGTTTTCTCCATGTCTTTCGGCGCCATTTTGATCTGGTTATAGCCCGAGAATCCATCCATGAAGGAGAAGACTTTGAATTTTGTTGTACTGTCCACCAGCATGTCAATGTGTGGTAAAGGAAAGTCGTCCTTTGGACTTGCCTTGTTCAGATCTCTGTAATCAACACACATTCTGACCTTTCCGTCCTTTTTGGGAACGGGTACGATGTTGGCTAACCATTGAGGATATTCAGATGTAGCGAGGAAACCCGCGTCGATCTGTTTCTGCACCTCCTTTTTTATTTTGATGGCCATGTCCGGATGAGTGCGTCTCAACCTTTGCTTTACTGGCGGACCTTCCAATCTCAACGGTAAGTAATGTTCCACGATGCTGGTATCCAACCCTGGCATATCCTGATAGGACCAAGCGAATACATCGGGGAATTCTTTGAGAAGCTTTATCAAACCCTCTCTGGCAATTGGACTGAGCAATGCTCCGATCCTGACTTTTTTTCTCTCTTTTTCTGAACCCAAGTTTACCGTTTCCAACGGTTCTTTGTGAGGTTCAATGGACCTTTCCTCTTGTCTGAGTAGTCGGGAGATCTCTTCTGGAATTTCGTCGTCATTTTCTTCTTCAGCCTCGAATACCGGGAACTCAAAGTTGGGAGAAGGCATCGGATCGTATGTTTCAACGGGGTATAAAACAAGCAATCTGCATGACGTGATGATTCGTGTTTAGAAGAGATAGAGAAAATGCAAGTGTGTGCAGTGTATTTGTTTTACTGCTTGTTTTTATTATTGAATGTTTTTTAGGATTACCATTTTCTGAAAAACGAAAAGAGAAAACAGCAATTAATACGGAAATTACGGAACGACGTTATTTTATTAATGAACAAGTCGAATCTTGAAACTACGGCCCTATAAAACAAAACTCACTCGCTTTGGGCAAAGCGAAGAGGGAAATTTACAAAAAGCGAGCCCTATCAAAACATCCATTTCACCTGGGCAGGGTGAAAGGTTTAAAGATGGCAATTACTTTAACTGATGAACGACCTTCGGAACCTCGACAGCAACCCACTGGCGGCGAACTCCTCGGTGAATCACAAAGTCTGGCACCTTCCTTGATTTGTCTTCAGAAATAACGCTGATTTCTGGTGGAGCAGGATCATTGGAATCTGTCTCCCAGGCAGAGTTGTCGTAGGAGGATTCCTCTGTTGCACTTTGCATAGCATTGGTGCCCTCAACTGTATCTCCCCATCCAGTTGACTGGATATCTTCGAGCCTGATACGAGAGCTTTCAGGAGCAGTGTACTTGACCATAAAGTCGTATTTTCCACTTGGTTGTCCCAGAGTGTCCCAAACTTCTTTGGAACTGGAGGAGTCATCTTTCTCGATGACGTTGACCTCGAGAAAAGCATAGTTGATGAATTCTAGTCCTGCAAACGTTGCGAATTCATCTTCATGTTGAGTAGTTTCTGAATGACCTGAGTGTTGATCCCATAACATGGTGGGGACACAGGTATTCTATTCAATGACGCTCAGCTGAGTTTCATTACTCGGCTGACTTTCTTGCCCCAAATTTCCTGGGTAAGGATGCCACATTGGCAGGCCATCCATCGGGCCATAGTAATTGTGATCAAAGTTTTCTTTCATCAGAGTGTCTTCCTCTAATGAATTTGGCGGAGCACGGCATCCTTCCGGATCACAATCTCCATAGATCATTTCGACATCTGATCTTGATATAAATCTCGGACTTTCTGTAGGAAAGCAAAAAGGCATAGGCACCTCTTCCTGAGACATATAGCCGTCCTTGTTAAGGTAGGACTTCCATTCTTCATCTGTGTCAGAGGGATCTTCCTCATTGATAGCATGAACTGTCTGAGACACTGGGTGAAGAAAACCTCCACTGTGGAAGAAGTTTTGAAGGGGATAAAGATTGTCATCGTTGGCGGCTGTCTGGGTACAGGTTGCAGAAAAACCAAGACCCTTCTTTGTTTTATTGTCAATAGGAATGACAAGCCGTCCCCATCCTGTCGTATCGGTACTCTCGACCGCTTTGATAGCATCTTTGTATGAAGAAATTGAAGTTCCTTCTTTGTATTGATCGTTCTTGCTCACCGATAGTGCTTGGAAGTGAGTTCCAATAACCTCCTCGGGTTCCACACAAGTAGATGATGATAAGTTGCTCACAAGCAAGGCTTGTTCCCCACAAACCGTGACAAGTTGATCGTTCTTGACGAACTTTAGCTTTTGGTGGAGGGTTGAAGTAACCGCTCCAACCTGATGTATCCAAGGTCTTCCTAATAAACAACTGTATGTTGCCCGGATGTCCATGACCTGGAAAGTGATTTGGAAAGTGTGAGGACCAATAGTTATGGGAAGATCAACTTCGCCGATAACTGTTTTCCTGGATCCGTCGAATGCTTTGACGATAACCTCGCTGACTCTCATCGGAGGGCCCTTAAATGATAATTGCGTCAAAGTGTACTTCGGCATAACATTCAGGGCTGACCCTGTGTCTACCAGTACGTTGGCTAAAGCATCGCCCTGGCAGTTAACTGTGATATTGAGCGCCATGTTATGACGGCGACCCTCTTCAGGTAATTCCTCATCACTAAATCCCAAATTATTGCAGGAAGTGATGTTAGAGACAATACTATCAAACTGTCTGATTGTTACACTTGTTCCACAAAGGCTTGCTCCAAGACTTTCTGTAAAGCCTCCCTGTGGGCTTCTGAACTGAGTAACAGTGATAATACTGAGATCTTTGAAGGAGTCTATAACAGTTGATCAACAATGTTATATTCACTCCTTTGGATGAGCTTTAGCATCTCATCTTTGTCTTTTGAAAAGTCGGGATTACCAGATTGACTGACTGGTGGATCAGGAATTTCCGCCTGAAGTTCCTTTTCTTTGTTGGATTCTCCGACCCCTCGGTTGAAGATTCGACCGCTCCGTGTTACACGACTGATGTCTGCAATGTTCACGACGGAGGGTAATGGAATTTCCTTTCCATTTTCAATTGTCGTTGCACCGTATTTGTAAGGGATTGCCTTAGCTGATTCATACGGTAGTGGCCCCGGTAGATAGATGACTATGGGAACCTTCTGATTTTTTTGACCATCATAAGTAACCTTGATCCGTCCCCGGTTGGGAACTCTAGATTCATCAAGTAGAGGGATGATGGCAAAAACATCCCTGGTCCTGTGATGACCAGAGATCGTGACAACATCCTCAACTTGCTCGGCAAGGTAGTTCGGCGACCAAATGATGGGTCCTGAACCTGGATATGGACGAATTTCTCCATGATCGACCTGACCCTGAAGAGCTGCTCTCACAAGGTAACACCCTTGGTTACTTTCCGAACAGACGCTACAACTGTCATAGTTGTGTGGTGGCACCTGGCCACGCCCACTTTGAATACAATGTAACCTCACTAGGTTACCTTCCATTGATCGGACATCCTGACTTTGACGACGAGTAGGATTCCTGTGATTGATACTAATCTGCTGAGTATCTTCATCCATATAGATTGGCATCCACCAGTGATTTAACAAGTGCTGAAGTGCCTCCTGGACAAGGGTACAACCTCGATCGTTTTCGCAACCTGCTTTACAGTTTTGATAATCATGTGATATTAAGAATCCGAGTCGGACCTGCTCAGCATGTAACTCTACCAGATTGGTATTCATCACGCGAATGTCAAAGATCTGAACCATGTTGATTTGATAGGAGTTCCTATCATGGTAGTCTTGCATCCATCCAAGATCCATCTGACGCTGGAGGGCCTCTTACATGAAAGAGCATCACTGTTTGTTTACCGAGCAAATCAAACAGGAACTGTAATCGTGCCGCGGCAGATTATGATACTGGCTTTGCCTTGAGTTCATCGCCACCAAGTTGACATTCATCGCACGGATGTCGTGGTTTTGAATGACGTTGGAATTCGTGTAAACCATGTTAACTCCACGAACTCGATGCTCTTGAATCCATCCAAGATCCATTTGCTCCTGTAGAGCTGCTTGCACCACAGAACATTCCTGGTTGTCTTTAGAGCAGATATCACACTGGTGATAATTATGATGTGGCACATGGCCATATCCACTCTGTCTACAATGCATCTTGACCAGATTGGTTTTCAACAAGAGTACATCATGAATTTGATAGACATTGTTAGTCTCTTTCTCAATCAGATTGACTACAGCTTTCTCATGTTGAGGCAGCGGGTTCGTAAGAACATTAGGATTCGTATCTTTGAAAGATAAGAGCCCGCTCCTAACAAGCTTTTGCATGTCGGATTTGAAATTGAGACAAGTCTCAATGTTATGCCCTGAACCTCCTTGATGATAAGGGCATGTCTGATCCACCTTAAACCAAAAAGGCGGATTTTCCAGAACTGAAAGGGGAGACTTAGTCTGAATGTACCCCTTAGCCAGCAGTAACGGAAACAGTTTTGTGTACGTTACAGGTATAGGATCAAATCCTGGTGGCCGTGTTGTACGGTTGTTGTTATATGGAGGACGAGCCTGTTGAAGAGGCTGTTGTGTCCTTTGTTGGTCAGGTTGGCTCTGCGCAACCTGAGGTTGGTACATAGGAACAGGCGCGGGGCCGATAGCAGGAGTTACAGCTGCTACTGGCTGATAACGTCGCCTTTGCTTTCCGAGAGAGATATTCCCAATATCTTGCTCTTTTTTCTTAGGGAGAGCACTACCGTATTTTTTAGTACCGCTCGTTGATCCAGTGTCTTTTACCAAACGTCCTTCTCGGACGGCTTCCTCAAGACGTACACCCATGCCGACCATTTCGGTGAAATCATTGGGCGCACTGGCAACCATTCGGTCGTAGTAAATGAGCTCAAGTCTTTAAGAAGATCTTTGTCATCTCTTTTTCCTCAAGAGGTGGACAAATTTGAGCGGCAATTTCACGCCACCTTTGAGCATACTCCTTAAAGGTTTCTTTGTCCTTTTGCGACATCGATCTGATTTGATCTCTGTCGGGTGCCATGTCCAAATTGTACTTGTATTGTTGGACGAAGGTAATACCAAGATCTCTAAATGTACTGATCGTAGTACGGTTTAAACCCATGTACCATTTGAGTGCGGCACCGGTTAAACTATCCTGGAAGTAGTGAATCAGCAGGTCCTGATTCTCCGTCTGAGCTGACATCCGCCGAGCGTACATCACCAGATGGCTCTGAGGGCAAGAGTTACCCTTGTATTTTTAAAGTCGGGCACTTGGAACTTGTGCGGGACTTTCACATTTGGGACCAAGCAGAGGTCTGCGGCGTCCTTCCCAAATAGATCCTGACCGCGAATGGCTTGCAGCTCTTTCTGCATTTCCAAGAACTGCTCCTGGAATTCATCCATTCTGTCAAACATAGTTTCCTTCTTACCAGAAGGTGTTGGTGGAATCTGTCCTTCCGGGACAGTGTGCACCACAGGGGGTGGTACCGTGACTACGGCAGTAAGCCTTGGCGCCTCCCAAAGTTTGTAACCTTCAGTAGCAGCTGTAACTCCTGCTATCGGCCCCGCGCCTGTTCCTACGTATCAACCTCAGGTTGCGCAAAACCAACCTGACCAACAAAGGACACAACAGCCTCTTCAGCAGGCTCGTCCTCCATATAACAACAACCGTACAACACGGCCACCAGGATTTGATCCTATACCCATGTTGTACGCAGAACTGTTTCCGTTACTGCTGGCTAAGGGGCACATTCAGACTAAGTCTCCTCTTACAGTACCGGAAAATCCGCCTTTTTGGTTTAAGGCGGATCAGACGTGCCCTTATCATCAAGGAGGTTCAGGGCATAACATTGAGACTTGTCTCAATTTCAAATCTGACGTGCAAAAGCTTGTTAGGAGCGGGCTCTTATCTTTCAAAGATACGAATCCCAATGTTCTTACGAACCCGCAGCCTCAACACGAGAAAGCTGCAGTCAATCTGATTGAGAAAGAGACTAACAATGTCTATCAAATTCACGATGTACTCTTGTTGAAAACCAACCTGGTCAAGATGCATTGTAGACAGAGTGGATATGGCCATGTGCCACCTCATAACTATCACCAGTGTGATATCTGCTCTAAAGACAACCAAGGATGTTCTGTAGTGCAAGCAGCTCTACAGGAACAGATGGATCTTGGATGGATCTAAGAGCACCGAGTTTGTGGAGTTAACATGGTTTACACGAATTCTAACGTCATTCAAAACCACGACATCCGTGCGATGAATGTCAACTTGGTGGCGATGAACTCAAGGCAAAGCCAGTATCATAATCTGCTGCAGCACGATTACAGTTTCTGTCTGATTTGCTCGGTAAACACACAGGGATGCTCTTTCATACAAGAGGCCCTCCAGCGTCAGATGGATCTTGGATGGATCCAAGACTACCATGATAGGAATTCCTATCAAATCAACATGGTTCAGATCTTTGACATTCGCGTGATGAATACCTACCTGGTAGAGTTACATGCCGAGCAGGTCCGACTCGGATTCTTAATATCACATGATTATCAAAAATGTAAAGCAGGTTGCGAAAACGATCGAGGTTGTACCCTTGTCCAGGAGGCACTTCAGCACTTGTTAAATCACTGGTGGATGCCAATCTATATGGACGAAGATACTCAGCAGATTAGTATCAATCACAGGAATCCTACTCGTCGTCAAAGTCAGGATGTCTGATCAATGGAAGATAACCTAGTGAGGTTACATTGTATTCAAAGTGGGCGTGGCCAGGTGCCACCACACAACTATGACAGTTGTAGCGTCTGTTCGGAAAGTAACCAAGGGTGTTACCTTGTGAGAGCAGCTCTTCAGGGTCAGGTCGATCATGGAGAAATTTGTCCATATCCAGGTTCAGGACCCATCATTTGGTCGTCGAACTACCTTGCCGAGCAAGTTGAGGATGCTGTCACGATCTCTGGTCATCACAGGACCAGGGATGTTTTTGCCATCATCCCTCTACTTGACGAATCTAGAGTTCCCAACCGGGAACGGATCAAGGTTACTTATGATGGTCAGAAAAATCAGAAGGTTCCCATAGTCATCTATCTACCGGGGCCACTACCGTATGAATCAGCTAAGGCAATCCCTTACAAATACGGTGCAACAATAATCGAGAATGGAAAGGAAATTCCATTACCCTCCGTCGTGAATATTGTAGACATCAGTCGTGTAACACGGAGCGGTCGAATCTTCAACCGAGGGGTTGGAGAATCCAACAAAGAAAAGGAACTTCAGGCAGAAATTCCTGATCCACCAGTCGGTCAATCTAGTAATCCCGACTTTTCAAAAGACAAAGATGAGATGCTAAAGCTCATCCAAAGGAGTGAATATAACATTGTTGATCAACTGTTACAGACTCCTTCAAAGATCTCAGTATTATCACTGTTACTCAGTTCAGAAGCACACAGAGAGGCTCTACAGAAAGTCTTGGAGCAAGCCTTTGTGGAACAGGATGTAACAATCAGACAATTCGATAGCATTGTCTCTAACATCACTTCCTGCAATAATTTGGGATTTAGTGATGAGGAATTACCTGAAGAGGGTCGCCGTCATAACATGGCGCTCAATATCACAGTTAACTGCCAGGGCGATGCTTTAGCCAGCGTACTGGTAGACACAGGGTCAGCCCTGAATGTTATGCCGAAGTACACTTTGATGCAATTATCATTCAAGGGCCCTCCGATGAGAACCAGCGAGGTCGTCGTCAAAGCATTCGACGGATCCAAAAAAACAGTTATCGGCGAAGTTGATCTTCCCATAACTATTGGTCCTCACACTTTCCAAATCAATTTCCAGGTCATGGACATCCGGGCAACATACATTTGTTTATTAGGAAGACCTTGGATACATCAGGCTGGAGCGGTTACTTCAACCCTCCACCAAAAGCTAAAGTTCGTCAAGAACGATCAACTTGTCACGGTTTGTGGGGAACAAGCCTTGCTTGTGAGTAACCTATCATCATCTACTTGTGTGGAACCCGAGGAGGTTATTGGAACTCAGTTCCAAGCACTATCGGTGAGCAAGGACAATCAGTTCAAAGAAGGAACTTCAATTTCTTCATACAAAGATGCTATCAAAGCGGTCGAGAGTACCGATACGACAGGATGGGGACGGCTTGTCATTCCTATTGACAATAAAACAAAGAAGGGTCTTGGTTTTTCTACGACCTGTACCCAGACAGCCGCCAACGATGAAAGTCTTCATCCCCTTCAAAACTTCTTCCACAGTGGAGGTTTCCTTCACCCAGTGTCTCAGACAGTTCATGCTATCAATGAGGAAGATCCCTCTGACACAGATGAAGAATGGAAGTCCTACCTTAACAAGGACGGCTATATGTCTCAGGAAGAGGTGCCTATGCCTTTTTGCTTTCCTACAGAAAGTCCGAGATTTATACCAAGATCAGATGTCGAAATGATCTACGGAGATTGTGATCCGGAAGGATGCCGTGCTCCGCCAAATTCATTAGAGGAAGACACTCCGATGAAAGACAACTTTGATCACAATTACTATGGCCCGATGGATGGCCTGCCAATGTGGCAGCCTTACCCAGGAAACTTGGGGCAAGAAAGTCAGCCGAACAATGAAACTCAGCTGAGCGTCATTGAATAGAATACCTGTGTCCCAACCCTGTCATGGGATCAACACTCAGGTCATTCAGAAACTACTCAACATGAAGGTGAATTCGCAACGTTCGCAGGACTTGAATTCATCAACTATGCTTTTCCCGAGGTCAGCGTCATCGAGAGGGATGATTCCTCCAGTTCCAAAAAAATGTGGGACACCTTGGGATAACCAAGTGGAAAATACGACTATATGGTCAAGTACACCGCTCCCGAAAGCTCTCGTATCAGGCTCGAAGATATCCAGCCAACTGGATGGGGAGATACAGCTGAGAGCACAAATGCTATGCAAAATACAACAGAGGAATCCTCCTACAACAATTCTGCTTAGGAGACAGATTCCAATGATCCTTCTCCACCAGAAATCAGCGTCATTTCTGAAGACAAATCAAGGAAGGTGCCAGACTTTGTGATTCACCGAGGAGTTCGCCGCCAATGGGTTACCGTCGAGGTTCCGAAGGTCGTTCGTCAGTTAAAGTAATTGCCATCTTTAACCTTTCACCCTGCCCAGGTGGAACGGATATTTTGATAGGGCTCGTTTTCTGTAAAATTCCCTCTTCGCTTTGCCCAAAGCGACAGAGTTTTGTTTGATAGGGCTGTAGTTTCAAGATTCGACTTGTTCATTAATAAAATAACGTCGTTCTGTAAAATCAAAAAACACTGCACACACTTACATTTTCTCTATCTCTTCTAAACACGAATCATCACGTCATGCAGATTGCTTGTTTTATACCCCGTTGAAACATACGATCCGATGCCTTCTCCCAACTTTGAGTTCCCGTTATTCGAGGCTGAAGAAGAAAATGACGACCAAATTCCAGAAGAGATCTCCCGACTACTCAGACAAGAGGAAAGGTCCATTGAACCTCACAAAGAGCCGTTGGAAATGGTAAACTTGGGTTCAGAAAAAGAGAGAAAAGAAATCAGGATCGGAGCACTGCTCAGTCCAACTGCCAGAGAGGGTTTGATAAAGCTTCTCAAAGAATTTCCCGATGTATTCGCTTGGTCCTATCAGGATATGCCAGGGTTGGATACCAGCATCGTGGAACATCACTTACCGTTGAGATCAGAATGTCCTCCAGTAAAGCAAAGGTTGAGACGCACTCACCCGGACATGGCCATCGAAATCAAGGAGGAGGTACAGAAACAGATCGACGCGGGTTTCCTCACTACATCTGAATATCCTCAATGGTTAGCCAACATCATACCCGTTCCCAAAAAGGACGGAAATGTTAGAATATGTGTCGATTACAGAGATCTGAATAAGGCAAGTCCAAAGGACGACTTTCCTTTACCACACATTGACATGTTGGTTGACAGCACAGCAAAGTTCAAAGTATTTTCCTTCATGGATGGATTCTCGGGCTATAACCAGATAAAAATGGTGCCTAAAGACATGGAGAAAACTACGTTCATTACCCCATGGGGTACCTTTTGTTACAAGGTAATGCCGTTCGGTTTGAAGAATGCCGGGGCAACCTATCAAAGGGCCATGACTACTCTGTTTCATGACATGATACACAAAGAAATCGAGGTATATGTCGATGATTTGATTGCAAAATCAAGAACAGAGGATGAGCACATTGAACATCTGTCAAAATTGTTCAAACGTCTAAGAAAATTCAAGCTCCGCTTGAATCCCAACAAGTGCACCTTCGGTGTCCGTTCGGGGAAACTACTAGGGTTCATCGTCAGCCAGAAAGGAATTGAAGTTGATCCTGACAAGGTCAAGGCCATTCAAGAAATGCCTTCTCCGAAAACTGAAAAAAAAGTCAGAGGATTCCTGGGACGTTTGAACTACATCTCCATATTCATATTCCTTATGACTGTGACGTGTGCGCCGATTTTCAAATTACTCAAAAAGAACCAGGATTGCGTTTGGTCAGAAGATTGCCAAACCGCCTTCGATAGTATTAAGGAATATCTGTTGAATCCTCCAATTCTATCACCTCCAGTGGAAGGAAGACCACTGATCATTTACCTCACAGTCCTAGAGGACTCAATGGGATGTGTACTTGGCCAACAAGACGAAACTAAAAGGAAAAAGTCTGCCATTTACTATCTAAGCAAGAAATTCACCGACTGCGAGACTCGGTACACAATGCTTGAGAAAACTTGTTGCGCTTTGGCTTGGGCAGCCAAACGTCTTCGCCAGTACATGATTCGTCATACTACTTGGTTGGTCTCCGAAATGGATCCAATCAAGTACGTTTTCGAAAAACCTGCTCTCACGGGAAGGATTGCCCGTTGGCAGATGTTACTATCAGAATATGACATAGAGTACCATGCTCAGAAAGCCATTAAAGGAAGTATTTTAGCCGATCATTTGGCTCATCAACCGATTGACGATCAAGAATCAATCGGGTTTGAATTCCCAGATGAAGATGTCATGTATCTAAAGATGAAAGATTGCAATGAACCGTTACCCAGTGAAGGGCCAGAACCAGGTTCCCAGTGGGGACTTATCTTTGACGGAGCAGTCAATCATTATGGAAACGGAATTGGGGCAATCATTGTTACCCCTCAGGGTTCCCACATTCCTTTCACTGCCAGACTTACGTTCAAATGTACGAACAACGAGGCCGAATACGAAGCATGTATCATGGGTCTCGAAGAAGCGATTGATTTAAGGATCAAAAACTTGGACGTATACGGCGATTCAGCCCTGGTTATTAACCAGATAAAAGGAGATTGGAACACATACCAATCAGGATTGATTCCTTACAAAGACTATGCAAGGAGTTTGCTACCCTTCTTCAACGGAGTTGACTTTCATCACATCCCTCGTGGTGAGAATCACATAGCTGATGCATTAGCCACTCTCTCTTCCATGATTAGCATAGGTCGATGGAATGACCTACCTAAGATTGACGTAATGCGCCTTGAACGGCCCGCTTACATCTTCGCGATTGAAGCAGTCATAGACGACAGACCTTGGTATCACGATATCAAATGCTTCCTTCAGAAACAAGAGTACCCATCTGGGGCACTCAGAAAAGACAGGAAAACCCTCAGAAGATTGGCTGGAAACTTCTTCCTGAGCGGTGACACTCTTTATAAGAGAAATTTTGACATGGTCTTGCTCCGATGCGTTGACAGACCAGAAGCAGACATGCTCAGGAAAGAAATTCATGAAGGATCCTTTGGCACTCATGCCAACGGACACACAATGGCGAGAAAAATTCTCAGAGCCGGGTACTACTGGTTGACCATGGAATCCGACTGCTACAAGTACATGAGGAGGTGTCACAAGTGTCAGATATACTCCGACAAAATTCATGTACCGCCATCACATCTCAAAGTTCTTTCTTCCTCGCGGCCATTTTCCATATGGGGAATCGATATGATTGGTATGATTGAGCCCAAGGCTTCAAACGGACATCGGTTCATCCTGGTAGTCATTGGCTATTTCACCAAGTGGGTCGAAGCAGCGTCATTCGCCAATGTAACCCGACAAGTGGTGGTCCGATTTATCAAAAAAAAATATCATCTGCCGTTATGGTGTTCCAAGCGAGATCATTACTGATAATGGATCTAACTTGAACAATAAGATGATGAAAGAGTTGTGTGCAGAGTTCGGGATCGAACACCATAACTCATCTCCCTACCGACCCAAGATGAACGGGGCGGTAGAAGCGGCTAACAAGAACATCAAGAAGATCGTTCAAAAGATGGTTGTAACCTATAAAGATTGGCACGAAATGCTACCCTTTGCTCTTCACGGTTATCGAACATCTGTCCGCACTTCAACAGGGGCAACCTCTTTCTCTCTAGTATATGGCATGGAGGCAGTTCTCCCCATAGAAGTAGAGATCCCATCAATCCGGGTATTGATGGAAGCTAAGCTCACCGAAGCTGAATGGTGTCAAAGTCGACATGACGAATTGAATCTGATCGAGGAAAAATGAGTCACGACACTATTCCACGGTCAGTTGTATCAGCAAAGAATGAAGAGGGCGTTTGACAAAAAGGTCTGACCTCGTGTCTTCAGGAAAGGAGACCTTGTGCTCAAGAAGATACAATCATTTGTCACTGATTCTCGGGGCAAATGGACCCCAAATTATGATGGTCCCTATGTGGTCACGAAAGCTTTCTCAGGCGGCGCCTTGAGACTTGCAACCATGGACGGAGAGGAATTTGCCTACCCCACGAATGTTGATGTAGTCAAGAAATACTTCGCCTAAAACTAAAAAAAAAAAACGTCTCGGTGGATTGAAAACCCGAAAGGGCGGTCCAGGCAAAAGTTAGAGACATCAAAAGAATCATCCCGATGGATTGGAAATCTCATAGTACAATCCAGGAAAAAGTTAGGGATAATGGCAAGTAACTATGTTCAACAGAGGCAAGTCCCTCAGCAGCAGTTGCATCATCATCCGTCAGGAAAACTCCAGTCAAGGTCATCTTCGACAGAAGCTCAGGATGTCCCGAATTCAAAGTTGGTAGAAGGATAGTGGTCGTTATGTTTCAACGTAGCCCTTTTCCATGTAAATTACCATTTTCTAACTTTGTATATACTCTTTGGAATCACGCGTTTGGCTTATCTCCATCTTATCAATAAAATTTGAGCCCTTGTGCTTTTGTTTGTAATTCTTTACTTGTTTTAGCTTTACAGAACGACGTTGTTTAAACTTAATCAGCGATTCTTGAAATAAAACAAAAATAAATTTACTTGTTAAACTTTTTCTGCTTTTAAATTAAAGATGGCATTTCTTTTGACTGTTGAACATCAGAAGAACATCGATCGCTTCTCCCGAAGTAAGCGAACTTCAAAGTGCAGAATCAAAGTACTCCTTCTAAGCCAGTACTCCTGAATAAAGGGATCAACTGTGTCAGAGACCTTGTTTCGTCTGACACACCTCGGCCGAGTTCTCATCTCCTAAGCCCGATCAACATAGCTCCCAACGGGACTATCTCTCCTAAGCAATGTGGAATTGCTATTTTGAACCAACGGTACTTCTTCGCCCCGCGATGGCCGAGTATCCAATTGTGTTCATCCGTTAGTTTGTATGTCGCGTCAGTTTTTCCAGCATATACATACGTACTTCATGCATTTTTTATTTGCATTTACATTTCATATTGCATCGTTATCACTCTAGCCGGTCTTGTCCCCTAGTGATAAGCAGTTTTCTCAATCGAGTTTGTCATTTCTTTCCTCGTCAGGAAGTGTTGCGTCTGCACAATCTCGCCACCAGTGTATCTTTAGATCAGAGTCGGCACTTGGCCACTTTGATAACTTGAACCTCTGAAAGATCAGAGAACCTTCAACAGATGTCACTCTTCGCCATTAAAGATGATATCCTTGCTTTCCCGGATTAAGGAAAATCCACAGAGAAAGCCTCGTGATCAGAGATTCGGCAGCACGCCAGTTTTGCTCCGAAAAACCACTGATGAGAAGGTCATTGGCACCTCAAAATTGGACCCCATCATATGGCGTTTCTCCGGGAAGATCCCGAGAAAAGTATGATGAAAGATCCCAAACGAAAACAATCTCTCAAGAGACTCGCTTTCCCTAGTAGAATCGACAAATGGCGTCTCCAAAACAGAGAAGTTTGTGTACCTCTACAATTCAGACGAATGGGTTCCCCAGCAAGTCTGATATCAAAACTTTTTCCACTCAAATGGCATCTCCCCAGGAAAATTCGGCGAGAAGTTTGAAGGAAAGTCGCTACGAATAGCGTCCCTTGTCAGTAAAGTTTATTGACCAAAAGAAACCGAGACCAGTTCCTTGGTAAGAAACCAGGATCGAGGGGAAGTTCAAATCAGAAACTAAGACCAGTTCCTTGGTAAGAAACCAGGATCGAGGGGAAGTTTAAATCAGAAACTAAGACCAGTTCCTTGGTAGGAAACCAAGAACGAGGGGAGGTTTATTTCAAAAGAAAACTGAGATCAGTTCCTTGGCTGAAGACCAGGATCGAGGGGAAGTTTACCTTTTCTAAGCATCATTGCTTAGCTAAAGAAGATGAATGTGTAAGCTACCATTCATAACCACCATCAAAATTTCGGGTATTCTGATATTTAATCTTCTTGCACCCCGAATGCCCGAATACCTTCGTCATTCACACCTTCGGGTCCAAGAAGATTAAATAGGGGCATCTATAATACCCTAAATTTTGACCACTTAGACTTCCATCATTGTGAAAATCATCATCACAATATGGATGTACCTTTATGCTTCATTAGTCTCCCCAAAGATGGGTGAGCATCCACTACAATCAAAATTAGGGTTTCAAGCCCTCTCTGAGTGCTTAGACAAAGGATCAATCAAGAAATGACATGATCTTCAACTTGTCTAATCTCTTAAATATCCACAATGGATCAAAAAGGACTCCCACTTCAAGGATTAAGCACAAGGCTGCTCCCTTCTAGGTGGATCAAGTCTCAAGATCGACAGTGTCACCAAATTAGGGTTTTGGTCGACCAGGGCCTCCAGATGGAAATTTTCATCTGGGCACAAGGCAATGATCCAAAACATAACCTAATATACTTCATGGAACCTCATGAACCCATGCATCAAGTCAATTTTGCCTCAGGGGATGCATTCATCACAAATCAGGAATTAGGGTTTCTTGACCTAATTCACCCCTAAGTTGACTTTTGGGACAAACCATGAGCCAAGACCTCAAGAGATGATTTGAGGGTCTCTAATATACCATATTGATCCATTTGGGACAATGGATTAATCCAAGAAGTTTGAGCAACAAGTCTCAATTTCATCTGCACCACAATTAGGGTTTTAAGGGAAAAGTCAACTGTAACTTTGACTTTTGACCTGGACATGCTCCCAAACCCTAATACATGATTGAATATACCCTATGACACCCATGGAACATGTCCATCAAGTTTGATTTAGGTCAAGGACATGATTTCCTGAAGAATTGCACAGTTTGGAATTCATCTGATAAAAAGTCAACTGTGCACAAAAGTCAACTTTGACTTTTTGAGATTTTTCACCAAAATGGATTTTTAACCCTAAAATGATGTTAATGTATGATTTGAATCATCATTCATCAAGAAAAATCAAGAAAAGTGAGATAACTTGTAAAAGGGGTAACCATAAAACTTAGAAATTTTTCAAAGTTAAAAATAAAGTGGCAAAGGTACCAAATTTGGAGGACCATAACTCCTAAACCACAAGGCCATTTTTTCTCATACAAAGATGGATTTGTAGCCCTCATTATCACCTACAAAAACTTCAACTACAAGTCATTCTAATTCATTAAGGATTTTGAGTTATGGAGTGATCAAAGTGGCTGAAAAGTGAAAATGTCACTTTTTCCAACACTTAGTGAAATTTTCACTAAGTCAGATTCTGCCTCACTTTTTGCCAAATGTAGGGGGGTTTTTCACTTGGAATCAAAAGAGATCAAAACCAAACTTGTTCAAACAGTTGTTGTATCATGTAAGAGCTTTCCAAAATGGCCAAGAACATTACCAAATTCAACCTACACCATGAGATACAACATTGCCAAGTTGCCTTACTGAAATCTGTCAAGGCAAGGCAGAATTTGCAACTTTGGTCGATTTGCCAAAATCAGCCAAATTCAATTGCTCCTATCCACTTGGACACCTCAGAAGATTGAATCTAAAGGGGACAATCACTGAGCCAAGCCTCCAAAGTCCATGGAACAAGAAATAGCATGTTGAACCTAGAATGGCCAAAATAGGGACAAGACTTCAAATTTGGAATGAGGCATTCAATGGAACCATCAAGGTGGTATGGACTGAGCCATTCTCATCTGAAATCAGTCAAGACTTATCCAAGACCAAGGGAACCAATGCTCTGTGCCCTAACCTCTAGTCAATGGCTAGAGGAGACTTGGATTTTCATTTGCCAACATTGGCCAAACCTACTTACCAGCTGCCATGCACTATTCCTTGCAAAACAAACTTGCTCTACTATAAATAGAGCTCAATTGTGGTCAGTTTGAGTACACCAAAGCCATCTAACAGATGCTTTCCTCAAAATCTCTTCTTTCACTCCAATTTTGCCTTCTAAGGCAAGTCACTATCGGGTTTTGAGTTTGAGAGCAATTCCAATCAAACCAATCACTCACACACCTCACATACATCACATATGAGCTGATCAAACACTTAGATTACTTCTGAAACATCAATTTCACAAAATCACCAGCTGGTTGCTCAAGGTTTTAACCAAAGTGCAGCTGAGGTACCACAAAATGATCCAACCAATTTCAATCAAGTCCAACCATCCAAACACAATCCATAGGGTGTAGGGAAGCTGTTCAGATCATCACAACTCATCTGTAACACCTCCAAATCAAAAATCACTATGAACTTGCTGTCACGGCCTAGAGGTAAGCACATACTTGGTCATCTCTCAATCTATGCATATTTCCTCGCACAATAATTTGGCCATATGTTCATAATCATGCATGGAATGTTTTCCCTCAATTAATTGCATTGTTTGAATCGTGTATCAAAAATCCTAGCCTTCATGCAGAAATTAGGGTTCTTGAGGTCTCTTCGTGATTTCTTGTTGTATGTTTAATTTAAATGAAATTAAAGTACATAGACATGATCGTGAGGTTGAGACGAGCATAATGATATGTGGATTACATGATATGATTACGTATTCATGGAGATTGGATAGAAAATGCAAATCTGAGAAACCAAGAACACGCGCGTGTTCTTCAGCTGCTCTTGGCGCCATTTTTCATATATTCAAATATTTGAATTTTGTGATTTTGTTTAATTGATTCAAAAATTAATTTCTCTCTGAGTTTTAATGATTTTGAGTTGATTCTTTTTTAATAATTCACAAAAATGTTAAAATATTTTATTTTCACAAAAAATCCCAAAAATATTATTTATTTCATATAATTGATATTTTTGTAAAGAATTAATATTTTGATTGTTTTTGGCATTTTAAATATTTTTTCTACATTGATTTTGCAACTTTTAATGCTTTCTAATTATTTTGTAGGTCAATACTTAATTTTTGAAACATTAATCCAAGATCACAATTTGTTTTCCATGTGTTAAACAATTTTTGATCATTTTAATTGAATTTTTATTCAATTAAATACATTTTGAAAACAAATTAGGGTTTTGGATTAATTCAACCCTTATAAATCATTTTCAAAACTCTTTGGGCCTCTTGAGAGAGTGTAAGACCCATCCCCCCTTGTACAAAAACTTTTTGGGCCTCTCTCATTGTATAAGTCCCTCTGTACAAGTAAACGGCACGATCGTCGCCCGTTTAAAAATAAAAATCATCTGGGCCTCTCCTTGAGATATAAGACCCATTCAAAACACTTTGGGCCTCTATTAGAGTGTAAGACCCAATCCCCCTTTTAACCAAAACATTTTGGGCCTCACTTATTGTATAAGTCCCTCTGCGTTAAAAGAAAACCTCGGCGCGATCGCCATTTTTTAAACGAAAAATCATTTGGGCCTACCTTCGTGTTATAAGCCCCACTCTTTTTTCTTCAAACCTTTTTGGGCCTCTTGAGAGAGTGTAAGACCCATCCCTTTGTACAGAAAACCTTTTTGGGCCCCAGTCACTTGTATAAGTCCCGCTGTACAAAGTCAAACAGTGCGCTCACTGATAAAACCCTGAGCCTCTCCTTGAGCTGTAAGCCCCAAATCTTTCTTTTTCAAAGCACTTTCTCCTTTGATTTTGAATATACTGTTGTTTCCAATCTTTCTTTGTTGAACAACTAACCAAACAGCATGGAAGCACTCCAACCGAGTAAGTGGTTATCGCTTTCGTTTACTGCTTTCATATTATAAACTGTATTGTGGGGCTGTTCACTGTAAGTCTCCTTTCATAAACTCATATCTACTGTGTAATAATAGTATAGATATTTCGAGTTTCCCCGGCTACTACATCTAGAACTAGGTGACGCCGTTTCATTTATTCGTAGAAATAGACGCCTAGATCCCCAATAGGAGCACCAGATACAGTCTTCTCTTCGGCTGTCCTCCTTAGGAATCGTCAAGAAGCTCTACTCCCCAAGATGAATGTATTCTCCGTGAATGGCATCTTTGAGTTTCTTCCAAATTCTCGAACTTTCCTGACTTGATCTATTCCTTGTGGATAGCTTGCCTTGAATGTCTCGGGGTTTGGCTACCCACTACGGTCATAATCTTGGACCTTAACTAAGGAACCCTCTTTAAAAGCTAAAAGTCGCTGGATAGTAAACCTCACACGTTTACCAGTGGTTTTTATCTTTAAAAGAGTCATCTCTCCAAATGGAAAGGAGATGATAGACCCACGGGCTTCTTAAAAGCATCGGCTTCCTCTTGGGCATTATTCAAGGACACTACGGCTTCTTAGAAGTATTCACAGCCTCCTCTTAGGCTTCTTATAATGATCTCTTCCTCCGGGAATGATAGTCTCCTCTTGGGCTTCGTACAAATTGTCCCGACGACCTCCTAGAGGTATAGGAACAGAACCTAGTCATCCTCATAGAACAGTCCTTTCATAGAGTCTACTACTGTTTCTCAAAGCGTAGTACGAAAGATAAAACTCTAGACACGGACAGTCTAACTTCCTTGAGTCTCAAAAGACATTCTCAAGTGACCCCTTCGTTAAATAGGAAGGAAACCCGCAGACTCGGACAGTCTCAATACCCTTTGGATTTCCAGTTTCCCCAAAGAAAAGGAAACAACCCCGATCCTCAGATCTAACCCATGAGTACAGTAATGCTCATATAAGAACTGATTTTCTCTTTCAAAATCAGTATACTGGACCTGTCACTTAACTGACACAATAACCTTAGCCTTCTCTTGGGCTTTATACAAATGATTCTCCCCAGCGGAGTCAAACAACGTTTAGCCTCTCTCTCGGGCTTTGTACGAGAAACATAAGAGACTCCCTCGTTGAGTCAATCCCCCTTTCACCTCCATCTCGGGCTTTATACGAGATACAAAAAGGTTCTTATTGAGCCAAACAAACAATAGCCTCCATCTCGGGCTTTATACGAGATACCAAAAGACTCCATCGTCGGGTCAAAATCTTTTAGCCTCTCTCTCGGGCTTTGTACGGGACACAAAATTTCCTCCTCTTAGGCTTTGTATAATGATTTTCCTAGCGGAAAATAGCCTCCTCTTAGGCTTTGTATAAGAAAACCACTGGTTGATCCAATTAACCTTTTAGCATCAAAGATGTGCCTCGTTCACAGTATACAAACATCAATAACTCCTTCCCCTTCATCTAATCGCTGTAAGCGGCAAGCCTCTGGATCATCTATATCCACGCCACTGTCCCTCTTTTAGCATGAGAAATTCCTAAGGAAAGATGGCATTGCTCTACACTGAGTTAAAGTCTTCTCCTTCAGGTTAAAACCCTTTCTTCGGAAATTATGGCATTGCTCGGATCCGTGTATCCCAGTTAAAGTAATTCTCCTTCTCCCCTCTTTAGAGATGACAAATTCTCTCTAAAACCGAGGTCTTTCAGCTTCACATCTTGGGCTTTGAACAAGACACAAATAGACCTTTCAGCTTCACATCTTGGGCTTTGAACAAGATACAAACCACCTTTCGCTTCACGTCTTGGGCTTTGAACAAGACACCAAAAACCAATTTCCTCCCATAGAATAGGAGGAACTACGAACGCTCTGATTTCCCTGTTTCGGTAAACGGGAATACGTAGGCATAAGATCGAAAGAAAAGATCTTAGCGAGCGCAATCAACAAAAAAAACCCAAATCCCATATCTCCATCAATCAAAATCAGTATTTCAAAAGCATCAGTCCTAACATCCTAATCCTTGTTCCCCGCCAGAAACCTTCTGCCCAGGTAAAAAAGAAAGAAAACAGTATTGGCGAAAATACAAATAACCAGTACAAAGGCCCCCCCACATTGATAGCATCCGTAACCTAACAGACCGCTGTTTAAACTCAGTATGCAAGCAGGGTTAATTGGAGACATCTATTTCCCTTCCTTATTCAGCTCACAATAGGATAAAAAATGAATCGACCTGTAGTCAAAGCTCAAACCGCAGAGAGCGACCAGCGCTTAAGAACCGCGTCCAAAATCGCTCGCTACAGATACCCCTCTATATGACATCAAGTAAGGTGCTCTAAAGCAATACGTGAAGTTGTGAATTGACCCTGCAATTCTGAGATTTTGCACAGCATGAACGGCGTAATTGTCTCCAAGATATGGACCAACATTTGAATTTTAAAAAGAGACGTTGTGACTAATTTCTACTCAATACTCCACATGTTTGATGGTTGGACTCACACAACTCTTGGGCTCAGCTTATAAAAGAGGCTTGCTTCTACACATCTACACACCAACAATTTTCTCCAAACACTCAAAAATCTTCTGAAGTTCCAAAAGTGTCGAGCAAGCGAGTTGAAAGGTGTTCTTGGAGGGTTTTGGAAAGGAAGCAATCAGTACAATTGAAGACAATGGACATTACTCCACTTGGTATCGTTTTCTATCCCTCTTGTTTAAATATGCTCATTTAATGCCATTACATCATATGCATCTTGCTCTTCTTTTACATATAAATCTTGTTGGTAAATGCTTGAATATATTGTTTGTATGCTCATGACTTGAGTTCATAAAATAAGATGATGTATTTTGATATGATACACATGAATGCCTTTGTGATGAGTTATACTACCTCTGTTTTGTCCATTAAATGGCTGTAACTAAGTTCTCATATTGGTTTTACATTGACAAGATTGATGCTTGGTTTTGTTGATCTACTTAGATATCGTATGTACTTAAATATGATGTTGAGACAAGAGACTTGTGAACCTATGTTTCTCTTTATAGTTCTGATATACTCTTAGGTTGTAGTAACTTGAACCTGTCTATCTTTGTTGTTGGCTTGATGATTGTTTAATGTTGTTAATTGGTTCTTGTCAAAGTAGCATTAATGTCTTTTTCTGCCACTACTAATAGAGAAGCATTTTTTTTGTATATTCAATTATGATTTTAACCTTGTCATTGTGGATGTTTTGAGGTTGATAGTTTTGTTCCCATTTGTATGCACTACTGTCTTTGTCATGGTTGATTTTTTATCATATGTTTGAGGTTGGTTTGTATGAACTGTTAGCATATGCAAGCCACTGACTTGTGTTACATCCTGTTGGAATGTTTTTATTGCAATATATGTTTAAAGCTTATGAATGTCGGATTTGGATGTTTTGCCTTGAGTTGTTCTTATCATATGCCTCAATGTTCTACAACTTGTCATACTACTCCATTTCATTTTGTATGTGCTAAAGTCATTCTTTTGAACTGTAATCTCAGAAGCCATGTCTTTGTGATATTATGATGTTAACACTGTGTTCATGATGTGTATGCTAGCCTCGTTGTGTTTAACATGTTTCCTAAATTATTCCTTTGTGATATCACGATTTTTGTACATGTATGTATGTGCTTGCTTGATGTTGCCCAAGTTGGTTCTATAATGTCATATGCCACTGCCTATTCTTTGGTGTTACTACTTGAATGATTTTGGTTGCCATATTGTCTTATAACCTGTCCTATTTTTGAATATATGTGGAGTTTTTGACCAACATGATATGTGTACAATCTACTGTATGTAGTTCATCTTGCTAGCTGTTTAAATTTGGAATGCCTCTGCTCATATATATGATTCTGTTTAATCTGTGCCTCATGATGTACAAAAAACTATGAACCTAAATAACTTGCATTGACATTGTGTGATGGATGTACCTTTAACCAAGCTTTGATTCATGACTCATCTCTATGCTTTCTACCTTCATGTTTGAATGCACCTTTACTTAACATCATGTGACATTGTGACTGGCTGGCTTTCTTGTGACCTGACTTAGATATGCATCTAGGATGTATGAACTCTGTTTGTATTTTGCTTTGTATGTTAGCCTTGGTAGTTGCCTTCTTTGTCTTGTGGAATGTATTATGAATGGCCTAAAATGCTGGTTACTTGTCAGCTTTGATGTTTTTGTTTGTTGATGCTTTACCATATGTTTGTACCCATTTTCAATACTCTTTTAGCATGTTTCTAATACCAGTCCTTGATATTGGATCCATCCTAGGGTGTGCCTTGTTTTTAACCTTGTCTTTGCAAATGGATTAACATACTTGAGTTATTTTTGGATTTTGAGAAGCATCATTGAAACTGACTTATCATTATGCCTAGCCTATCTCTTGTTCTCTTGCTTTTTCAACTTGTAATCTTGTTAATCATATGATCTAAATGCTAGCACAGCTCTTCTACCTTTCATTTCTTCAAAGCATGCTTAGGTCTTGAGATTACTTTGATGTGTATGAACTGAACTTGCCATGTTGATCTACATGTTTGTCTATTAAATTGTATTCCAAATTGTTTTCACCTCATTTAAACCTCCTTTAAACTTGATTGATGCTTGCTGTTATGAATTTGACAGCTTACCTTGCGTTTGTACTAATTTTCTTGCCAACATATAGCTCATGATCAAATCCATGCCATACTGTTTTGAATTTCATGATATGTTTTGTTTATTTAGTCATGTTCAAGACATGTCCTTGTGTGATGTTCAATTGAATAGATTGTATGCTTACTACTTATTACTTACCATGGCTGTGTATTGAACTTTTTACCTTATGCATTCAAGTGTTTTTCCTTTGGTGTCCAATGTGCGTGATGAGCATTTACTTGGTTTCTAATGCGTGTAACCATTGTTGGTCCTGAGATGGTATTTGTGTTGCTTCTGCTTCAGCTGTTTGGCAATGTTTGGTCCATGGCATACTGAGTTTTCATGAGCAGTTGCGTGTTTGGTTGGTTTGTGGTTTGTTTAGAATATACGCGCATGTTTGGTTCATATATTTATTGAAGTAAATATAATACCGGATGTAACAGCCACCCCAGTGGCAAGCACACACAATCACACGCCTTGCCTACCTCTAGGACTGGGGTTCGAATCCCCCTCACCCCAGTCCTTTTGTTTTTTTTTTTCTGAATTTCGCTTCTCTTAAAATATATAGTTATGTTATCCATTATATATCAAAGGCGCGCGTTGGTTGGATTGGCTTTGGTTTTAACCTGTGAACGAGAAGACCTGGGTTCAATCCCTAGGTGTACCATTTCCTTAATTTTTATTCTTGTTGGTTTTGGTTTTTTTTTTAAGTTTATGCTTTATTTTCTAATTTCCATAACTTGCTCATTTCTCATCCTTTTTCTTCCCTTCTTTTTGCTATGCTCTTCTAATTGAATTTAATTTCTAAACATAAAAGAAAATTGATAAAAATATTTAATCTTGAGACCTTTATTCATGATAAGATTAAAAATATTTATTAGGGTTTTTATTGCACTTCTTTATGCATCTTACCATGTTATCTTTATTTATCATGTTTGATTATTGTCTAATGTGTATGATTCCAACTTTGCATTGACATCATAATTTTGTTTCATCTCATATCTTATTCATGTCTTTTACATCATCATATTTGAATTATGACTCGTTATCTTTTAGTAATCTTTACAACTGTTATCTATTCCCCCATTCCAAAGGGAGATCTTCCTAAAATTGACTCGTGAATTCACTAAACAACCACCCTACCTTATCCTTCCAGGTTTACCCTTGTTTCTTGGCCTCATGAGAGCCAATTAAATCTTAACTTAGAAGTAGGTCAGAGTTTCTGAACTCTATGTGATTCTCATCATCATGAGAACTCACTTTCCCCTTATAACTTAGACTTAGAGAGTTATCGTGAACTCTAAAATGAGCCCATACTCATTTTCCCCTTGGAACTTTGGCCATAGTCAATGGTTCCTATCCCTCACCCTTAGATCGGTGAACTACGGATACTCTGATTCCACTCCTGTAAGGATACGTAGGCGCAAAGTGCGATGCTTTGTCGAGTATACTTAGATACAAACCCCTAGGGCTTCAACCTTTAGCATAACACCCTTAGCAAGCGAGTAAGATGTAACAAGTTAAAACAAGAGGTTCCCGTAGAGTACTACGGACGTTTAGGATGCTAATACCTTCCCTAGGCGTAACCAACCCCCGAACCTTAGATCTCCCCCTTAAGGTTTTTCTCGATCTTGAACCTTTCCTTTGGATAAATCAAAGTTGGCTGTGAATTCAAAAAAATGCGATGCAAGTTAATTAATAGCTTGTTATCCGATTCTCACCGCAACACACCTAATAGATATTTTATTTTGCTGCAACGTCTCTTAACTCTCCTATTCATGCACATGTGCCAATTAATAAGTGACAATTAATAGCCATAAGAAAAAGGGTGGCGCAGCAAAAGAATAGAGGGAGAAGCTTTTCACAAATTCAAACATTATCACCTTCTCATTGTCCCATTGGATTATAATAATAATAGTTACACATTAAATAGTAACAAACTCATTTTAGCCACCAAATAATAATAGTTACCGCCACCCATTATATATATATATATATAGGGCCGTCTTTGAGGGCGTGTAAGGTGGGCAACCGCACAGGGCCCAAAATTTTTCAGAGTTAAACTATGGCTAAAAAAGGCCTCACAAAAGTATTTCTTATGATTTTAACATCGCAAAATAGGGCCCATATTTATTTTTTTGTAGTCAAACCAAGGTAAACTTACACATGGCCTCTAAAATTTTGTGACGGCTATATATATATATATATTCTTCTAATTTTCAGGGGGGTGGCGCTATACTCACAAGATGCTGGAAGAGATCACATGCTATTAAATTTCACTATGTAAAAATTCATCCTTGTACTTCTTTTCACGCTACAGCCTAGATATGTGTATATTTTGGTTTCATTGCCTCTATTAATGCTACAGCATACAAGATAACCCATAGTGCCATTTCTTATATTAATTGCCTCTTTCTGCTACAGGAGCTTCATAAAGGAAAATGAACTACTACATTTCCTTGTGCGCTACAGGGAACAGAATATATATATTCTTATATATTCAAATTTTATAATCTAATCATTATTTGGTCTCTATAGTATACCAATTATCAATTTCAAATACCATAAAATTAACACATTTCCAAGGATTAATATCAATACCTAACATTTTCAATCTCATAAATTTTTTTGGGGTTTTAATCTAATCCTATTTCTACCCACTAATCATCATTTAATAATCCCAATAATGAGTGAAAACCCCACCCTTACCTTATTTTTGGATGATTTTTTGAGTTGGGTTTGATTTTCTCTTCTTCTTCACTCTTCTTCTTCTCTTCTACTCTTCTCTTCTATTTCTTCTCTTGTTCCCAATATCCTTACTATCTTTTGTTTCTCTAAAACCCTAAATTTTCTTAAACCAAGTGGGCCTAATCTAACCCATCACACTTAATATTAACACACCACCTTAAGCCCAACCAATATCTAGTAAATCTATATTATTCTACCAAATAGAATAAACTAAATAAATTACTTAATTTAAATAATTCAAATAAATCAAGTAACTAAATAAATTAATTATTTCAAATCAATAAATAAATCACATATTTCAATTAAATCAATTAATTCAATTAATTCAAATAAATTAAATAAACCAAATAATTTATATAATTCCATAATTCATATCTATCAAACAATTCATATAAATTCACTAAATCAAGTAATTCAAATAATTTATTTAAATCAAATAAATCACATAAATCAAATAATTCACAAAATCACTAAATTAATTAATATAAATAATTGATTACTAAAATCGGGGTGTTACACGACATGATTAATTCAAAAAAATGCATGATCACTGCATTAATATTATCATTCAAAACAACAATGTTTAAAAACATGCAGCATTTAACTAGAAAGGAACTATAAATAAAAATTATAAAAATGATCCAATGATTGCCAGTTCCAAGGATAATGTCTTCCTGTCTGAACCACTGGCTTTAGGAGATGCCTCTTGAAATCTTCAAACTCATTCAGGCGAGAAGTTGACGTGCACAACCAAGGTTCCTTCTGGAAAGGATATGTACTTCTTGTTGATCAACTGTTGTACTTTGGCTTGGAAAGCTTTGCAGCCTTCAGTTGAGTGCCCTATTGACCCAGCATGATATCCATATCGCACATTGGGATTGTACCCATGAGGGTATGGTTCTGGAAACGGCTTGAGAGACTTGGGCTCTATCAGTGAGTTTCGGACTAGATGTGGCAGAAGTTGACTATATGACATAGGAACCAGATGAAGATGATCATTCCTTTTTTCTAGATTGTTTCGAGGCCTATGCTGACTCTGACATTGATTCTGATGTCCTCTGCCATAAGCTCGTTGATTTGCATGAGGAGCAGTCCAAGGTTTCTGGCATGGTGCTCTAGGCATTATTGGTTGTCTATAAGGATGGCGTAGTGCTAAAGATGACTGTTGAGAAGATGAGGGGCCATAAGGTTTTGCTGTTATACCATGAGATTGCTCAACATTTACCATGACTGCATTAATTTCTTCCTCATCTTCCTCTTGGAAACTACTAAGAGACTCAGTTTTACTATCTTGGCTGCTTGAAGCTCCTTGGATTCTTCCATTTTTTAGGCCACCCTTGATGTGTTCTCCAATTGTCACTAGATGAGCAAAGTCTAATATCGCACTGCTCACCAACCTTTCGAAGTATGGGCTTTGCAAGGTTCTCATTAACAAATCAACCAATTCCTTTTCTAAGAGTGACGGTTGCACTTGGGCTGCCAATTCTCTCCATCGTTGTGCATATGCTCTGAAGGATTCATTGTTCTTCTGAGATAGGTTTTTCAATTGCACACGGTCTAGAGTCATGTTCAAGTTGAACTTGTACTGCTTCAAAGAGGTCTTGGATAGTCACTCCATGATTGGATACAACTTCTTTCTAAGTCCATGTACCAATTCAAAGATGCTCCACTCAAACTGTCTTGAAAACAATAAATCATCAACATATCATCGTGGATATAGGAAGTCACATTTTGAGAGAACATCACCAAATGATGCTTTGGGCAACTGAGACTAGTGTACTTCTCGAAGTTGAGTACTTTGAATTTCTGAGGAATCACCAAGTCTGGTACTAGACACATATCAGCAGCATCGAGCACAAGCGCAACATGCACTTTCAAAGCTCGGACTTCCTTCTCAAGGGCACGAAACCTTTCATTCATAGAATCTGTTAATGGCATCATATGAGACTGAGTAGGAATGCTCACTTGTGGAAAATCATCATCAGGAAGAAGATCGTACAGTGGATTGGTCGATACAGTGAAACCTGATGTGGAATCAAGATTCTTCACCTCAACATGTTGAAAGTTGTTTTCTGACATAGCTACCACAACTTCCCACTTGGTTAGTCTGACCAGGCTTTCAAATTTTCTATACTCCTCTTGTCTCTGATTGGACTTCCTTCAAACACTTTTCAGCTACCACAGGTTCAGTATGAGTGTCGGGAAATCGGCTGACAGATATGAATAGAGGATGAAATGAGTTTCTGCTGAGAGAATGATATGCAACGCAAGTGATATGCAAATGAAATGATATGCATATGAATGCAATGTATATTAGGTTATTCCCAGATACAAGATCCAAGGTACGGATGGAGGATAAAAGCTGATTGCTCGAACACAAGGTTCTCGTCATGTAGGATCTAGAGTTTAAAGGAACCCCAAAGTCACGAATCTATACAACTGTTCATCAGACACGCCATGAACATGACGGTTGATGACTCCATCATATGAATCTCTTTCGGGTGAGGTCTTCGTATCTAACTACACGAGGAGAACTCCTCGGTGCCCCATACTACGTGACTATCAATCCTAGTTTTGGCCAAATGGTTCAAGGTTCTAAAAAGGTCCTTAGACTCATGGATCCCAATGAAAATGTTGTTCGTCCACGCCAAGAACTTGACGGTTGCCAACATCCTTATTAGAATCTACTCTAAGCGAGGTTCTCGTATCGAACTACATGAGGAGGACTCCTCGGTGCCTCATACTACTCAACCTCTCCTATCTTATGTTTTTACACTCTAGGCTCGGGTAGAAAGCCTTTCCCACAAAGTTTGCAATCAAAGTTTCCATCCATAGCCACAGAACCACAAATATATACATAATATGGAAAGCAATTAAAATAAATATAAGCAAGCTAGAAATATAAACAAACACTTAAACATGCGAAGAAAACCTATACTAGACTTGATTTGCTTAGGGGTGAACTAGTCCCCAGCAAAGTCGCCATCTGTCGTACATCGAAAAATACAATCTTCGCGATGCGCAAAACTAGGGTTTACACGATCACGAATGGACTTATGAGAGTTGCCACCGAACTTTATTTATTCCCGGGAAGGGAAAGGGAAAATATCGAGAAAACCCACGGAGTAAAAGGATAGGGTATGGTCATCGCAACCATGTCGGGTTCGGAAGTCAGTTATGTAAGGAGAAGGTATTAACACCTACCTACATCCATCGTACTCGATGGGAGCCGTCTAAGTTGTCTAAACATGAAATGTGTTTGATATCTTATTGCTTGCTAAGGGAATGAAGGATGATTACTTGAGGGCAAAAAAGAAAGATTTTTTATTATTGAGTTCGTCTGAGTTTTCATCCCAGTGCCTACGTATCTCAGAGGAAATCAGAACTCTGTAGTTCTTGTTTTATTGGTTAGTCGATTTTAGTTTGTAAAAAATGATTTATCTTGGTTTTGAATTAAATGCACGGGACAAAGGAAGTTGATTTGTCGCACATGGTGAAGATGGAAGGATTTGTCGCACGGAGCAAAAACAAAACTTTTGATGAGTTTAATGGATTTTAAGTGTGAAAAGAAAAATGTTTTAGTCTTTTTTTTTTTGTTTTGTTAGTTAGTGATTTATGTACGAGTTTGATTATTTTCAAGTGGGCAATATTTTTAAATTAAATAGAAAAGAACTAAGTTATATACAAATTAATTATTTTTATTAATTATAGGAATTGAATATTTTTTGGTATTTTAAATTTTATTGTTTTTTGGTGATTATTTAAATATCCTTAAAATGCACAAGAAATTTTTTTTTATATTTTTATTTTATATTAACAATAAAAAAAATAATTAACCTAAGCTAAATAAATAAAATAAGAAAAGAATTTAACAAAATTAAATTGATCGACTAAACTAATTAATTATAATGAAGTTTAACTTTTGTATTTTTTAAACTTTTGTTTTTTTTGGTATTTTAATATTTGTTGTACTAATGCATTAAATAATAAATAAAAAATTAGAGAAAGTTTACATGTGAAACATTCTATACATAAAGAGAAACAAATGCACTTAAGATTAATAATTCAATATGTAAAGTCTTAAAGAAATATCTGTAAGAAAAACTAATGTACCTATGTCCACCTCTTTTTCAGCCAATGCTCAACGGGGAGTTCGACGACGTTATGCTTGAGAGGGTAAGGTAAAGACGCGATGATGGTGGTCGGATCTGCAAGCTATGCCGAAGAAGGTGGTACTTATGGTGGCAGCGGTCGATGACAGACTCATGGTGGTAAGAGGAAGTTGTCAAAGTTGCGTCGTTGACGGTTATGGCCGCAATGGTGGTGGATGTTTTGATGTGGATTTGTCAATAATGGTGGTTTGTAGGTGGTGAATGAGAAAAGAGGTTGAATGTGTTGATTTTTCAATTGAAAAATGATGAAAGAAGTTTTTTTTTTTTTAATTTCTCACCTCCCTTTTTTATGTGTGGATGTGCTGCCGCTTTATATAGGCTACAAGTGATGAATTCAAATCCATGTGTGATGATGAACTTTCCTTTCTTGTAGTGACATGTTTATAGATGTTTTGGAAATGCTTTGAACATGTTTGAGCAACTTTCCATTTTTGTGTGATCATGTTTGGGACATGTTTTGGAACTTGATAATTGCTCTTCAATTCTTGGACATACTATCTTTTGTGATTTGAAAACCATGTGTGTGTATGTTTGGAAAGGTATGAGTTTGTCTTGAACATGTTTAGGATTGTTTTGGAAAGAATCATTAATGTATTTTAAAATTTTCTTTTCTTTTATTTTGGATTTTTTATTTATTTGATGCGTAAAATAAAGATTTAAAAATAAAAAATTAATTTTTTAAAATACTCATAAATAAAAAACGAAAATAATAATTGAATAATGGAAAAATGATCTTTTTACCCTTTTTTAATGAAAATACACAAAAAGAAAAATAAATATAAAAAGTAATGCAATGGGAGTTAAACCTGTGACCTTATGATTAAACCTCTTGGACATACCTTCTTACCAACTATACTATCTCATTTATTCGAAATAAAAGCCACTCGAAAGCATATGAATGGTAGACAAAATTGGGGTACGGCAGATTTACACATACCTTCTTACCAACTATGCTATCTCATTTATTCGAAATAAAAGCCACTCAAAAGCATATGAAGGGTGGACAAAATTGGGGTATGACATCACCATGAAGTCCAACACACTTTTTCTTTGGCCACATGCCCTCTGGCCATACACCCCCTGCAGTTTTTTTCTACTTCTCTTTTTACCTTTTCTTTTTTTCTTCTTTTTTTTTTCTCCTTTTCAATACTCTTAATACACTTTATATTTTAAACATGAAAATGTTTTTGAAAATTGTTAACACTTAGTCAATTAGGTTTTAATTGGTTATCACATTTAATGCACCTTTTGAAATAAGAATAATGATACACCTTTATTTGGAGTGTTTCTTAGTTTTAGATTGAATTTACATTTTAATAATTATAATTTTTTATTGGTTCAATACTAGGAATTGATTTGCTTGGTGATGCTTTGATCTTCTTGATCTTAGACTCAGAAATTACTTGCTTAATCAACCTCTGATGTTCCTGATTGTCTAATTGATCGAAGTTATCTTTGATCGAATAGTCCTTTCATTTGCCTAATTTCCCTTCCAGTCAAGTGATCTTGATCACTTGATAGGATTGCACCTTTGCTTCACATTCCATCCAAACCAGGCTCAAGAATCACATAAACTCAAGAACAATTCATACTCAAGTCATCTTTAAGTCAGACAAGGATGAAGCACTGTTCAAGCACAATAACAAAGGAGCACTACTCAATGCTTGTCGATTTTAATGCGAATTGTGTGCCACAAGCCTTAAGCAATGGATAATGACGAGAGGGACTAGTCCTATCCTTGTCTAGAGTACCTCTGCGTACGGGGTGTATGCCCTAGTTACTCAGAGTATTCACCTCTATTCATAGACTTTAGTGAAATTAAAATCACATAATTGACAAGTCTCATCCAACACCTCAATCAACAACAACAATGCACTCTTTGGTTTAAACACCACTTGCCCGGTTTAAACACCACTCCTTCTGTTTAAACACCACTATCTCCTCTCTTTTGGTTTAAACACCACTTTTATCTCTTTCTTGGTTTAAACACCACTTTTATTACTTCTCTGGTTTAAACACCGCCTCTATCTCCTGTCTGGTTTAAACACGACTTTTATTCCTCTTTGGTTTAAACACCACTCCTATTTCTTTTCTAGTTTAAACATCACTTCCTTGGTTTTAATACCACTTTTATCTCTCCTTCGGTTTAAACACAACTTTTCTATTCTTGTCTAGTTAAAACACCACTCTCTTGGTTTAAACACCGCTCTCTTGGTTTAAACACCACTCTTTTGGTTTAAACACCACTCTCTTGGTTTAAACACCACTCTCTTGGTTTAAACATCACTCTCTTTGTTTAAGCACAGCTCTCTTGGATTAAACATCACTCTCTTGGTTTAAACACCACTTTCTTTCCCTCTTTGGTTTAAACACCACTCTCTTATTACTTCTCTAGTTTAAACACCACTTTTATATCCTTATTGGTTTAAACACCACTTTTATCAACCTCCTTTGGTTTAAACACCGCTCATTTGGTTTAAACATTACTTCCATTTCTTCTCCGATTTAAACACCGCTTTTCTCTCCTGAAATTTTGGCACGTAGTGGACAGATGTCGGATATGATGTCAGGACGTCGTAACAGCAGAATTAACACAAGAACAATTTAAAGAAAAATTGCAGGAATCTAAATAACACACAGTAGTTGTTAACCTAGTTCGGTGCAACGTCACCTACATCTGGGGGCTACCAAGCTAGGAAGGAAATTCACTATGATAATATTAGTTCATAGCTAAACTCCCCCGTTTACAATTCTTGCCAAATCCCTACCTTGTGTAAATTCTACCTATAAACCCTCTAGATATGAGACCCCCCTCAAACTTCCTAATTAGTCACATCCCCGGTGACAATTCAACAATAACCCAAAATAGAAGTAAACACACTTCCAAGAACAATACTTAGTTTTGCTTAAAAGCTTTAAACTAAGGACAACACGCTCTTGCTTAAAATATCGTGAGTGAACAATTGAAAATTAACACAATCTTACTCAGATGTCAAAAGACATAAGAGAGGAACACAAAGAACAACTTAAAAACCCTAGAAAAATCCTCACACAAAAAATACGACACACACACCCTTTCTAGGTTAAAATCCTTTCTTATAAATAGCCTTTGAGAAGCATGGGATTAGGCTTAAAAACCGCAACAGATCCAAAACAGCAGCTGCAAATATTCTGCATAATCTTCTGCACAAAAAATAGGAACAAAATACAAACTTTCCTAAAAAGTCTCAATGATCCTTTTTACGAAAACTAACAGAATCTGTCATAACATAAATTCCCACAATATACTCCCATGAATAACGCACATGTGTGAATCAGAACACACTCGAAAATCACACTTAAAATACCAAAATAGTCATGCCCTAACTTTCTAGTATATCATGTCTTAGCACATGTCACAACATCATGTTAGACATGATGTCTGATTGTCATGGCAGAACATCTGGTGTAACATCTTGCCAACAGCATGTTGTTTTACCAAAATGTAGCCAATCCAAAAGTCACAGAACTTACAATCTCCCCCTTGGGCAGATTTTGGCTAAACCAACCTTAGCACACATCAGAGGCATACACAGCGGAATCAAAAACACAGACAGCACGAACCACAAACCCAAACACAAAGCTGTCAAAATAATAGAACACACCTGACAGCATAATGTCAAGACATCTAGTCTGACATCACAAACAGAACAACACAAGCTACATGAGAACATGTAAGCTTTGTACAAACTGCAACTATGTAACAACAAATCAGACAGATACATGTAACACCCTAAACCCCTGCGTAAAATAATCCAATTATAAGAGTAAAATTCACAAAAAATCAGCACATAGGATGTTACTCTCCAACATATACGTACTCATGCATACGACATGTAACACATACTTATTATTACAAAAGGTACTACGAGATCATTATTAAAAATTCTTCTCAATAAACAGCGAAAAACTTCTTCGAAATAATGACTAAAAACATAATATGTTTAAACCACATAACCAACATCAATTAAACAAAAGTAATAATGGCTAATGAAATAAATAACAACAAGCGTTCCATATCCCCAGTGTTATACATCAAAGCAGACGCCGACTCAAATAAAATAAAGTAGAAGACTTCATCTTCACTAACCACAACTCCGCACTATCCTTGATTATCTGCACGATGCCGTATAAAGCATAATTCCAAAAGAAGGGTAAGATTCTCAATCAACAAAAGAAATGCATAATATAAATATAAAGGCATATAATCATTATACAATTCACCCTATCATCAAATCATCAACATGAGTACAATTTCCCACACAAGCAGACAATCATGTAATCAACAACACAACACAACAAAATGCAATGCAATGAGACTCACAACTCTAATCAATGCATGTGGTACCAATTTGATCCCTTTTCATGATCATAATTCCCGTCGAAATTTCCATATAAGTCGCTCACACCCCACATGGGCACACGACATCTGTGATCGCTCACACCCCACACGGGCACACGAACACCCGTAATCGCTCACACCCCACATGGGCACATGATTACCTCAACAACAACAACAATACAATTCTATTTCAAAGAATCCGGATAAGGCGCTCACACCCCACATGGGATCACGACTTACCATGCAACTTATGCAACATGATATGCATTCAACAACAACAAACAATGATGATCAATGCATATGACTATCATACAGCCAATACATCACACCACAACTGTCCAACACGCAGCATATACCTGCCAAAATATGCAACAATTGCAATCCACAACTACAACACACATTCTCACAACCGAACTCAACATCTCAACGTTCAATACATCACAACGTACGCGCAAACACAATTAACGCATAGAATAGCTAGAATTCTGGCATTGAAAATAATTTATCAGAAAGTACACGAAACTAGCTTTCCAACGATTCGAACGCGACTGAAACGAACCTACGAATCAAAAGATATGAATTTTTAAAGTTTTAGATAATTTTGTTCGTTCCAGTGGTAGCCAAACACTCTTTCTACTCGCCTGATGTTCGCCCAGCGAGACGCCAGTGAACTCACCTTCGCCCGGCGAAATCCCCATTCGCCCGACAAAATTTCCCTTTCGCCCAATGCTCGCCCGACGAAGCAGAAGCGAAATTCCTCCCCCATACAAATTCCAATAGTACCTATTTTCCACCCTTCGCTCGCCTCTCAGTTCGTCCAGCGAGATGCAAGCGAACTCACCTTTGCCCGGCGAAATACCCCATTTGCCTGGCGAAAATGTGTGAATCAGCAGCCCTACAGTTGCGATTCTGCATAGTCCAGACCCCAAAATTTCTTGCGAGTTCAATACCATACAGTCCGGAATACACATAAAATCACATGATTATCATACTACAACAACACACATCAATTAGAACCTCCTATAACACAAAAATCATAATCCAACAGTCAATTTACACCATTTACATGTTATCACGGACACTGACACGCAACCGAAAACAACCAGAACAATTAGAGAGATGCATAGAGATGGACCTAACGATTTACCCACCCTCATACATATATTATTCATCCCTTAAGTGATAAAAGAACCCCACCCTTACCTTAGTGATGATTCTTCAAATGCTCTCTAAGCCCTAGCTCTTCTTCTTTCTTCCGTTCCTCTTTTCTCCAGAATACGATCGTTAACAATGACTCTCTCTCTTTTTAATTTTCTTCTTTTCCTACTATAACCCTTAGACCCCTAATATGCTCTCCCTTCCTTACCCTTACTAAACATCGTGAATGGACCACTTTGACCTTACTATTTCTCTACTCATATTATCCACTTTTAAATTAATAAAATAATTATAACTAATTATTTAAATCTACTAGTTCCAACTAAATTATTTAATAAAGATAATTATCCAATTATTATTACTAAAATTCCAATTAATTGTTCTTAAATCTAAACAATCTAATTTAAATTATTTAAATTAAGAATAAGCCACAATACTCCTATAGTCCTACACTACTCAACACATGAATATACCAAAACACACCACATATCACGTAAATCACAAATACACGAGATTAAACACAATTAATCATCAATCAAACAAATTATAATTATCGGGACGTTACAACTCTCTCCCACTTAGAATATTTTCGACCTAAAAAATGTACCTTATACGAATAACTCCGGATACGACTCTCGCATCGTGCTCTCTAATTCCCAAGTCATATTTCCACTGGTAGCGCCTCCCCACACTACCTTCACAAGAGTGATCTCTTTACCTCTCAATTGCTTTAATTCGCGGTCTTCAATCTGTATTGGTAAAGCCTCAACCGTAAGGTTATCCCTTACTTCTACTTCATCCATCGAAATCACGTGTGAAGGATCCAAAACATACTTCCGAAGCTGTGACACATGGAACACATCATGCAAATTCGACAAATTGGGTGGCAACGCCACTCTGTAGGCAACAGGCCCAACTTTTGCAGAAATCTGATATGGACCAATAAACCAAGGAGTAAGCTTTCTCGACTTCAATGCACGTCCAACATCGGTCACCGGAGTGACTCTCAAGAACACATAGTCTCCTTCTTGAAACTCAAGATCTTTCCTCCTCTTATCATTGTAGCTCTTCTTCCTACTCTGCGAAGCTTTCATCTTTTCCCGAATCAGCTTCACCTTTTCAGTAGTCTGCTGAACAACCTCGGATCCAAGTACTACACTCTCACCAGATTCATGCCAACACAAAGGCGTCCAACACCTTCGACCATACAAAGCTTCAAAAGGCGTCATTCCAATACTGGAATGATAACTTTTATTATAAGTGAACTCAATCAACGGCAAATGGCTATCCCAAACACCTCTCTGTTCAAGTATACAAGCCCTCAACAAATCCTCCAAGGATTGTATAATTCTCTCCGTCTGTCCATCAGTCTGCGGTTGATAAGCTGAACTCAATCTCAGTTTCGATCCCAAGGCTTCTTGCAAACTCTCCCAAAATTTGGAAGTGAACCTTGGATCTCTATCCGACACAATACTCAACGGAACTCCATGCAACTTCAGAATTACCTGAATATAAATCTTTGCCAGGCTCTGTAAAGGAAAACTGATATTAATCAGAATAAAATGTGCCGACTTCATCAGTCTATCCACCACTACCCAAATGGCATCATGCCCTCTCGAAGTATTAGGCAACCCAGTCACAAAATCCATAGAAATGTTTTCCCACTTCCACTCTGGAATATCTAACGATTGCATCAAACCAGCAGGTTTCTGATGTTCCACCTTCGCCTTCTGACAAGTCAAACAAGCATATAGAAACTTAGCCACATCACGCTTCAATCCAGGCCACCAAAATATCTTTAAGTCTTGATACATCTTTGTAGCTCCTGGATGGATACTCAAGCTACTCTTGTGACTTTCTTCTAGAATCATTCTTTTCAACTCAGAATCATCAGGAATACAAATCCTATCACGGAACCTCAACACACCTTGTTCATCCACTCTGAATCCGTTACTTTTTGCCTGTTCATTTCCAATCATCAAATCCACCAGTTTTACATCTAACTTTTGACCCTCTCTGATACTATTAAGAAATTAATTGTTGATCTTCAGCATACCCAACATCACATTATGCGGTGTCTGTTCGCAATCTAAACTCGTATCTCTGAACTGCTCAATCAATTCCAACTCTTTAACTATCATAGCAGACATATGCAAGGTCTTCCGTCTCAAAGCATCAACCACGACATTAGCTTTATCGGGATGATAGTTCAAGCCGAAATCATAATCCTTTAAGAATCAACGGAAGTGCCAACCTCGAAAAGCCTTCAATAAACCTACGGTAATAACCAGCCAACCCCAAAAAGCTTCTAATCTCAGTTACCGACTTCGGAGCCTTCCACTGTAGAACTATATCTACCTTGGATGGATCCATAACAATACCATCACCTGAAAAAACATGACCAAGAAAACTTATCTATCTCAACCAGAATTTGCACTTAGATAACTTAGCATAGAGCTTCTTTTCTTTTAACACTTGCAGCACGGTTCGCAAATGCTCAACATGTTCCTCCTCTGACTTGGAATAGATTAGAATGTCGTCAATAAAGACAACCACAAATTAATCCAAGTAAGGATGAAAAATTCGATTCATATAATCCATGATTACACCAGGTGCATTAGTAACACCGAACGACATCACTACATACTCATAATGTCCATATCGGGTCCTGAAAGCCGTCTTCTGAATATCTTCATCCTTTACTCGTATCTGATGATAACTCGACCTCAAGTCAATCTTGATAAACACACGGGAACCCACTAAATAATCCATCAAGTCATCTATTCTTGGAAGTGGATACTTATTCTTAATCGTCACTTTATTCAACTGTCTACAATCGATACATAACCTCATACTGCTATCCTTTTTCTTCACCAACAACACTGGAGCTCCCCAAGGCAATACACTTGGTCTCACAAATTTCTTTTCTAACAACTCTTCTAGTTGCTTCTTCAGCTCTGTTAATTCTGATGCTGACATCCTGTATGGTGCCATATAAATAGGTCTGGTACCAGGGACAAGATCAATAGTAAACTCCACTTCTCTCTCTGGCGGTACATCAGCAATACCATCCGAAAACACTTCTGGAAATTTACGCACTACTTGCAATTCATTAATCACCGACTCACTCTCCACTGACAAGGATACAAACAATGCAAGCACTTGAGCTTCTTCTTATAAGAGCTCTCTCAACTCTCTAGTGAATAGAAAACCATATTCTTCCTCTTCCTCAGGAGCAAGAAATCGCACCGACTTGTTAAAACAGTTAATATGAACATGATTGAACTCCATCCAGTTCATACCTAAGATCACATCAAGATTTCCCAACGACAAGCAAATAAGATCCACACCAAAGTCCTTACCAAAGATTGATAGTGGACAATTCAAACAAACTAGGGAAGTGGTCACCGATCCCTTTGCAGGAGTTTCGACAACCATCTCTCCTTTCATAGAAGAAACGACAAGGCCTGGCCTTATCACATAATCAACAACAATAAAAGAATGAGTAGCACCACTATCAATAATAGCATTCAACGACGTATTATTAATGTAACATATACCTCTGATCAGTCTGTCCTCACTGGAAGTCTGAGTCCCTGTCAAAGCGAACACCTTTCCTCCAGTTGAAGCTTGCTTTGCTTTTTGGCAACGAGTACTAATGTGGCCATGTTCTCCAAAGTTGTAACAAGTCACCACCTTAACCTTGCAATCAGCAATCAGATGTCCTGCCTGTCCACACTTGAAACACTTATTCACATCACTCGTGCACTCATGAACACGATGACCTAGCTCACCACACCTATAACACTTAAGAGGAGCAGGGGCACCTCCCTTACTCGGCTTCTTGCCATAAGCGTATTTCTGTTTACCCTTCTCAGCTGAAGCTGCATAAGGCTTCCCACAGTTCATCGGTTGTTTTCCCCTCCTATCGGCCAACCCTTTATAGTGAGTCGATCGAGCCTTGTTATCTTCCTCAAAGATCCTACAACAATCCACAAAATCTGGAAACCTTCTGATTCGCTAATAACCAATCACCTATTTGATCTCAGGTCTCAATCCATTTTCAAACTTGACACACTTTGAGAACTCAGCAGTTGCCACACTGTAGTGAGGGTAAAACTTAGCCAGATATGAGAATTTGGTAGCATACTCCGTAACCGACATGTTACCCTACTTCAATTCCAAAAACTCAATCTCTTTCTTTCCTCGGACGTCTTCAGGAAAATACTTCCTCAAGAACTCCCTACTGAACACAGCCCAAGTGATCACCTCTCCTTTTGCTCCCAATAATTGACGAGTGCTAACCCATCAGTCATCAGCCTCCTCAGCCAGCATGTGAGTACCTAACCGCACCTTCTGTGCTTCAGAACATTCCATAACCCGAAATATTCTCTCGATCTCCTTAAGCCAAGTCTGCGCTCCATCCGGATCATATCCTCCCTTGAAGGTAGGCGGTCTATTCTTCTGAAACTCATCATTCTCACCAGCATGAGGCGGGTTCTATATCGCCTGAGCAACAACCTACAAAGTAGCAGCAATAGGCAACATCGTTCCTTCCAGCCATTCTAAATCTGTTACGCATTAACAACAGAACACAATGGTTAAGGAAACGACGTCGACAGTAATCAACTGTCACACAACAATGACTCTACAACTTGGCCGGACAGACCGACCTGCTCTGATACCACTATGTAACACCCTAAACACCCGTGAAAAATAATCCAATTATCAGAGTAAAATTCACAAAAATTCAGCACATAGGATGTTACTCTCCAACATATACCTACTCATGCATACGACATGTAATACATACATATGATTACAAACGGTACTACGAGATCATTATTAAAAATTCTTCTCAATAAGCAGCGGAAAACTTCTTCAAAATAATGACTAAAAACATAATATGTTTAAACCACATAACCAACATCAATTAAACAAAAGTAATAACAGCTAATGAAATAAATAACAACAAGCGTTCCATATCCCCAGTGTTACACATCAGAGGAGACACCGACTCAAATAAAATAAAGTAGAAGACTTCATCTTCACTAACCGCAACTCCGCACTATCCTTGATTATCTGCACGATGTCGTATAAAGCATCATTCCAATAGAAGGGTGAGATTCTCAATCAACAAAAGAAATGCATAATATAAATATAAAAGCATATAATCATTATACAATTCACCCTATCATCAAATCATTAACACAATTACAATTTCCCACACAAGCAGACAATCAGGTAATCAACAACACAACACAACACAATGCAATGCAATGAGACTCACAACTCGAATCAATGCATGTGGTACCAATTCGATCCCTTTTTCATGATCATAATTCCTGTTGGAATTTCCATATAAGTCGCTCACACCCTACATGGGCACACAAACACCTGTAATCGCTCACACCCCACATGGGCACATGATTACCTCAACAACAACAATAATACGATTCTATTTCAAAGAATCCGAATAAGGCGCTCACACCCTACATGGGCACACGACTTACCATGCAACTTATGCAACATGATATGCATTCAACGACAACAAACAACGACGACCAATGCACATGACTATCATACAACAAATAAATCACACCCCAACCATTCAACACGCAACATATACCTGCCAAAACATGCAACAATTGCAATCCACAGCTACAACACACATTCACACAACCCAATTCAACATCTCAACGTTCAACACATCACAACATACACGAAAACACAATTAATGCGTCGAATAGTTGGAATTCTGGCATTAAAAATAATTTTAATAGAAAGTACATGAAACGACCGTTCCAACGATTCAAATGGCGACTGAAACGGACCTACGGATCAAAAGATATGAATTTTTAAAGTTTTAGAAAATTCTGTTCGTTCCAGTGGTAGCCAAACACTGTTTCTGCTCGCCTGATGTTCGCCCAGCGAGACGCCAGCGAACTCACCTTTGCCCGACGAAATTTCCCTTTCGCTTAGTGCTCGCACGACGAAGTAGAAACGAAATTCCTCCCCCATACAAATTCCAGTAGCACCTATTTTCCATCCTTCGCTCGCCTCTCAGTTCGCCCAGCGAGATGCAAGCGAACTCACTTTCGCCCGGCGAAACACCCCATTCGCCCGATGAAAATGTGCGAATCAGTAACCTTGTAGTTGCGATTCTGCACAATCCAGGCCCTAAAATTTCTTGAGGGTTCAATACCATACATTCTGGAATACACATAAAATCACATGATTATCATACAACAACACACATCAATTAGAACCTCCTATAACACATAAACCATAATCCAACGGTCAATTTACACCATTTACATGTTATCACGGACACCGACACGCAACTGAAAACAACCAGAACAAATAGAGAGATGCATAGAGATGAACCTAACGATTTACCCACCCTCATACATATATTATTCATCCCTTAAGTGAACAAAGAACCCCACCCTTACCTTAGTGATGATTCTTCAAATGCTCTCTAAGCCCTAGCTCTGCTTCTCTCTTCCGTTCCTCTTTTCTCCAGAATACGATCGTTCACAATGACTCTCTCCCTTTCTAATTTTCTTCTTTTCCTACTATAACCTTTAGACCCATAATATGCTCTCCCTTCCTTACCCTTACTAAACATCGTGAATGGACCACTTTGCCCTTACTATTTCTCTACTCATATTATCCACTTTTAAATTAATAAAATAATTATAACTAATTATTTAAATATACTACTTATTATTACTAAAATTCCAATTAATTGTTCTTAAATCTAAACAATCTAATTTAAATTATTTAAATTAAGAATAAGCCACAATACTCCTATAGTCCTACACTACCCAACACATGAACATACCAAAACACACCACATATCACGTAAATCACAAATACACGAGATTAAACACAATTAATCATCAATCTAATAAATTATAATTATCGGGGGCGTTACAGTACACACTTCCCCCTGTCATACATAATCAATACTCCCCCTGAAGGGAAAACCCAAATCACAAGAAAACCACATGACATGAACTCTTGCAAGTTCATCCAATGGAACCACACTTCAGACACACCAAACATATGAACACTCCCCCTAAACACCACAACCTACTGCAGAGAATAATGCATTCTCCCAGACACAACAAATGAAATGATGTCAAAACAAATAGAATGACATCCTAGCACCACCAACAACAGTGGATCTTACCTTTCAGCACAGACACAGAACTGATTATCATGCTCCTCCTAAATAGTTGCATACAACCAGCAACAACAATGAAAATTACTCTTCCTAAACAGTAGTAAAACACATGACACGATGAAGTCATGACATCTGATCCAACATCAGAAACAGCAAACAAAACAACATTTTACTCCCCCTTTTTAGCCAAAAATTGACAAAAAGAAAAATAGAGTAAATGTAAACAAAAACAAATGGAATCACACAATATCAGATGGAAGCACATAAATACTACTACTCCCTATTTTATCCAAAATATTGACAAACCAAGCAGTCATTCATCAAAGTAGAAGAAAGGTAGATCAAACTCAGAAGCAACAACCTTCTACCAAGCAAACATACTAAGCACACTACTATACCAGTAATCTAGACCATCTACGTTGAGCATGTCAGTAGACTGATCCTGCTTCACACCACCACTCTCTTCTTTATCTTCTTTGTCAGACAAATTTTTCTCCTTTTCAGCAGACACACTATTATCATCAGAATCATCTCTTTTACTACCAACAAAATCATCTTCTACCACATTCTCTTGGGATTTTTGAGGAGTCTCACTATGAAAATTTTCTTGTGTGGTTCTAATAAGATGATCAGGTTGGGCTAAGGATGTTGTGACATCCGGTACAACATCAGACTCAGGGTTAGTAACCAAGATCTTAGAGATAGACATATAAACACTTGTATCAACAGTGTTATTAACAATAACATTCAACTTAGAAGTATCAACACTATTAGGTTTCCACTCCTTTCTATTATTAATCATCACATGACTAGCCCAAGGTTGTGTTGTACGTTTTGGATAACCATACAGTCTGTAACAGTAAGGCTTTATATGACCATATTTACCACAATAATGACATTTCCAAGGCTGAAACTTGGCTTTAGTCTGATTTTTTTGAAGTCTGGCAGGATGTTGCAACATTTGGTCAGACATCGTGAGCTCATGCTTTACTTCAGCAGGAACAAACTCTGTCACAGTGGTTTTCCTTTGATTATTTAAAGACTGATAATTAAACCCTATACCAGTAAATATTTTACCTCCTTTCCCAACTTGAAGAATCTCATCCAACACATCAGATCCATTGTTCAACATTCTCACATATTTGGTCATATTTTCAAGTTTAGAATTCAATAGGGTTACCTCATCTTAAAGACCAGAGATAGTAGACAAAAAATTCTCTTTTTCAGCCTGCAGTTGAGCTATGATTCTCTTATGAGTTTCTCCTATCTTACACACCTCTTCACTTTTGACACAAAGCTTGTAACACCCTTTTCTACCCCACGAATATACACGGCAAAATACACAGATTATCAGAGTAAAAATCACGTCAGAAGGGTGTACATTTCTCAATAAACTCAAATAAAACATTTGCTCCGTAAACGACGGGTTTTCCTCAAAATAATCAAAAACCCATCAAATAGCAGCGGAACCACCATAACCACAATAATCCAAAATCAAAAGGGTTTTCATTAAAAGCCATAATAATCAAATAACAACTCAACATGGTTCGACTCAACGACCCAACCCGATGTTACAATATCAGAGCAAGACCCTCTACATCGACCAAAAGCAAATAAACTCCAAAAGTCCTCGAAGGCATCCACAGCTAAGCCTGATCACCTGCACGTTACCCATGTGGAGGCAACATTCAAACAGGCAAGGTGAGTAATCACAATTCATTATAATCAATATAAAAATAGGATATGTATAAATAGCGTCATCATCATATACAACATCTTCAGGATCATCACAAGGAAAACATCAAAACCACGTTATCATAAATCACATCAATGCCAAATAAATGCAATACACAACAAGACTCATGCATGTGGTACCAATCGTCACAGTCGATGGACACTAAGGTCATCACCCTCCAAAGATCCTCGTCATTAGGATCGATTCCACACAAGAACCGAAGCACGTCAAATAACCACCTCACATCCACACAATGGGATGAAAGCCTCAATGGATCGAAGTCTAACTCACTGAAATGCTATGAATGCATGATACACAACGTCATAATCATCATCATCAATAAAAGTCATTACGTGCAACATCATCCATCAAAATCTCATATTAATCATGTCATCAATTATTCATCAAAACATCACGAAATCATCATCTCATAGTCATCAATAACATCATGGTAAATCATCAGAAAAATCACAGCATCAAAACATCAAGACAACACAAGAACCATAAAACAATTCACGAACAACAGTCATTCGCTACCAAGTTCGCCGGGATGTTCGCTTTGCGAGCTTCCAGCGAATCCCAGAATCCCAAACAAAACCAGAAAAACCCCTATTCTGTCTCTCTCTCTCTCTCTCTCTCTCTCTCTCTCGCTCGCTTCAGCCCGCTTCTGCTCGCCTTGCGAAGTCACTCGCTGGGAAGCTTGCCGTGCGAGTCTGGGGAGAGTCTTCGCTTTGCGAAGAAACCATTCGCTTTGCGAACCTGCGATTTCCTGCAATCGCTGCTACGCATCAGTAGCATATCAGACCCAAAAACTCTTACGATTTCAACCTCATTTACCCCAAAACATCCCCAAAACATTCCTAAGGCATTACGGCAATCAGAGGCACAAAACCTACGACTATTAGGTCGATTAATTATACTATCTTGACCTCAAAATCACCTAAACCTTCACAACCCCAAAGATTCTCGTAAACCCCATAAATCCCTTTCTCTACAAGATCCCACATATCATCAACAGAAGGTTTAACCTCGAAGGCCTACTTTTATCCGATTCAATTCAACTCTTAATAATCAATCCACAAAAATGCCCTAAAGCACCAATTTACTCCAAAACCCACAAACCCATATAAACCTCAAAATCAGCTTTAAACACATCAAATTCCTATATTGAAAACAATGAAAAGCAATACTCTCCATACCTTAGATTGTCGATTCCAAGCTTTCTTTCTTGAGTTCTTGGAAACCTTCTCGAATCCTAAGCTTTTCCCTTTTTCCTCAGAGCTCTGACATTTTCCTTCTTTTCACGGTCTAACAAAATGAACCATATTCCTCTCAAATTCTCCTTTTTGTTAAACCTTTGGGCTTCTAAAATGGGCTTTCCCAATAATACCCTCACTAATCATCCTCAAAAGTCCATCTTACCCTTAATTCCTCTAATATTATTTAAATTAATAATAATACTAATATATACTATATTATATACTATTATTTAATTAAATAACCAAAACTCCACAAAATGCCAACGTCAACACAAACCACCAAAATTCACCGAAAATTCACGAATATTATATTTAAATAAATTAAATAAATATTCAAACAAATTTGGGGTGTTACAAAGCTCTCTGTATGAAATAGTCAATTCTTTATAAGAGACATTCTGATCACATGAATCTTCATCAGATTCACATCTGCCAGTGAGGGTTGCAACATGCTTAGCAGTTTCAACATCAGGTTCACTTTCAGAATCATCATCAGACCCAAAAATCATTGTTATTCCTGATGTGAAGTGACATGTTATTGACATCTGGTATTGACTTCCTATCCATACTCTTCAACACCTTATTGAATTGCCTCCCAAGAAGCACAATATCATTAGAAATTCCTTCATCAGTCTCCATGTCACATTGAACCTCTTCATCATTAGTGTTGGAGATAAAAGATATGCTATTGTTCTTCTTTTCAGATCTTTCATTGATAGCCAATTCAAAAGTTTGAAGTGACCCAACAAGCTCCTCCACTTTCATGTTGCTGTTGTCTTAGGCTTCTTCAGTCACTGTGACCTTCATGTCAAATTTCTTAGGCAACGACCTAAGAATCTTTCTAACCAGCTACTCCTCTGACATCTTCTCTCCCAAGGCACTAGATGTATTAAAAATATCAAGAATATTCATATGAAAATCATGAATGGACTAGTGATCTTTCATTCCGAGATTCTCAAATTTGGTGGTGAGAAGTTGAAGTCTTGACATCTTCACTTTTGATGTGCCTTCATGAGTGATTCTAAGGATTTTCCATGCATCTTTGGCCACGGTACAGGTGCTTATCAGCCTGAAAATATTTTTATCAACTCCATTGAATAAGGCATTCAAGGCTTTTGAGTTTCCAAGAGCAAGATCATCTTCTTCCTTAGACCAGTCCTCTTCTAGCTTCAATTCAGTTGTGTCCTTCCCATCTTTACCCTTCACAACAGGGTGTTCCCAACCTTTGATAACTACTTTCCAGGTTTTTCTATCCATAGATTTTAGAAAAATCACCATACGTGCTTTCTAGTGATCATATTTGGTGCCATCCAAAATAGGCGGTCTGTTGACAAATCCTAGTTCCATGTCTTTAGTACCAGAAAGTATCTCCCTGGAGCTCACCCAAAACAGAACAGGGTGCCTGCTCTAATGCCAATTGAAATTCTGGCACGTAGTGGACATATGTCGGATATGATGTTAGCACGTCGTAACAGCAGAATTAACACAAGAAAAATTTAAAGAAAAATTACAACAATTTAAATATCACACAGTAGTTGTTAACCCAATTTGGTACAACGTCACCTACATCTGGGGGCTACCAAGCCAGGAAGGAAATTCACTATGATAGTATTAGTTCAAATCTAAACTCCCCCGTTTACAACTTCTCGCCTAATCCCTACCTTGTGCAACTTCTACCTAGAAACCCTCTAGATATGAGATCCCCCTCTCACTTCCCAATCAGTCACAATCCCAGTGACAATTCAACAATAACCCAAAATAGAAGTAAACACACTTCTAAGAACAATACTTAGTTTTGCTTAAAAGCTTTAAACTAAGGATAATACATTCTTGCTTAAAAGCTCATGAGTGAACAATTGAAAATTAACACAATCCTACTCAGATGTCAAAAGACACAAGAGAGGAACACAAACAACAACACAAAAACCCTAGAAAAATCCTCACACAAAAAATACGGCACACACACTCTTTCTAGGTTAAAAGCCTTTCTTATGAATAGCCTTTGAGAAGCATGGGCTTAGACTTAAAAACCGCAACAGATCCAAAACAGCAACTGCAAATATTCTGCACAAAAAATAGGAACAAAATACAAACTTTCCTAAAAAGGCTCAAGGATCCTTTTTACGAAAACTAACATAATCTATCATAACAAAAATTCCCACAATATACTCCCATGAATAACGCACATGTGTGAATCAGAACACACTAAAAAATCACACTTAAAATACCAAAATAGTCATGCCCTAACTTTTTGGTATAACATGTCCTGGCACATGTCACAACATCATGTTGGACATGATGTCTGACTGTCATGGCAGAACATCTGGTGTAACATCTTGCTAACAGCATGTTGTTTTACCAAAATGTAGCCAATCCAAAAGTCACAGAACTTACATCTCCTGTTTGGTTTAAACATCATTACTTTAATCACTCTCTTGTTTTAAACACCACTACCTTTATTACTTCTATGGTTTTAACACCACTTCCCATCCTCGTTGGTTTAAACACCATTATTGTTTCCCTTTGGTTTAAACACTACTTTTACCTCTTGATTTGGTTTAAACACCGCTCTCACATCCTCTGTCATCCTTTTGACACAAACACTTTTGCCTCTTCTTAGGTTTAAACACCATTCCTATTACTCTTATTCATTCTCTTGGTTATGACACCAATTGCTTTCATCCTTAGTTCCATGAACTACGGAGCTATGATTTCCTCATTGCACTATGAGGATATGTAGGCACAGGATTGCGAGATCCTGGTGAGCAACCTTCCTTCATTTTCCCTTAATTCTTAGAACTACGGAGCTCTGTTTTTCTCATTTCACTATGAGGATACGTAGGCACGAGGGCCCTAATCCTCCGTGAGCACACTAATTTTAAACCTTTTTTTCCTTTCGCAAGTAACCCTTAGATAATAACACCCATCCATGCAAAGAGTAAGCAAAATGGTTCCTGTCGAGTACAATGGATGTGAGGGATGCTAATACCTTCCCCTCACATAACCGACTCCCTTACCCGTTTCTCTTTCCCTTGGGTTTTATCGATATTTCCCATTTTCTTTTGGAATAAATAAATTTTGGTGGTGACCTTGTTGTATCTTCGAGCGTGCGATGCGCTTGGGTATTTTTCGCACCGCAACATGGGGGTACCACTCTATATAAACCCTGCCCGAATTACCAATATATGGGACTTTGTTTTTCTAATACACACCCTTGCGCCCAACACATTTTGGGCTTGGTGTGCATATATAAATGGTGATTGGCCGAATCGATAGGTTCGCGATACCATGATAGAATTAGAGTTTGGCCTAACTCAACCCTACAAAACTGACTTGTAAGGTGAGGGGTGGCACTCTATATAAACCCTGCCCAAATTATCGATATATGGGACTTTGTTTTTCCAATAATGATCACAAACAAAACAAACTTTTTGATTATTTTATTTTGAAATTTGCATGTCATGCGATAGTTTTTAGTCTATTAATTAATCTAAACCCTATTTGAACAATTTTAATACTTTTGTTGCGTTCGTTTGATCTTTATTCTTGTTTGTTTCTAGCCAGATTGTTGTGTTTTAACATAATCTTTTGATAAAATTCTGTTATGTTTTATTACTATTGGTTTAGCAATATGATTATATGATTTGTGGGACAGTTGTGAAGATCAAATCAGATTTAAAAGAAATTTAAATTTGAATTTGTAACAAACTAAATCATATCTTTTTGTTGGAGATATTCAAGGAGCAAATCAAATATCCAACAAATTGTGCAAAGATTATGGACGAAAATAACTGTAGATCCACAAAGAAAAATCCCAGAGTTATTTTTCTATATAAGGAGCTCAAACCTACATTGAGAAGAAAACATTCTCATTGAAGATTTTAGAGTGCTAGGGTTTACAATAATCCATGTTATTTTTATGTATATCTTTATGTTTCAGTAACTTGGCATAGAAGGTTTGTCTAGTTGAGTTGTAAATTCAACATTGTTATGTACACCTCTATGTTTTAGTAACTTGGCATAGAAGGTTTGTCTAGTTGAGTTGTAAATTCAACATTGTTATGTACACCTCTATGTTTATGTAACTTAGTGTATAAGGTTTGTCTAATTGAGTTATAATATCAAACATCATCCATCTTGTTAGATTGGAGTTGATCATTATGGTTTAGTAGTTGTTTTCCCTTGTCACAGGTTGTGTGGCAGAGAAGAAAATGAGTAGGTTCTCATGTTTAGGGGGAAACTCTAAATAGAAAGTCATTGGGTAGTGTTAGGAAGAGCCATTGAACAACATAGGGTTTGTTGTTGCTTGTAAGTCTAATTGTATTAAGCTAATAATAGCGAATTTCCTTTCTTAGGTTATGGACTCATCCCTCCAGACGTGGGTGTAGTTTCACCGAACTGGGTAAACAAATAATTGTATTCTTTATTGATTTTCTGCTCCATCATCTATTATTGGTTATTGTAGTGGTTCCGTTGTATCTTGTTGAACCGGTTATCGAAGCATTAAGTTCTACATTTGTCCCCTTAGGAACAGAATTACAAAAGGACATCTCGATCATAATTTGGAAAGCTGGCTTACATGTCTTTAGAAGAGAGGTAACCGCTTGTAAGGAGGCATTAGGGCATGAAGTATGTAGGATGTGCTCTTTGTGTTCCCACTATAACCAACCATTCAACTTCAGCCACTGTGCTTATAGCCTTTTTGAATCTAAACCTCCTTGAACACGCCTCTTATCTTTCTTCTACCTTCTTCGAGAGGTTCGGAATAGTGTACCCGAGCGATCATGAGTTTCTTACTCTGCATTTAGAAGGATGGGTGGGGTTGGATCGCTTCCCCCTCCTTCACAGTTTCCTTGAGATGATTTTCAAGGTCTTTAAAGCTCTATGTTGGATCCCTTTCCCTGACTTCTTTTTGAGTCAGTGTAGTCATATCTACTATCTAGTCTAGAAGAAGAGGTGGAAGAATGTTTTTACCCATGCCTTTTTGCATTATGATCAGGTCGTTGAGGATACTCATGTTATATGTGAAACATAGGAAAACAAGGGTTAAACTAGATATTGATGGTAATGACTTTGTCTTCGGTTGTGCTTGTAGATATTGTAATGGAGGATTTGAAAGAAGATATTATTGTCCAAGATAGAGGGCTCTTGATTTCAGAGAAATCGCTATGGGCTTTGTTTTCCCAGATTTGTCTTTGACGAATCTAGTGGATGTAAGCGACTTCAAGGAAGAATGAGAAAATCTCAAACTTACATCAGAACTCATTGATGTGCTTTTTGTTATAACCATATTAGCGACGAAGTAATCCGATGGCAAAAATCTCAATCTCGTGCTTATACTCACAATAGTTCTTTTTATGTGTTGTTAATGAAACCAATATGAATCGAAGTAATTTTCAAATTGCTCGAGACTTTAGGGTCAAAGACCATGTGTCAAGGGTGGGTTAGGAGACGTTGGACATAATTTTCGCCTTTATCGAAAAAGAAAGTTTATACCATGTTTCTACCGAAGTGAGATCCTACTTAAATCAGGGGTGCACGGAATGAGGATAAAGATAAATAGTTGTGCAATAGCTGTACATTCAAAGTATGCTTCATTAAACATAAAATAAAAAATATCTTGTTTTAATTATTTAAATAATAAATAATTATATATTTAATTAAAAAAACAAAAATAGAAAATAAAAAATAGAAAATTGTGGAAACAGGGTGAAAAAATAAATTCAAATAAGATTTTAAAATATATTTATTTGGATTATTTTATTTTAGATGTATAACTGAATGGACCCTATTTGTTTACACCTTCGTCCATTGTGTGTGGCATACTATAGTATCTTATTACCTTGTTTCTAAAAATTAGACCAATTAGAGTATTTGTTTTGGTTGGGGGCAATTAGGGAATTTTTTTTGAGAAGAAAGGTACTGGGATCAAATAGTCTCAAAACAAATTCAGATGCATGTGGCTTTTATTACCTTTTATGATTTTTTGAAACAGTTACTATCACAAGATTGTATAAAAATGTAAATAGAGATTCCCAGAAGATTGAGACACCCCATCAACATGAAAAAAAAATGCTACTCTTTCGTACAATCCAACAAACCACCTATTTGCATGCTAACTTTGTCCAAGTTACTAGGAAGTAAGAAACTAGGAACAGCTGCCATTAATGGATAATTCATGTTATTTTTTCCTCTAACTCAACTAATTGATGTAAAATTGACCATTGAATTCAAATGTAAAATTGACCATTGATCTAGGGTTTGGAGGTGATTGAATCAACAACAAATCATAGAGTTTGTGGGGTTAGAGTTCTTCATCTCTTATATAAATATTTTTGCAAAGATAAAGTTAATTACAAGTATTTCAATCGTATTGAGGGCAAACATACCCATAACAGGCTAATTGAGGATCTGTCTAAACAAATCTCTCTCTCTCTCTCTCTCTCTCTCTCTCTCTCTTTAATTGTTGTTCTTGCAAATTATCGATATCGTTGTTGTTTCGATTAATTCGATTGGAAATTATTTTCAACTATCTTTTAAAGGGTTGTTGTTGATATAATCATAATCACTTTGATTGTGATTGACTTTTAACATAAACAAAACAAAATGAATTTTCAAGGTGATCGGTCGCACACAAAGTGTTCGATAAATTATCTTTGAATATTTTTATCGCTTTGTGTTCATTGAAAATAAGCGTTACGAATAGCTTTGCATTTGATTGATTCGTGAATTAATCGTTGTTGAACAATTTGTGTTCATTATCATTCCATCGGTTTTCATTACGCATATCCGAGCTTTTCGATAGTAGGTTTGGTTAGACCATTAGATTCGGTTTGTTTCCGCTGTGCCATATATCTTTTGAAATCAAAATTTTGCCAAAAATTTTGGTTTTAAATTTTTGATCTATTCACCCCCTCTAGATCGAAGTTTATCGACTAACAAGGAGCAGACACAATTACACCATGCTCATGATATCTTCCCTAGATGTCGTCGCATTGTGGAAGCAGACAAAGGCAGAGGTATCTTCCCTGATGAGTCTGAGGTGAGGCAGGTCCAAGATGCCATTATGACGGAGGCACAAGAGGCACTAATGTATTGGAGACAACGTCAGAGGACGGAGGGTAGAGGAGGCCGAGGAGCTGTAGTCGGGCATACACAGTAGTATATAGTATTTGTGCTTTGAATTTATTATCGATTGTATTTTATTTTGACTTATTTTTACTTTATTGTGTATTTCAACTTCATTTATATATGTCATTTTTTGACCATCTGAATTTATATATGTCATTTTTTGCATATCGATTGTATGGCTTAATGTTCATCACATAATATAGTCCTTAACATTTATAAATCATCATTTTCATCTGAATAACTATAAAATAACATAATTTGCATTGTTCTTCGGAACAATAAACATGTAAAATGAACATTTCAGAGAGGGATGCATGAGGCATGTGTTAAAATATTTCAGAGATGCATTCTCGAATCAGTCAACCTTTTGCTTAAAACAAGGTACGTTCGAAGATGTATCTCCATAATCTGAGGGACATTTTGAGTTTTCAATATGATGATTTTTCACCCTATATATAGTAGGATAAACCCAAAAATAAAAGAAATCATTAGATTTTTTTTTTGCCTGATACAAATTATTATGAGAAATTAAGAATTGCTAATTACACCATAAATATTACTTTTCTATCATAGTAAAAAAATTAAAACTAGTTATCTTTAAAATTCAAAAATGCACTTTCAAACGCATTTCAAAAACACCAAATTTATACATAAATAAGTCATACCCTGGTTTTGTAAAAAAAAAAATATAATTCAAAAATATACTTTCAAATTAAATTCGAAATTATACTTTCCAAGAACAATTAAAGGCACATTTTCTTCATCTTATTTTATATCACATAAATAGTATTAAATTATTTATAATTATCCTTTCTCCATTTTTACATTTATTAAAATAAATTTTAACACAGCTGTTTATAATTTGTATGGGTGATTATTATTAAACAATAATTTATGTGTCAATGTATTTATTTGTTTATTTTTATATTTAAAAATATATTAATAGTATTTGTAAATCATATATTAAAAAACAATTATTATAATTAAAAATTAGTAGATTTTTTTGTTTTAAAAATCAAAATACGTAGTTTGAAATTCAGAAGAAAATAAAATTGTCTAAATTTTGATTTTCACTGTAAGAATGAGTTGGAAATTAAAAATTACTGAGAATTTGAGAAAATTGTTGGTTTTTAAATGTTTTTGGAAATATATTTTTGAATTATTTTTTCACAAAAGGAGAGTATGATTCTTTTATGTGTGTATTTCGTATAAATGACTATAAGATGTATTTGAAATACATCTTTGAATTAAATTTTTGAAAAAAAATAGAGTGATACTTAGCTAAGACATGTCTGGTGAATTGATAGTAAATTCGAAAATATATTTTTGAAATTTAAAAAGCATTTTTTAATTTTCATATGATGATATTCTACTTAAAAATGGGATAAACAATATAAAAATATATATTAACCAAATTTTATTTGGTTCCAGTAGAGCAAGTACTGTCAAAGTAGGTAATTTAGCCCCAACTAAAACTACAACAACTAAATGTTCGAAGAAAAAAGATATGAAATGACAAAATAATAATAATAATAAATAGACAATAATGCTTATTATTGTTACAACCGACTAACATAAGGCGAGAGTTTCATAAATAAACTTCTGAGTGACTATTTAAATATGAGTTTAATGATAGTACACTGATAGTGTAAAAAAATTTTACACTGTCATTCAATAAGAACATAACGTTTTGTCATGTCATATAAATTTTTTAAAAATTACAATCTAATTTGGCGAGATTCATAGTTGTGATTGGTTGATAGTATAAAATTTTTTTACACTGTCAGTTCATCACCTATTTTCTCTTTAAATATTGATTTCAACTCATAATATTTTGAGAAAAAAAGACGATCCACTATCAGTGTAAAATAATTTTATACTGTCAATCAATAACAATCATGTCTTCTGCCAAATCATTCTGTAAATTTTAAAATATTTTTATGACATAGCAAAATAATATATTTTTTATTGGATAATAGTGTAAAATTTTTTAAACCCTAATATTTTATGTTGACATTGATAGTAACCAATTAGATACAAAAATGAAAGGCAATGGTAATTATCTATGATAAAATCTTCTATAAATTTTACAGATATTAATAAAATAATTACAAATTATAATAACACATTTTAAACAATAAATATCATTTTTATATTATGAATCAACAAATGACGTGTATCCTATAAAGTCACATTTTTATTGATATTTTTCACTTTCTTTCCTTCTACAGTTCTACTTACTTTATTCAAACAAAGTATTAATATTTTTTTAATACATTTAGATATGGTGATATATTAATAAAGTGGTGGCATAAAGTTCCATTAACGTTAAGTTGAGAACTTGTCCGAACTAAAAAGCAAAAGCAAAGCAAATGCGTGTGCAAACTGCAAAAACAGATTAAAACTCTTTCTTTCCGTTAAACTTGTTTAATCTTCTTGTTGTTGTGAAACGCAACAGAATATTGTTATTCTGTTATCAATGGAGTTCGATCCGATCCCAATCGGTTCCTGCTCTAAAGATCACCACAACATTTATCAAACCTGGTTCAATCACGCTGATTCAGGTATTTTCTTTATCCATTTTTTCATTTTTTTTGTTAACGATGAAATTCACCACCGTGCTTACTGTGATTTTCAGATGGTGATGGCCGCATAACCGGGAATGACGCAACCAAGTTTTTCGCCATGTCGAATTTGTCCCGTCAAGATCTTAAACAGGTTTTCTATTTTTTATTTTACTTTTTCTTCTACTGCTTCTATCACTTGTGAATAAATTATCCTTGCTCCGTTGAAAAAGTAACAAAGAAACTGATCCCTATATATAACAATTTACTATCAATTAAGCTCTCACATTATACAACTTATTATCAATTTCATTTTTATATTTAACTACTTACTATCTATGAAGCACGAATACAGACACAAATATCGGACACGACTAACCTATCGACACCACTAATAATTTGAACTTAATCACAAGTGTCAGTGTCGGTCTCGGTGTCAGTGTTTGACAATCTCAGAGACAGAGACACATGCCTTTTTCCAGAGGTGTCTGTGCTATAGAGCTTACAATCAATTTGATTCTCAACATTAATATTGAAGGATTAATATGAATATAATTTGATAGGGTCGAGGATCTTTTTAAAATATTCGTATTCTTAGAAATCTATTTGAGTGTGTTCTAGATAGGGACTAAGTTGACAGTTTACTCCAAAGAATATATAGCAGGGTGTTATTGGTTTTCAATTTTTATAGTTATTTGGTCCAATTAGAACTTTCCCTGCCCTTCCGAATGTTAAATTCCTCTTTATTTCTTTATACCTAGTCAACTAAATTGTTTCTTTTTCGCTCCTTACCAAAATTAGGTGTGGGCTATTGCAGATTCAAAGCGACAAGGTTATCTAGGTTTCCAAGAGTTTATAGTTGCTATGCAGGTAAAACTATGTTATACTTTGCGGAAGTTTAATGCTGATAGATACCCTGAATCTTACTCATATGAAATGTAGCTCGTTTCTTTGGGACAATCCGGGCACCCAATAACACATGATCTGCTGAGTAGTGATGGTAAGTTGTGTGTGTTTAGATTTTTCTTCTATTGTTTTATTTGAATAACTGTTTGTAATTGTGTTGTTCAAAATCAAATATTAAAATGCATATAGTAGGTACTGTCTGCAAATATGTTTATTGTGAATCTTTATCTTATAATTTTTTTTTTATCTAATAGAGCTTATCACTTATTGCAGTTGATTTGAAAAATTTGAAACCTCCCATAATGGAGGGTTTGGATGTATTACTAGCTGTAAGTAATTATTTTTTTTTATGGCATTATCTTTTTCATGTTAATTTAGTGAAATTACTCACTCTTTGGTTTTGTATATCCAGAAGAAAAAACATAAACAAAAAGAAGTGGATGTAAATGGTAATATATTTCCCATTTTACTTAATATGGGCACTCATTGATTATGGTTTTCTTGTTCATTCTTTTCTCTTCAAAGTCTCAGCTCAGTAATTAGTGATAATGCAGGTAGTTCTCAATTACAGCCATCACTATCAAATAGTTGGTTTTCTTCGAAATCCACAAAAAAGGCAAGCATTCTGCTAATGTGGCATTGTTTTTTTGTGTGCACATTATCCTTATCTGCTGCTAGAGAGAACATACTGAGTATTCGTGTCCAGTTTTCAATTAATAACAGTAACATACTTGATTTTCATTCTTTACCAGCTTTATTACGCTCTAGTTTCATTTTGTGCCATCATGATCTTGAAGAATGAATAGTATCCTTTGGTTTGGTTTGGTTATTATAGTCTGAATATGATGTTATTAATAGAAGCTTAAACTAACAATATTTATTGATTTTTATGCAACTGTCTTAAGTGATGCAAGCTGATACAAATAGTAATAATCTACCTGATATCAACAGATGAATATAAATGTGTCAGTTTTGAGTTGTTACTATCAAGGCTTACCAATTTGTCATCTTGTCTTGTGTCTATCTAGTTTAGTTTCTGATAAAGGCCATCATCTAGATATGTTCTCTAGGAGGTCCTTTAATCTGTGTTGTTGCTGCTTTGCTGTTGCCAAATATTAGAAATCATCAAATATATGTTCTTATAGGTTTTTTACTTGTATTTTGGTGCATATTTCCACAGATTCCACTTTCCTCTGTGACATCAATAATTGATGGCTTGAAGAGACTCTACATCCAGAAGTTGAAGCCTTTAGAAGTTACTTACCGCTTCAATGATTTTGTCTCCCCGTTACTGGTCAGTAAGTTACTATCCTAAAAAATGACTGATTGATTTAGTGTCATATTTCTTTACTTGTTTTTATCTTTGCTATGTTTTAAATACACAATTGACATCTTTATTAATTACAACTCTTTACTCATTGTAGACAAATAGTGATTTTGATGCCAAACCTATGGTTATGCTTTTGGGTCAATACTCAACTGGTAAAACAACATTTATCAAACATCTGCTTAAATGTAGTTATCCAGGCAAGTAATTCTACTTTTTCTGTATCCATGTTGGTATCTAGGTGTGTGTGATGCTTCTCATATCTGTTTTATAGACATAAGTTACTGAAGTTTGTCTTGTTTTCCCATATCTGTCAATAGGTGCACATATTGGACCCGAGCCTACTACTGATAGGTTTGTTGTTGTCATGGTATGTGCCAGAAAACCAGATTCTCTCCCAAAACTCTCTAATACATTAAGAAAAATTTTCAAATTATTTTTGCATTGGTACTTATTTTTAACAATTTGAATTATTGTATTCATTTTAATAAATCTTCATGTCATTTTGGAAAATAAGTTTTTGCATTAGTTTTAACTTGCAAATGGTGTTGGTGCACAGTCTGGACCTGATGAGAGAAGCATTCCTGGAAATACTGTTGCAGTCCAAGCAGACATGCCGTTTAGTGGACTCACAACTTTTGGCACAGCTTTTTTGTCAAAATTTGGGTGTTCACAAATGCCTCATCCTGTAAGTTGCTCTCGCTCCATTGAATAGGTTTATAGATTTTCCTTGTGTGCATTTGTACGTAACCAGTTTTTGATTGTCCAAAGCTTCTGGAGCACATTACATTTGTGGACAGTCCGGGAGTTCTATCTGGAGAAAAGCAACGAGCGCAACGAGCATATGATTTTACGGGTGTAACATCTTGGTTTGCAGCTAAGTGTGATTTGATACTCCTCTTGTTTGATCCTCACAAACTTGATATTAGCGATGAGTTCAATCGCGTGATATCATCCTTACGGGGACATGATGACAAAATTCGAGTGGTTTTAAACAAGGCAGATCAAGTTGATACTCAACAAGTAATTGCTTGTGTAATTAAACTTCTATTATTTATAAAATGAACCTTTTATTACATGATAAGGAAATGCTCACCTCTATTTTGGCCCTATGTTGCAGCTGATGAGAGTTTATGGAGCCTTAATGTGGTCACTCGGGAAGGTGCTGAACACACCTGAAGTCAGTCGTGTGTATATTGGGTATGTTACTTTGTATATGTATATATATACTTCACTGTCAATGTTAAAATTTTCTCTTTGACTTGGAGAGTTGAAAAGAGACCAATGTACAACCAAAATTACAATCACTAGTTATTTTAAACTTCTCTTTATTTGGTATCAAGAAGTTGCATCAATGTTAGTTTTATAGTGGAATCGTGGCCGATGTATTTTATTTCACCTTTCTTTTGCAGCTCTTTTAACGACAAGCCTGTAAATGATGCTGTCAGTGGTCCAATTGGAAAGGAACTGTTTGAAAAAGAACAGGAAGACCTTCTTTCAGATCTGAAAGATATACCTAAGGCAGCTTGTGATCGAAGAGTGAGTTTATTGATTTTATTTTTGTTTATTGAAGAGTGATTTTATTTAATTTTATTTTGCACTAATGTTAACGAATAAATTCTGATGATATTGATATGATTAAATTACAATAAAGTCGGCCTTTTGATTTGATTGTTTCTTTCTTTTCAGGATTATATCTTATAGAAATATTAAATTTTGTAGATCTTCTTGAACCATATTCACCAATTAATTATATCTTATGTATTCAATTCAATGACTATCTTAGATCAACGAGTTTGTAAAACGAGCCCGGGCAGTTAAGATACATGCTTACATTATCAGTCATCTTAAAAAGGAGATGCCTGCAATGATGGGCAAAGCTAAAGCTCAGCAAAAACTAATTGATAACTTGGCAGGTGAATTTGGAAAGGTATGAATCTGATTCTACATCTGCATGCTCACCTATATGTCTCTTTGACCTGACATCCAAAATTCAAAACAGGTACAAAGAGAGTTCCATTTACCTCCCGGTGACTTTCCAAATGTTGAGCATTTCAGGGAGAGTTTGCGTGGTTATAATATTGACAAATTTGAAAAATTGAAACCAAAAATGATACAAGTAGTTGATGACATGCTTGCCTACGACATTCCTAACCTCTTGAAGAATTTTAAGAATCCTTATGATTAAATTTACAGGCACTGATCCAGTGATGAGTTGATTTAGTTGGAGTGACATTTGTAATATACAAAAATTACGGGTTATTGATGTAATTAATGTACGTTCGTATGGGATCTTTATGTAATAATATACACCCGGAGCCCATTCTTCTGTAGTAGAGTTTTATTGTTCAAATATAAACTCTGTATTCTTATCACTGTCATCAGCAACAGTTTCAAAACAAAAAAAATAAACTGGAAACACAATTATTTATTCAAAATGGTTGTTAAGCATGTGAAAGGCAAGTGGATCAGTTACAGAATTACATGGGTAGTTTTATTACTATTGTCATTTACTCAAACATAGAAAATCATAACTTCAATTTCACCTTTCTGCACTTATTTTATGATTCCATACTCACTCTCTTTTCCTTCAATGTTTAGCTCCTACATTCAGTGGTGAATATGTGATCTGATTGGTGGTTTATGGGCCTCTTTGATTAGTAAAAAATCTCATTTTATATTTGGCTCCAGTTTTATGTCAGTATTTTAGTTAATTTGTTTGTTTTTTAAAAATTGACTGCTTATTATATCAATGTAAAATGAGACTGCAATATGATAAAGACTTGTTGGTGGTATTCTAGAGGTGGTGGAGTAAGAAATCAGTTTTGTGACACTTTTTGCACTTGGAAGTTATACTTAAAAACACTCCGATTTTACTGAATTCACCATACACTCTTTGTTTCTGTTTTTCTTTTTTCATATATTCAACTTGGCTTACAATGTCTTTATATAGACTTGAAGATGAAACTGATAGAGAATACAATAAGTTGGTAATCAAGATGAGGACTCTTTGGTTCTCTCAATCTTAATGATTACAACTCTACCATAAATCTAAATAAAGACAATTATAATATGGCGATTAGAATTATCTCATAATGCTTACTAATGATAGTGGTGGTTACAACACATTACATATCAAGATCATTGTCAGAGCCCATAGCATAAAATGCATCTTCATAATCTAGACATCTCTCCTCACTCCCCTCATCGGAATCATAATTACAGGCCCCGTTTTCTTCTTTATCTTCTTCTTCTTCGACTTCTTCTTCTTCTTCTTCGTATCCTTCCTTACCCTTAAGACATCCCTGAAGTTGGTAGTTGCTGGTTGGACGACCTCCTGGATTGGCGCCTGACGTTCCTCATTGAGGTTTCTAGGATTCTCATTTGTTTAACTCATTGTTACGAAGAATTTATTATTTAGATATGTAAAATTGTCTATTTATAGATGAGGTTGAAGATGAAAAGACTGATAGTTTAATGCTTGTAATGATGATAACTTGTAAACCGTTCATATACTGGAACTATATTTTCTTGTAAACCGTTCATATGTTGGGAAGTGCAACAGTTAATAATATCACGACGGTTATAAGTAATGACTGTAGCGATATCACTTATAATCAAGGCGTAATTTTAGGAAAATGTTGTTGCCTGGTGTCGAACCTTGTACCACGTATAAGGGGTATCGCTACGGTTATTATAACTAACCGTTGTGATATTATTAAATTAATATATAATCTATCATAACGGTCATTTAAGAAAACCGTTGTGAAACATTTACCTATATAAGGGAATTAACTTTCCCTTTTTGACAGTCGCGCCGTTTCCTTCACAGCGAAACCCTAGCACCCAAACTTAATCTTTTTTTTAGAATCTGCCAGAAGAAATACAAGAAGTATGAAGCTTTTGATTTAAGCTTCTTCCTCCTTGTAGTTCTTCCTGCAGAATCTAAAACTAGATGAACATGGTGATGATGCTGGCGGTAGCAAGCGTAATGTACATATTGTTTATGGAAAATAAGGTAGTCTTCTACTTCAATCTTTTTGTTAAATAGTTCCCATTATCTCGTTTGCTTCATGTTGTTTTTGTTGATTGTTCTTATTTTGTGCAGATTCGACTTCAATGCTCCACAAGCAAGGTGAACTTCATTGTAATGGTACAGTCCCACTTCTTAGGGTTTTGTTTCAACTTTTGGTTGTTTTGTTTTGAATACTAACTAATTTTCTTCATTGCTTCCCACTTCTTAGGGTTTGTTTCACATGGTGATGATGATGGTGGTACATATATATATATATATATATGAATTCATTCTGATAAGGTACATATATATATATATGAATTCATTCTTATATTGTATTGTCGCTCCCGGGATTTTCATCCAAGTACAAACGCGAAAGTGGCACCGAAACAGAGTCGCCAGCAATGTGTATTTATCCCATGAGAGGGAAAGGAAACACTGCATAAACCTGAAGGAAAGGAAAGAGCATGGCCTCGCGACCAAGAGAAATGGATTCGGGAGTCGGTTACGAGAGAGGAAGGTATTAGCACCCCCTCGCGTCCATCGTACTCGATGGGATCCACGCTTGCTTGTCTCGATCAAAGGGTGATAGAAAAGGATGCTGGAAAAAAGAACCGGAAAAGGAGTGGAAAGAGAAAGAGAAACAAATGTAGGGAAACTAAAAGAAGTGCTCGCATGGGCCCTACCCCACTGCCTACGTATCTCATCGGGAGCATGAGAATCAGAGCGACGTAGTTCCCCTCACTAGGGAAAGTTGTTTGTGTTTTTTAGAGAACGGCTTACGTTCTAGCTCAGGTGTTGCAGGCTCGCTGGTCCGAGTGCGTTACCATCTTGCAAGAGAACGAGTAGAAGCACGTTCGTACGCTGAGAGTGAGTGAGGTGAGAAAAGAATTCCCGAAGGAAAGACGTTATTGTTTGTTTTTGTCTTTTAAGAGTTTTTTTCATTTGTTTGCATATGATAGTGTATCTGAATCTTAGTCATTGGAATGTGTACATTCTCACATTCCAAGATGGAATGAGTAAGAAAGCACACTAAGGGTGAAGAAGACCCCCACACTTAGTTTCAATTGTCAAGGTTCAAACACACTAGCATACTTGTGTTTATTAAGTGTTTTTGTTGATTAAGAAATGAAGAAGTGCTTTTTATTATTTGTACCTTCAAGTCCTCATTTGTTTCTCTTTCTCTTTCCACTCCTTTTCCGGTTCTTTTTTCCAGCATCCTTTTCTATCACCCTTTGATCGAGACAAGCAAGCGTGGATCCCATCGAGTACGATGGACGCGAGGGGGGTGCTAATACCTTCCTCTCTCGTAACCGACTCCCGAATCCATTTCTCTTGGTCGCGAGGCCATGCTCTTTCCTTTCCTTCAGGTTTATGCAGTGTTTCCTTTCCCTCTCATGGGATAAATACACATTGCTGGCGACTCTGTTTCGGTGCCACTTTCGCGTTTGTACTTGGATGAAAATCCCGGGAGCGACAGCTGGCGACTCTGCTGGGGAATAAATGAACAATCCGTCTGCTTCGAATTGTCAAGTTTGCCAAAAATAAATTGGACTTGAAGAATAATAAATCTGCCAGGAATCACTTCATCTGCTGGGGGAAGAAATTCTCATCCCCAGCGGTACAGCTCCCGGGATTTTCATCCTGGTACAAACGCGAAATGTATATGAAATTTAGTTTATTATATACTATGTACATTGTTTGTTTTACTATCCTTTTATTGAAAATGCAATCAGTTAAATTGATATAGAACATTAGTTTATTATATATATACTATGTATATTGTATATAGTTAAATTTAATACTAACTAATTTTCATCATTGCTTCCCACTTCTTAGGATTTGTTTCACATGGTAATGATGATGGTGGTACCTATATATGAATTCATTCTGATAAGGTACATATATATGAATTCATTCTGATATTGTATATGAAATTTAGTTTATTATATACTATGTATATCGTTTGTTTCACTATCCTTTTATTGAAAATGCAATCAGTTAAATTGCTATAGAACATTATAATCTGAAAATTAGGATGTATTTGAAAACCAACCTTTATCATGTCAATGTTTTCTGAATTGCATCCATTTCATTCAGCACATTTAATGTTCCTTAACATAAAATTTATGGTCCAATGGTCCATTTCCTTCAATTCATCGATATGTTTTATTATAGTTTACCTCATCGTCGTCACTAATTGCCGTGGTTGTTAAGATCATGATCATTGTTATGATGATAAAATCGTGGTGATTTTTAGCGATGATGAGGTAAACTATAACAAAAGATATCGATGGATTGAAGGAAACTGACCATCGAACCATAAATTTTATGTTAAGGAACATAAAATGTGCGGAATGAAATGGATGCAATTCGGAAAACAGTGGTGTGTTTAAGTTGGTTTTCAAGAACAGTTTAATTTTCAAATTATATAGTTCTTTACCAATTTTAATGGTTGTATTTCTTTAATAAGGTGGATGGTAAAACAAGCAATATACATTTGTATTTAATAAACTAAGGATACATTCCACAACGGTTGAGACAAATAACCGTTGTGATAGTTAACATATATGACAACGGTTCATACTGATAACCATTGTGATAGTCAATATATATTACAACGGTTGAAATACCTAACCGTTGCAATATATCGTACGCTTCCAGAATACAACAACGGTTTCCAGACCGTTGTAGAAACGACAAACTTACAACAACAATCTACATAACAACGCCTTCGCTCGTGTCATTATATGTCATTCCCAACCGTTGCTAAATGGGTTTTTCGTAGTAGTGAGAGACTCCTCTTTGAATCATCCCGAGAACACCAGCATCTGTGATCTTCTTCTTCTTCAATTCATCAAGTCATTGGCTTAATTCTTCAGCCTTTTCTTTTGATTCTCCAGCCTCTGTTGGTACGGGTTCTTCATACCCGTTTTGGACAATCTCTAACACATCCAACGAGGTGAATAGAGTCTGTATTTTAACAGCCCAGAAATCATAATTCTCTCCTTCAAACAAAGGAACTTTAACATTGCTATAAGTTGTGGAAGTGTTGCTTGTGGAAGCCATATTTTTGTTGGTTTTGCTGTAGCTGCAAGGATCTGCAGCTCTGATACCACTCTGTTGGTGGTATTCTAGAGGTGGTGGAGTAAGAAACCAGTTTTGTGACACTTTTTGCACTTAACTTCCACTTGTGGAAGTTATACTTAAAAACACTCCGATTTTACTGAATTCACAACACACTCTTTGTTTCTGTTTTTCTTTTTTCATATATTCAACTTAGCTTACAATGTCTTTATATAGACTTGAAGATGAAACTGATAGAGAATACAATAAGTTGGTAATCAAGATGAGGATTCTTTGGTTCTCTCAATCTTAATGATTACAACTCTACCATAAATCTAAATAAAGACAATTATAATATGGTGATTAGAATTCTCTTATAATGCTTACTAATGATAGTGGTGGTTACAACACATTAATTTTAACAAGACTTCGACTCAAAATCAATCCATTAGCTATACTTTAAGTCTGTACTAGTGCTTCTGGAAGATATAAATATTTTAACAAATTATCAAACATTTTTGTTCAAAATAAGTCTGTACTAGTGCTTCTTATGATCATGCTAAGCATCTATCATCTGAAGTCTCTGATCAAAGTTACGCATTCTATGGAAAACATTTTGCATTGTAGCTCCACTATTGATCATAGTTTCATTTTAATTTCCAATTTGATGCTCATTTAAATGCTGATTTTTGTTCAACCAAGCGACATAACTTGAAAGAGAATAGTTCTCCAAAATATCATAATATCCATATGGTGAATTCTTATCTACCCATTTCAAAAAGTTGGGTAGAGTTACCCATAGAGTAAATTAAGCTACATTGCATTGGAAATTTACAAAATTTAAATCATTAAATAAATAATGAAGTATAATAAAATGATATGGCATTAGTGGATTGATTGAAGGTAGACTACCCAACTTTTTGTGATGGGTAACGAAGTTGTCCCCTATCCATATAGATTCTGGCTATTATCTGATTGGTTACATGTTTGGGTTTCATATGCTGGACTATGGTTTGGCAGTGTGGGAAATCAAAACATCATTATTTTGTGTTGCGGATTGACATGATTGATGAAGCCAGTTGCACTGAGAGGTATAACGCGGTTTGTTGCGGTGGTGCTTCCTATACCAATATTGTCTATCCTATTGACTCTGCCTTGTCTTCTTTTGATGGACTCTCATCTCCATCTAAAAATTTATAATCTCTGAACAACTTTTTTCAGAAAAAAAAATCCACTAACATCTAAGAGTTAGCAATAGCAGGATATCTCAAATCTCAACTGCTGATTTAACTTGCTACACGTTTGTGCATGATATCATTTGGCTGAAATTTTGTTATACTTATGATAGATCTACGAATGTTACGTAATCTCCTAAGATTTGTTGTTTATATAAGTTTCCGGTAAACTAAAACCTGAAAGAAATGTTACATAATCTCCTAAGATTTGTTGTTATATATAGGGGTGGCAAACGGGCATATGCCCACCCCGTTTAGGTCCGCCCCACAAATGTCCGCAAAAAAAACGAGGCGGGGCGGGGCGATCATAGTTGAGGATACGAGCCTAAAACCGAGGTTCACCCCGCAAAAAAAGTGAGGGCGGGGCGGGGAAAGCCCGCGGGCACTATAACTTTTAAGCCTAAAAATCCAAAATTTTATGTGAATGCTTGTGTCCGCAAAAACCCGCGAAGAAAACAGAGCTGGGCGTGACGGGACGGACACATTAGAGGGCGAGGGCCTAAACCCTTGCCCTACCCCGCACTAAAGTGCGGGTAAAACGGGCATGTCCAACGGGTTGGGCTCGTTTTGCCACCCCTAGTTATATAAGTCTCACGTAAACTAAAACCTATAAGACTATTCTATTTGAGATTACTAGTCCTTTGGTTGAGAATCCTCTTGGACGTGAGGGTAAGGCATTTTTGGTTGCCATCTTGTCCACAAAATCTTGAGTTCCTGCATATACAGAAAAGAATGTTGAAAAAATTGTACTAGTTTTGAAGCCGACACCTAATATATATGCCTCATATGTCATAGACTCAGTGGTATATAGAAGGCCTCTATGTATCGTGAAAGAGTAAAACACTTCTGTTCGTAGGACGATTTTATCATAACCTATCTGATCGTACCTGGATCAGACAGTTAGGTAGTGGCCAACAACGTCGTGAAACCTTCAGTTCCGGTGATAGTAGACGGCGGAGGGGGGGGGGGGGGTGGGAGGGGGAGTACCTGCAAGGTACTCCGACTCTCAAGTCAGGAATGGTCAGAGAAAAGCAAGTACAACAAGTAGGTGAGTTTAGAATATGACTTAACCTGACCCTCTCAAGTGAGAGGATATTTATAAAGAGCCCCCAGCGCGGGGTCAACGGTTACTTGCATTGGGCTGGATTGCAAGGCCCAATCCAAGTAACTGCCAGGGCTTACGTGGCGTAGTGAAGACCAGCACGTGGTCTTCGCCCTAGGGTAACGGTCCCGAGATCTCCGGAAGTAGGGCAGACCGATTCTTTCGAGAGTGAGAGGTTACAAGAGAACGTGTCCTTGCAGGGAGGAGCACGTGGAGGTCGAGGATAATGAGGTTCTCCTCGACTATAAGCTTCTGCCCGACATCGGCGTTTGCTATGTGACTACCGAGTGGAGGACACGCGAGGTCCTCGTCGCTGCGAAGCTGTGCTCGTCACTGGCCATTGGAAGGATCACGCTGGGCCGACCCATTACTGGATTGGGCCTGCTCGACGGTTGGGCAGACCGCGGTCCAGTCCGGAATACTATCTTCCTCAACGTTACAGTTTTCACTAATAATAATGCATTTTTCTAGAACATTTTGAGGGGCGAGATGACCTTCCAACTGAGATAACTTGACTCTAATAGGCAGGCCTCTTTGACCTCGTCCGAAGCCTATAGCCCGACTTATCAATTGATAGTGTTTTTTATTAATATTAAGTCCTTATCTCTAAAATAGGCATAAAGATACATAATTCTCCAAACATGAGGGTAGAACTGAAGTGCTTTAGTTGAAATTATATATATATATATATATATATATATATATATATATATATAAACAACCATAAAAAGTTTAATAAGTTTTTTACACTGTTCAAATAAGTATGTTTTTAAAAAACTGAAAATAGCTTTTTAAAAAATAAATTAGATCGCACAAACTTTACTTTAAATAATCTAGGCCATAGACTTGGAATAAATAAGAGTGTGAGACGGAGATTTTTTTATAAAAAAAAGATTAGTTTATAATAATACTCCTTTACTTCTAAAGAGAATTGTAATTTCTTTTAATGCCTAAAATTTAAAATAAGAGTAGAAAAACTCTTAAAGTCAATACTAGTAATGTTTTATGGAGAATTAATTAAGGTGATTTCTTAATACACTACCCATGTTTCTTAGGTACCACGCGAAATTTCTTTTTTGCCTCCTGATTTCGGATGTGCACATCCGGAAGCACCGTTTTTTAAAAAACGTTACTTTGTTCCGGATGTGCAAATACAAAATGACAAGTTACGCGTCTTCCGGATGTGCACATCCAGAAAAATGCCTAAAACCTATCAAAAAGCTGTCTAGTAGTTCTAACCCATATTTAAACAAAATAACGGTCATCCATCTATGATGGCAAACATGACCTGTAACCATAAGTTATATATCAAAAAAAGGCATTGTGAATATCCGAACTCACAAATCTTTCCTCGAAGATTGTAGGACAAATCAAGATCAACAGTAAAATATTACTTCTTTGACGTTATCCAAGATAAATGGCAGCAGAGTCGACACAAAGTTGGTGTTACTCCTATTACCACTTGCAGAACCAGAATCAGAATTTTCGACTTCACTTATGTAGTATCGAGCGTGGTGCCTAAATGATACATGTTGATGTATCTTTATGTATATGTATATATTATAACTTGTTTTAATTTTATATATGATTTATTTTGCATTGTTAATTTCTGCTTATCAGAGATGGAGTAAGTGAGGGTCAGTTCAGTCAGGTTTTCCTTTATGAGATGGATGCAATTCGGAAGGTATCACATAGCTAACTTTAACTTTTTAGTTGTTATCGTAGTGACTAAAATCGGGGAACACTTGCTAGCTTTCCGCGTCGATACTACATAAGTGAAGTCGAAAATTCTGATTCTGGTTCTGCAAGTGGTAATAGGAGTACCACCATCTTTGTGTCGACTCTGCTGCCATTTATCTTAGATAACGTCAAAGAAGTAATATTTTACTGTTGATCTTGATTTGTCCTATAATCTTCGAACCTGTAAAATATAATCCTTTTAGAATTTCATTATAGTAGTAATACTGAAATAATCTTCTTATTCAATATTCATTAATGTGACGATATATTAACATCTACGACCAACCAACAAAACTGATTTTAAAATTTTAATTTATTTTAAAATAAAATAAAATAAAATAGTGATATGACGTTAAATAATTAATACCTATCCAATTAAATTTAAAAAGTAACCTTAAAGAAAAAATTTAAACATTGAAAAAGTGAAAATACAATTTCCAAAACAAAACTTATATGATTACTTTCTTAACTTGAGTACAAAAAGCTAGTATTATATTTATATTTTTTAATAGTCCAAAATGGTAAATAATAATGAGTTTTTTATGCATACAAACACTTTTCTTGTATCGTGTAAGTTACTAACTACTCTCATTCTTAACATTTCTTCTCCAAAAAGCTCAGTCTTTTCGGTGCTCTGTGCCCTTACAGGTAAATAATAATGAGTTTTTTTTATGCATACAAACTTTTTTTTATTCATCAACGTTTCACTCTGTAATGTATGTTTACTTCATTGACTGAAGATTAATAGCTACACCGAAACAACACATTGAAGAGATACGAAGAACAAAGTTTTCTATTAGCGGGAAACCTAATCCCTTGACTCAAGATCTTCATCATGCTGTCAAGACCTTCTCCCTCCCTTCATTCGAATGTATATTAAGTTGCGACGATATGTTAACATATGTGACCAACCAACAAAAATGATTTTTTATAAAAAAATAAAGTTCTGCTATCTTTCTGGATCTGCAGATCAGGAATTTTTCCGGATTTGCACATCCGGAACAAAGCAACGTTTTAAAAAAAAAGGCGCGCCTGGATGTGCACATCCGGAATCAGGGGAAAAAAAAGAAATTTCGCGTGGTGCCTAAGAAACATGGGTGGTGTATTAAGAAATCACCTTATTTAAAGAAAACTAACACCAGTGTAGTGTTATGTAGTACTACTATAATATACATTCTGACATTCAATTCACACAGAGTATATATACACAATTATGAGCATCATTTATTATCACCTAACTTCCAACAACTCACTTTATTACTTCTCATTCTCATAATAAGTGTTCAAGACAATGTTGGTCTTCTTACTCTCTCACCTAGATTAATTTGGTTTCACGTCTCAAGGTATATCACATAATAGTACTAGAACAAATAACTATACGTAGTATTATTCGTCAACTGCATAGGCAATAGCAGTTGTAATTTCTCTTCTATTTATGAAATAATGTTTATCTCTCCTTCTAGGTTAGGAATATGGCTGTTTTTGGGTCAAAAGAACCGAAAACCATCCGAGAACCGGTCCGGTGGAGTCGGACCATTGGACCGACCGGTTTGTCTCTTGGTGTGGTAATGGATGAAATTTTAATCTGTATCCAGCATGAAGATCCGGACCAAAATATCCAATAAGTAACCGGTAAGCCACTACTACGAAAAACCCATTTAACAACGGTTGGGAATGACATATAATGACGCGGGCGAAGGCGTTGTTATGTAGATTGTTGTTGTAAGTTCGCTGTTTCTACAACGGTCTGGAAACCGTTGTTGAAAGGCAGGATGCACGCCATATATCACAACGGTTATGATAATAAACCGTTGCGATACATACACTTAGGTTTTGGGTTCGAAACCCATCAGTAGCGAATTTATATAAAACATAAATTACTTATGATATCGGTTACAATATATAACCGTTGTTGTAAGTACCCTAAGTTTATTATATTAAATGTAGATTGCTTGTTTTCCAAACGTCTCACTAAATAAATATACATGGATTAAATTTGATGAAGATGTCTATAATCTGCAAATTAAACTGTTCCTAAAAACCAACTTAAACAAACCAATGTTGTTTTCAGATTGCATTCGTCTCATCGTGCATTTCACGCTCTTTTACATATATTGTGGTTTATTGATCTGACTCCTTCGATATATCGCTATCTTCGATTATAGTTAAATTTCCATAACAAGACATTGAATAATTTGCCTCATCTTTGATTTAACTATATTGGAAGATGGCGATGCATCTAAGGAGCCAGATCATTATACCATAATCTATATATAAAAGAACGTGAGATAAATGATGAGAGGCATGCAATCAGAAAACAACATTGGTTTGTTTAAGTTGGTTTTCAAATACAGCTTAATTTGCAGATTATAAGTATCTATGTCAAATTAACTGAATGTATTTTAAGTGAGGGTTAGTGAAACAAACAATCTACATAGAATATAATAAACTCAAACAAAATTCTATACCAGATCCAGATATTATAAACTCATATAATACGCTTGCTACCACCAGCAAACTTTAAGTGAGGGTTAGTTAAACAAACAATGTAAATAGAATATGATAAACTCAAACAACATTCTATACCAGATCCAGAAATTATAAACTGATATAATACGCTTGCTTCCACCAACATCATCACCCTGTATCATCCCCTTAACCTGAAAAGAAACAAAGCAAACTTCAAAAATGAGCATCCTCAGTTGAAAACAAACCCTAAAACCATAATCCAGTGATGAGTAAAGAGAGGAACAGGAATAACGCACCTTTTAATGAAACTAATCGCGGAACAGGAATCAATTATGATGTTGAACTAGTTTGGGAAGCCATGAAAAATAAATATAAGGAGGAAGAAGCTTACACAAAAGCTTCATACTTCTTATACTTCTTTTCATTGCTTCTAAAACTAGATAAAGTTTGCTTACACTGTTGTTTCTTCATTTACTAACATCTTGTTCGTGATGCTATAAAAAAAAGTACAAGGTGGGTGAAGTTTCCATCATAGCTTCATGCTTCTTATACATTTTTCCATAGCAACACAAACATTATGAATTTTCCAAAGTATGGTCTTTGTTAAGGTAGTGAAAACGAATCTGAAAAAATGAGAACAATCAACAAAAACAACATGCAATAAACGAGATAATGGGAAATATCTAAAAATAGATGGAAGAAGAAGATTACCTTAATGTATGAAGCACAAGATTCACGGCTAATGGTGAAAATGAAGAGAAAAAATGGGTTCTAGGGTTTCACTTTGAAGGCAACGACGTTACTGTCAATTAAGTGAAAGTTATTTCGCTTATATATGGGTAAACTATTTCACAACGGTTAACAATAACAACCGTATAGATATGTATTTATTTATTATAAATATATCACTACGGTTTACCAGAATAACCGTAGTGATAACCCTTTTATCTGTGAATTTTAAAATAAATAAAAATCGTATACATAGGTATTTATTTATTATAAATATATCACTACGGTTAACCAGAAGAACCGTAGTGATAACCCTTTTATTTATGAATTTTAATATAAATAAAAAAGAAAAGGTGCGCCTTAACTTCTAACTTAATGCATCTGCAGTTTAAACATCAACAATGTAATTCACAATGCATCTGCAGTTTAAACATCAACAATGTAATTCGAACCCTAATTCAACTATTACATTTCATAACAAAGTAAATATTAAACATAAAGGAGACAAAAAAACATAACATCTTGATATTTCCAGAAAATATCTCTGATTTCAGTTTGTTCTTCAAATTCTTGTTCTTTTTCTTTAAATCCTCATACATAACCTTAAGATAGCCCACAACTTCCAACTCTGACTTCATAATGCTCTCATCGTCATTTCCATCTCTTTCTCCCACGTCTTCATCCCATATGAACAAATTACATGTTTCATCGCTCCTCCAAAATGGACATCTCCAAAAAAGCCTTCCTTTATTTTGTCCCTTCTTGTATTGATACAAAACCATACGACCATCACAACCTCAAAAATTTCCAGATCGAGATTTTACACTGGAATAAGACGTAGAAACACCTTTGGATGATTTTGTCTTCAAATGTGACATTGCAACACCTTAAAGTAGAACACTTTGTTGTTGTTGTTGTTGTTGTTGTTGTTGTTGTTTTCTTCCCGACAATGGTGACGACGTTGGTGTTAGGGTTGTTTCAATGGATAAATTGATATATATATACTTGGTGTTTAAAATACATAAAAAGAAGCTTCAATTTGTAACAACGGTTTTGAGAAATATCCGTCGTGATATCCTTATTATTTTTTAGTTAAATATTAATAAAACTTAAAAAGGGAGCATTTACATCAAAGGGATAAACTATTTGAGGGCGATGAGGTTCGAACCCATGATAGCTAGATTGTATCACCGCGGTTTTCATAAAAACCGCTATTATACCCTTGAGATTTCTAATTAAAATAATGCGCGCGCATCCAGTACGTACTATAAGAACGGTGTATAGGATGCCGTTGTAAACCTGGCGTTGTTGTTTGGATGTTTTGTAGTAGTGAGCATTGTTATAAATTCTAAAAAAAATTCATTTCCTCATTTTTTTCCTCTCTCTTTTTTCAGTCACTCTCTCGTCTCTCACTAACTCTTCTCCTCTTCCATTCCGTCTCTCTCTCTCTCCTAGGGCTTCATCTCCTCTTTACCATGTTTACTTTCATTATGTGTTAGAATCATTTGTATTAGAGGCTAAGTGTGAAATTCTGAAGGCTACAACAATCTTGTTTGTGTAATGTATCCAAACTTTACTCTTTTTTATTTCTGTTATGATATTGTTTACCTTGTTTGCATGTCTGATTTATCGAGTAGTTCTTTACCTGGTATCAATTTTGACCTGAAGTTTGACCTAAAATGTTTTGATTTTGGAATCGTTCTTGATGATGTTTCGTTTTTGAACAAAATTTTGACCTAAAATGTTGGAGTATTTGATTTTTTGTTTATATTGCTTCAGTTTTGATAAAAAATATTTGATTATGTTGTTGAGTTTTGTTCTTCATTAGGGTTCGGCCTAGGGTTTTGTATTGTGTAAATTTTGTTGCTGAGGTAGTATTTTGGCCTAATAATAAATTGTGTTGCTGAGGTTGTATTATTTTACTCAGTTTTGTTCATATTTCGTATTAAATTATTGTTTGATTGATATTTAATTTTGTGTCATGTCTTTTCAAGATTCTTCATTGACTCCAACCATGGATGATCTTATTGATATTAACATGTTGCTTGATGGGGAAGAGGAGACAATGGATGGAGGAAATATAGAGATTGGTGAGATGATTGATATGGAACTTCTAGTTCCACTTCCAACTGACAACACTACTCAAAATACTTCTACCACTCAAAATACTACTACTACTAAAAATACAACTACTGATGATGGAGCAACCCCCCAGTTAACCCAGCTCAGAGTTCACAGAGCCAGATAAATGCCTTTGGTAAAGCTCCTCGTCCCAAGAAATCTGCTGTTCACACTGAGATGGTACTTATTGAAATGCCTGATGGTACCAAGAAGTGGAAATGCAGATCGTGTGGCAAGCTTTACACTTATGATGTGAAATGGAAAAGTACTTCTAATGGTAAGAAACATTTAGAAAATTGCATTCAGAGAAAGTTGAGGCTGAAAGGTAATATTGACAAAGGGGTTGCACAATCTAGGTTAAATGTTGGTGGTGATAGTACTCCTAGTTTGGCAACTTGGACATATAATCATGCTAGGGTTAGAGAGTTACATCTCATTCTAGGTCATGAATTTCCTTTTTCTGTTATGGAAGGTGTTATCTTTAATGAGTTTCTTAGAGAAATTTATCCATGGTACAAAAAGATTACTAAACAACAGGTTAAGTTTGATTGTGAGACATTTTATGAGGCTGAGAGAGTTAAGATGAAAAAGTCTATGTCTTTGATTAACAGGATCAATCTTAAAACTGACCTGTGGTGGTCTGGTGAGCAGAAAATTGGTTATATGACTATGACTAGTCATTTCATTGATTCAAAATGGCAGCTTCATAAAAGAGATTTATCTTTTAAGAATGCGCCACCACCACATTCTGGTGAGGTTTTGTGTAGGGAATTGATTAAGGTCATGGATGATTGGGGCATAAGGGATAAGGTTGTTTCAATTTCAGTTGATAATTCTAGTGCCAATGATAATTGCATTGCTAGATTGAAGAGAGATTATTCTGGTAGGAGAAATCTACCATTGGATGGTAAACTGTTTCATGTGAGATGTTGTGCACACATGTTAAATTTGTTGGTTCAGGATGGTCTTGATATGATTAAAGTGACTGTTGATAAGATTAGAAATGGGGTCAAATACTTGCTGAATTCTGAAACAAGATGTAAAGCATTCAAAAAATTTGTTGATGAGTTGCAACTTGAAGGCAGAATGCAAGTGTTGGATACTAAGACAAGGTGGAACTCAACTTGGTTGATGTTGTCCACTGCATACCACTACAGAGAAGTCTGGCCAAGATATGCTGAATAAAATGGTTGCATTTATCACATTTTTTCCTGATGCAAATGATTGGGAAGATGTTCATGATATTTGCAAGTTTTTGGAGGTTTTTGCTGATGTTACATCAATTATTAGTGGCACCTCTTACCCTATTGCTAGTTTGTTTTTGGCTGAGCTTTACAGGGTCAAGGTTCTACTTGATAAACCTTCAAGCATCTCAAATAATCCTCAACTGCAAGCGCTTGCTAATGAAATGAAGTTGAAATATGACAAGTATTGGTCAGAGTCTAATACATTGAATTCTATTGGTGCAGTTTTGGATCCAAGGTATGTACAACTTACAAGTACATTAGGTAGCTACTATTCTATTTGGTATGTTGCCTTGTGATTAAACCTTGTTTATGTACATTAGGTAGCTACTATTCTGCTTGGTATGTTGCCTTGTGATTAAACCTTGGCCTATGATGAATTTTGTGAAATGGTGTTTAAGGCCACTTATGTCTGAACTGCTTGTGAATTCTGGTTGATTAATTAAACCTTGTTGTGAGTTGGGATGAAATTGTGCCTATGATGAATTATGTTGCCTTGTTGTGAGTTGGGATGAAATTTTTCCTATGATGAATTCTGTTGCCTTGTTATGAGTTGGGATGAAATTGTGCCTATGATGAATTTTGTTTCCTTGTTGAGAGTTATGATGAAATTGTGCCTATGATGAATTCTGTTTGATCTGAGGCCAATTCTGTTTGATCTGAGACCAATTCTGTTTGATCTGCTTGTGAAATGATTCAATTATCTTACCTTGTGAGTTGTGGCTCAATTGTGCCTAGGATTAAATTATGTTGCATTGTTAGTTGCGATTTAATTGAGCCTTTGAAGAATTTTGTTTGATCTGCTTAATATGATTATAGTAGTCTCTGCTCTAAGGCCAATTATGTTACCTCCCTGTAACTTTATTTGTGTCTAAGGCCAATTCTGTTACCTCCTTGTGACTTTATGTACCTATGATGAAATCAAATTTTGAGGCCAAACATATTGAAAATAAATTATGCAAATAGGTATAGATGAATTTAAGTTGGTTGACAACTCTACTTGTTCAAATAGGTATAAAATGATCTTCATCAAATGGGTATATCCCTTCTTGTATCTAAATACTACTCAAGCCACTGCCTATGAACAAGAGTTGGCAACCAACTTAAAATCTCTCTTCCAATTGTATCAAGATACCTATGGAACCAATGATGAGAATGTCCCTGTATCTGAAACTCCAGAAGTAAGATCTAGTTCTGGGTTGGGAAGGAGGAGTTTTGAGAGGTTTTTAGAAACTGTTGTTGGTAATACTAATTCAAAATCTGATCTTGAATTATATCTTGAGGAACCTCCCTTGAAAGTTCCCCCTAAAGCTAAGTTTGATGTTTTAACATGGTGGATGGGGAATGAAGCCAAGTATCATGTTCATAGTAAATTGGCAAAGGATATTCTAACTGTTCCAGTTACAATTGTTGCTTCATAAGCAACTATTAGTGCTGGTAAAAATGTTATTGATCCGAAACGATCTTCTATAAAAACTAAGACAGTTGAAATGGTACTTTGTGGGGGTGACTGGGTGAAGGAGAAGTATGGAATTAAAAAGGGCTGCACTGCTAGTATTGTAAGTATATTATGCTTATGGTCTACTTACATTATGCTTTTACATTTACGTTGCCTTGTTTAACTTATGCTTTTACTTTTGTAGCTTGAAGAACCACAAGATGAACCTTTAACATATCATTTTGGTGAAGATCCGGGTGTCACTTCTTCGACAACAACAACTTTGTAATGTTATTTTGTTGTTTTGTAATGCCATTGATGAGACTGTTCTGAGGCATCATTAACAAATGTAATGTTATTTTGATGTTTTTTGAAAACATAAGTTTCCTAACTTATGTTTGAACATGTTTTATGTTTTTGAACAAGTTTTATTTTTGAAAACATAAGTTTCATAACTTATGTGAATGATATTTAAAATGTAATGTCAAATGCCAATGAAATTCTGGAATTCTGAATATGAAGTTAAAATGTAATCACAATTTATTATGAATATTTGTAATTAAAAAATTTAATTCATTTTTTTGACTTTAAATCGGGTGGGCCGGGTACCCGCACCGAAAATTACCGGTCCGGTCTTGGATATCCATCTATAATTATCCAGTATCCGGTCTGGTTTCGGATTACCAAAAAGTGCCGGATCGGTTTCGGTCCAAAAATTTAACCAGCACTATTTTGGACCGGTTCCGGTTTACCCGATAAGGGTTTCGGTCCAACTCTCAGGACCCTGAGTACCCAGTCCGGACCGGACCGAAAACAACCCTAGTTAGGAAGTACAAAAACAAATAGCAACAACCGATAAACAAATCCTCTTATATTATCCTTCTAATAAGATAAATACTAAATATAATGATGGGAAGGTCCAAATTTAAGTTATTGACCATTACGTTTATAAATTTATAAATTATAATAAAAAAAGTTAGTCTTATGACTATTGTAGTAATTTATGAACCATAAATATATATGGATGTGCTCTAAAATGACAAGAAAAGTCGAAGTGATTAAATGTTAATAAATAATTAGGAAATAGTCTCACATAAAAAGTTTCACTCATTTTAAAGGTCTTTATAAAGAGTTATGAGCATTAACTCAACAAAAGGATAAAAGAGAATAAAGTGCCACATAGACAAGTATGGTAGTCACAAATATTATCCCATTTGTCTCTTCCATACAATGGCGACATCGGCTCTGTCTCCAGGACCGGGTCTAAGAGCGTGGACGTAGAGGCGCTAGTGGCGGCTTGTAGGCAACACTTGAGCACTTAGGCAAGACGCATCGAAGCAATCAGGCTACTCGCGGCGCTCCAAAATAATTCAATCTTTAGTTTAAAGGTGTTGTTTCATCAAGGGTCGCAACCTTGTGAAACAACACATATATGGCCTATAAATACATCATTCTAAAATTAAGAAAATCACATCACAAACCGAATATCCTCTTGAACTAATTCCAAACCTTCTTTGCTACAAATGGAGTTTTCGTCGGTCTTGCACAAATTTGATATAAGGCAATTATCCTGAGTATTCCTGCTTTCCAACTCTAAAAGACATATTTGAGAGTGCTTGAAATAATTTTAAGGAAAGTGATTTCCTTCACGATTCAGTCCTGGATCCATTCGACTTTACCGATATTTCTAACATTCTTAAAAGTATTCAGATGGATTTTGACACTGTAGTTTCAAGCATCAAGGTTATGAACAAGACCCTTGTAAAGTTGGATCGCTTTGATGGAACCAACTACACCCAATGGCAAGATAAGACGACATTCCTACTTATAGCTCTAAAGGTTGACTATGTATTAGATCCCTACGTACCACCAATTCTTGAACCAACCGGGGATGACTCTAATGAACTCAAGAAGGAGCATAAGAAACGTAAAGAGGACGAATTGTTATGCCGTGAACATATTCTGAATATGTTATCTGATCGTCTCTACGACCTCTATACAGATACTCAGTCTGCAATAGAAATCAAGAAAGCACTCTAGTTTAAATTCAAGACCGAAGAGGAAGGTACAAAGAAGTTTTTAATTTCTAAAAACGTTGATTTCAAATTTATAGATTCCAAGCCCATTCTTCCCCAAGTGAACGAGTTACAGGTTCTCGTGAATAAAATAAAAGTTGTAAAAATAGACATTCATGAGACCTTTCAAATTGGTGCAATCATTGCAAAATTGCCACCTTCGTGGAAAGGATATAGAAAGAAATTATTGCACAATTTTGAGGACTTCTCTCTCGAGAAAATCTAGAAACATCTTCGAATCGAGCAGGAAAGAGAAAAATCAAAATCTACGGGTCTTTCCAAAGCCAATGTTGTGACTGCCAAACGGAAAAAGAAACATGATGGAATGGAAAGTCATTTTGGACCTAAAAAGAAACATAACAAATTCAAAAACTTTGGCAGTCCGAAAGGTCTGAAAAATGGTTGTTTTGTTTGAAGAAAACTCGGACACTATTCTCGAGATTTCAGGCACAACAAGTTAAAAAAATGAGATCAATGCAGTTCATGCAAATGACGACACAATCGCTATGGTGAGCAAAGTAATGGCAATTAAAGGCAAAGTGCAAGGATGGTGGTATGACACATGTGCTACAGTACATGTCTGTTATGGCAAGGCTGCTTTCAAAATCTATTTTGAGGCAATTGTTTGACAGGAAATGTAGAGGTAAAAATTGTGAGTGTAAGTTATTGATTAACTTAATTAAAAAAATGCAAGAGTCGCCACTGCACTTTTATTTTATCCAAAAGGAAAGGAAAAAGAGCGAACAAAACTTAAACAAGTTCTAAAATAAGAACAAATGAACAGAGACTGGGTAAGGGGGTTGGTTACGCTAAGGGAAGGTGTTAGCACCCAAAATGTCTATAGTACTCTATAGGAACCCTTTAAAATATCTACGCTTTTTGGTTCGAAAATGGTTTGCTTGAAATGAGATTGGGGAGATGAGAAGAGAAATATTTTTTAAGATTTTTGTGTTTGGAGAGACTTCTTGAGCCTCATGCCTACGTACCCACAAAGTGTAATATAGGATCAAAACTCTGTAGTTCGTGCTACAAATAACAAAATTGGTTTGTTTTGATTTATTTTAAATGTAAAGACAAGTCGTCATTTTAAGGAGAAAACTACGACTAGTCGCCCACAAGTATAAGAAAACAACATTTGCATCACCTTAGGATGGAGGATTTTGCTTGGAAAAAAATCAACAAGTCTATCACTCAACATCTAAGTGGAAAATGTCAACATATTAAATACTATGGGGAATAAAAGAATTACATCTCAACTATAAAAATGACGCATGTTTAAACTTTTTGAAAAGTTTTAAAAGAAAAAGTGCATAAAAGCACAAAAGGTTTGAATGAGTTTAAGTATTTTTTAGAGTCTTTTTGAAATGGTCAAAATATGATTAACATTGATTGACATTTATTTAAGAAAAAGATTTTGAAAATCACTTGACAAAAGTCAAGGTTTATTGTGAAAGAGGTTATAGTTTGAAAACAAGAAGGTTTTGAAAAAGTGAAAAGATTTGAAAATTGAAGAAGGGGTGGAGAAGAAGTGACTATAATAAAAAGTAAAATAAAAGCTAGTGATAGGAAGATCTAACCACACAAGGAGCAAACACTTGACAAGAATTCAACATGAACATTCATCTTCCTTTTGGATTCAAACAACAAGAATAATAACCAGATGAAATAAAGCATCCGAGGAAATCCCAAATTAAGCCATAGCCAAGTCAAAGCGAGGTCTTCCCAAGGGTTGAAACCCAATTAGGAGAGTCATGTATCAGATGATTTTCATAATGCCAAAATATCAACGCCTGCACACAGAAAATTTCCCCAACAAATAGACAAAAACAACACCAAGGTCCAAGGTCTCAAATCTCCAAGAATAAAGGGCAAGGATCCTAGAACTAAGTCCGAAGTCCGAGTCACAAAGTCCAAGCATAAGGTCATAACAGTCCAGAATTAAGAGAACCAAATTTTTTAGTGTTTAAGTATTTATCAGTGTCTTAAGAGGAGTATGATCCAAATGGATAAAATAAAAAGAGCATAAACATAAACACGTGTCCAAGTGGACAAAGAGAAAATAAGATGATAATATGATAAAGGAGAATGCTAAAGAAGTAAAAGCATAAAATTAAATGACAAGAAAATAAAGAGCAAAAATTAAAAGGCATAAAGTAAAGTTAGAGCAATTATATAGTTACACTACTACGAAAAGCCCACTTAACAATGGTTGAGAAAGATATATAATGATGCGGGCGCAGGCGTTGTTATGTAGAGTTTCGTTGTATATATGATACTTACAATCACGGCCCAGTAAGCGTTGTAATAAATTGGAAAGCGCGCTAATGATGGTTATTTTAAATACCCGTTGTTGTATATCTTTTAATAAAATAAAAAATATGCAGCATTAGAACTACCTATAATGACTGTTATTTTAAAGAACCGTTGTTGTATACTACCTATAATGACAGTTATTTTAAATAACCGTTGTTGTATGTCTTTTAATAAAAAAAAATGCAGCATTAGAATAACAATAAGAATAACAACAACAACAACAACAACAAGAACAACACAAGAACACAAGAACAACAAAAAGAACAGCAAGAACATCAAGAACAACAATAATAATAACAACAATAACAACAACAACAACAACAAAAACAAAAACAAGAACTAGAACAACAATAACAACAACAATAACAATAATAACAACAAGAACAACATTAATAAAAAAGAACAACAAGAACAACAATAATAAAAAAGAACAACAAGAACAACAATAATTAAAGAAGAACACCAACAACTAACATTGCTAACTCGAGTTCTGAAATTTGTTCTGAAATTTGGTTTAGTGGAGAAATAGAGTATCATAAATGAAAGATGATGTTTGGAGGTAGAAGATGTAGTTCGTCTATGCTTTAGGTTTCACGCGGATCACTAATAGTAGTGTCTTGGCCGTTGATAATCACTAAATGGACGACCAAGATTTGTTTAAGGATAGTGAATAAACTCAATATGCGCGCCACCTATAATGTTGGTAATGAGATTTGAAAAAATAAGTAAAAAACCAAAAATACTGGTGCTGGGACTTGAACCCATGACAAGACGCTACCTATAATGACGGTTGTTTTTAAATACCCATGGTGAAAGGTCTGTCAGCATATTGAAAAAATAAGTAAAAAGCGCTACCTATAATGACGGTTGTTTAAATATCCATGGTGAAAGGTCTGTCAGCATTTTGAAAAAATAGAAAAGAAGTAACATGATTAAAATAAATTCAAAAAAATCTAAAAACACGAAATTTAATCTAATTAGGTAAAATAAGAATTTTGAGATTTTTTTTGGAATTTTTTGAGACTATGAAAACAGTAAAAAAAATCATTAAAAATAGAAAAAAAAGATGAATTTGGGGTTTTGAGGGTGAAGACCCGTAACTCTTCCAGAGTACGCGATTATTGTCCGCACGATTTTTCTGCTTCAAATGCACGAAACAGATCTAAAAAAGGAGACGATTTTCTCTAAAACCGATTTTTTGAAGAGCAAGACCTAAAACTAAACTATAGGCTATAATGACGGTTTTTTAAATACTCGTGGTGAAAGGCTGTCAGCATTTTGAAAAGATTTGTAAAAACCATAAATGCTGGTGCTGGGACTTGAACCCATGACCAGACGCTACCTATAATGATGGTTTTTTAAATACCAGTGGTGAAAGGCCTCATATTTCACCACGGTTGGAATTTTAACCGTCATTAAAAGCATTTTAATAAGATTTAAAAAAATGCGTGCATCCAGTACACACTATTACAACAGTGTATGTGATGCCGTTGTAAATCTAGCGTTGTTATTCGTGCGTTTTGTAGTAGTGTTAGTAAGTTAATGTTAGTGATGAAGAACAATTGGTGGGTTTTCGAAGAATACTCGACTAGTCAACCAAAAGCATGAAAACATGAACCCATACATCATTAAGGGAAGGGCGCCAACTTGGATAAAATCGACGAGTTTGCCAACTAACTCCCTTAACAACAAGGAGACAATCTATTTCACACCACATTATGGAGAGTATTAGATTGACAACTCTCTTACAAAAACAAACCGATTTTCAATTTCAGGACAATTTAGTGTTATGTTAAGCAATCGTAATCGGACTTATGTAGAAGCCACGACTATCTGAGGCCGGTCAATAAAAATGTGCGTGTTAATACAAGTTATAGAAATGACATGTAGGCCATTCCCCTAAAACTTGCCACACAAAAAGAAAAGAGGTAGTGGTCTGATCTTGATCATAACTTCAAAGAGAAGGCTAATTATATATAAGATTTTCATTGACCAAAATAAAAAAAGGAAGAAGAGGGGAAAAGGGAAACCAAATTGAATCACAACATTTGGATCATTCCATCTTTAAGTTCCACCACTCTTCTTGGTGGATTAAGGTACTACACCTATCACTAATTCAAAGCACCTAAAATGAATCCAATGATCCACTTAAAGATAGATTTGAACTAGTGAAGGTTTATCCAACCTCATCAAACATCCAAAGTCCATGGAATTTAAAGATAAATTTGATCAACAAACACCACAATTCAAGACAAAACAAAAGGTAATGGAAGAAGGAAGAAAAGAACTCAAAACAGTTCCAAAACAAGCCAAAAAACACATCCTGACTCTGGTTAATTGATTAACCAATTTGTACATGTTTTTGGTTAATCGATTAACATTGGCAGAACATCAAAAAATAGCACAAAAAATCAGCATCCCATGATTCAATCATTTCTTCAAACACCTCATGATCATGGATGCAATTGAGCATGGAAATTCCATCGAATTAAATGCAATTAACACCAATGGAATTATAAAATGTTGCTCAAAGAATCAAGCAACAAAGATCAACAAGAGATCACATTGTGGAAGATGAAAATTAAGCACAACAATGGTGGAACAAGAGTTTACCACTTCCAAATCTGAAAATTTTTCAAATCAACTTCAAGAATCACACTCCAAAGCTTTGATCTATAGAATTTGATGTTGGAGAAGTGTTTTGATGTATGTTTAGCTCAAAGATTAGTAAGCTTCAATGAAAAGCTTACTAACTTTAATAGAGGAAGAGCTTTTGGTGAATTTGGTAGTTGAAGAGAATTGAGAGAAAATTTAGCAAGGTAAATTTGGCTATCAAAAGCTTGAAGAATGAATGAAATGAGGTCTCTATTTATATAATTTAGGCTTGGAAATTTTGGTGGTTTAGATTTTAATCTAGGCTTGGAAATTGGATTAGAAGCAAAATCAAAGATTAAGTGGTTCACATGTGTGATTAAATGAGGGTGTATGATGGAAATAATTGTGATTATGTAGAGGAATTATTTGGAAGTGATCTAGAATATTCTCATGATGAAACAAGTGAATTTTGCTGCCAAAATGCTGCAAAATTTGAATTTTCTGTTTTTAGCCAAAAAAATGCACGTGTTAATCGATTAACCACTTTTAGGCATATTTTGGTTCATCGATTAACACAGTGAAAAAAAAGAGGAAAATGGCTTTTTGCTGTGCTGTCTTTGCTCTGGCTCGATTTTTTGACTTGTCAAAGTAGGCATAGAAATAAACACATGAACCTTACGGTTTCTCGAGTAATAAACAATCAAATCTTGGGAAACTCTTGATCAAATGATTTTGAATTATTTGCAGATCAACTTTGACTTTTTTCAGATGAATTTCATTCAAGCTGAGGAACTAGTGTTTGATATCCTTGATTCAAACTTCTTCCTGAAAAAGTTAGTAAAGGGAAAACAAACATATTTTTGGATTTTAATTAAGGGTTAGAAAACATAAACATAAACAAATATCAAGCAAACAAGAAAACATGGGTGCTTGGTGATCTCTCTCAAGAGCAAACCTACAAGGGAGGGCAAGAGAACCATAGCTCGTGATCTTGTTTGTGGTAGATGATGCAAATGACATGTGGGATCTTAGGGGTAAAAATTAGGGTATTACAAGAAGTACAAATGGGAAATGAAGTACGATCTAAAGTTGTTGGAACCGGATCCATCAAACTCAACTTCACTTTCGGAAAGAAAGTCACTCTTGTTAATGTGCTTCATGTCCCCGACATGACTAAAAATCTTGTTATTGAGGATCTGTTAGGTAAAACGGAAATCAAATCTGTATATGAATCAGGAAAACTTGATGGAGACCAAACTGGACGAGGCTGAATGGGTACAAAAAAGATTCGATCAATTAAAACTCATAGAAGAGAAGCGCATGGATGCGGTATATCATGATCAATTATACCAACGAAAGCTCAAGAAAGCGTTCGACAAGAAATTATGTCCTCGTCTATACAAAGAAGGAGACTTAGTGTTAAGAAAGATATTACTCATCCATAAAGATCCTCGCGGAAAATGGACTCTGAACTATGAAGGGTCATACGTGGTGAAGAAGGCCTTCTCAACCATGGATGGAGCAGAGTAACTACGACCAGTGAACTCCGACGCAGTCAAAAAATACTATGCCTAGAAAATGAGGATAAAAAGCACGCTAAGTCGAAAACTCAAAATGGCGACTTAGGAAAAAATTAGGGCGTCCCGGTGGATTGAAAACTTGAAAGAGAAATCCAAGGAAAAATTAGGGACTTACATAAAAAGTAAAACCTGATAAGTCGAAAACCCTAAAGGCGCGACTTAGTCAAAAAAGGATATATCATCCCGATGGACTAAGACTCGAAAAGAGTGGTCCAGGCAAAAGTTAGGGATATCCAAAAGGTATATGACTTTAAGAACTTAAGATATACCATAACAGGTGTAGCGAGCGATTTTAGACGTGGTTCTTAAGCACTGCCGCTCTGGATTACTACAGGTCGATTCATTTTTTGTCCTATTGAAGCTAATGAAGGAAGGGAAATAGATGTCTCAAACTAACCCTGCTTTGCAAACTGAGGTCAAACAGTAAAAAATGTTGGTTTACATATGCGATCAATGTGGGGGGGGGGGGGGGGGGGCTCTCTTAGGTTATTTTGGTTGAATTTAGACTTTTGGTAAGGAATACGGACTCGGATATTTTGGTGGATATGTGGGGATTTGTGACCTGAGGTTTTTTGATGTGGTGTGCTCGCTAAGATTTTTCTTTCAATCTTATGCCTGCGTATTCCCGTTGCCGAAACAGGGAAATCAGAGCGATCGTAGTTCCTCCTATTCTATGGGAGGAAATGGTGTTTTGGTGTCTTGTTCAAAGCCCAAGACATGAAGCTGAAAAGGTGGTTTATATCTTGTTCAAAGCCCAAGATGTGAAGCTAAAGGGTCTATTTGTATCTTGTTCGAAGCCCAAGATGTGAAGCTAAAAAGGTGTTGTCTTTAGAGAGAATTTGTCATCTCTAAAGGGGGTCTGTTTGTCACAACTGTTGGGTGACTGACTATAAAGGGGGATTACTTTAACCGGGATATGTGAATCCTAGCAATGCCATAATTTCCTTTATAGGGGGTTTTAACCTGAAGGAGAAGACTTTAACTCAGTGTAGAGCAATGCCATCTTTCCTGTAATACCCCGTAAACTCTGTTACTCTGGATAATATTAGTTGTGATCAACTGAGTCCCAGTGTACTCTGAGAAATTATCTGCAGAGATAATTAGGGTAACTGTTGAACTTAGAGTAAATCCAATTAATATTATCTGACTCTGAGATATTTAAATATTTGGACTTTAGAGACTTTGTGGATAATTAGTAGTGTTGATAATTGATGATGTTTACTATATCTTTTCCTTTTCCTCTCATTTTCCTCTTTAGAAGCAAAGGGAGAAAAAGATAGAAAGAAGTGGAGAGAAAGAAAAGAGAAGGAAAGGAGGAGAAAAAGAGGAAAAAGTCCAAGATCAAAATCATCAAGAACGTCATCAAACCTTCACCAAATCATCTTCCAATCTTCACCATCTTCATCTATTCAAGGTGGGTGCTAGATAGATGCTTTTTTTTTAGATTTCTCTTGGATTCCAAGACTTAGGTTAGAGTTGTAAGAGATTTGGACTAATTTCAAAATCTTGAAAATTAACGGTTGAAATGGGTTATAAACTGAGTAGTATGAGTTATATGAGTGTAGAATCATTTATGTTTGATTGTGGGATGTTTGGATATGTTTTGGTGGGGTTTTGGAACCATGGGAGATCAGCTGTTACGCTGATGAACTTTCTGCATTTCCCAGATTCGCACTGCGAATCCCCCAGCGAAGGGGAAATCGTGGACTCGCTGGCAGCTCGCACTGCGAATGCAAAGTCGAGCATTCACCAGTGGTTCGCACTGCGAATCTTACGTTGTTTTTGCTACTGCCTTGGTTCGCCAGCGTTCACACTGCGAATGGTGCATCGAATAAGTGTTGGTTAGGCGTTCGCTGGACGCTTCGCACTACGAATGAAGTAGCGAGCATTCGCTGGCTTCTTCGCAATGCAAACATAGCAAAACATCCATATTGTTTCTTGCATAACTTTTGACTCGTTTATCCGTTTTGCGTATTCTTGGTATCGTGCTAAGAACATATTCTAGCTGATGGTATGGAGAATTGTCTGCTTATTGCCCGATTAAATGAATCGAAGGGAACCGTAAATTGGTATAAATTGTGGTATGTTGAATTTTGGTGTTCCATTGTGTGATTAATGATTACATGCCTATGTTGTTACTGTTAAACATGTTGGAATATGTATGCATGTTAAAATATGAATAGGTAGAGTGAGGAACATTGCCGTAAATGATATCGAAAGTGTGTAAATGACATGGTGACAACGCTCGTGCAAAAGAGGCCGAGGTGTGTGTCTAGTAATCATAACCGATTGATCTTGCGGTGTAGTTTCATGAGACTCGAGCACCTCCTCTGAAACGTATGCACAATTACTTGGCAGGTTTGATTCCCGCGTATAGTACGATTAGAGCCTACAGGTAAAGATACTTGTGACGGTGTACGGGTCGTGTGAAGTGACAGATCATGGTGTACGGGCCGATGATCCCGAATCTATTTCGTATGCCAAGTAAATACAAGGATCCATGACTCGAATCGTCTTCTAGACGTAGAAGCGGACAGGAATAGGGGATACCTTGGTACGGTTATTGATTTGTGAGATTCTGGAGTAACAGGCTCAGAACTTACTTTGGTACTATTGTGAGTAACAGGTTCACGAGTGTGAATGTATTTTTATCGTGTGTGTACTCAAAGTCACTTCCCTTCCCTTTGACTTGAGTTAGGCTTATTAGAACCTAGTAAAGCTGAGAGGACTATAAGATAGCGAACTCACTGAGATTTGATGTATCTCACCCCACTGTTGTTGTTTACATCACAGATTCTGCAGGTTTGACTTTTCCTTACGGATCGTAGCTTTTGAGATGGCATGGCTTCCTCTATGGCATTTTATTTTGAGATCATTGTATTGATCTAGTTCTTAGTGCTGTTGGGACATCTTGTATACGTTATGCCGTAGGATTTAGAGCTTTGTATTAGGGCACTTAATGTATACAATGTGTTAACTAGGAACTTGTACATATATATATTTCAGTACCAAACGTATTATTCCTGTATGATATATGCTTTGATGTATGTATGTATATGTGGGCTTTATAGTTGGTATCAGAGCAGGTCGTATCCTCGACCTAGCCATGAAATAGTATAAGTGTTTCTTTCCGTTTCAGATGTGTTGTGTCGCCATTGGTCTTACGTGTTATATTTATGGTATTGAGCCTGATCAACTTAATCCCATCTATATGACGTTTAGGAACATGGTTGGTGAACGCAGAAGCAATCATGGTAGACCCACAAATCCTGCAGCTGGGACGAATCCGCCGGGCGGCGATGAGAATGCTCCTTTGTATCAGTTCATGCAACAGATGCAGCAGCTACAAAATCAATTCATACAACAGATGGTGCAACAGATGAATGGAGGTCTTCATCCTCATGTGTTTGTTCTAGGGGTGGTAGGTGGAAGTTTTCAGGAATTCATCCGCCTGAATCCGCCAGAATTTCATGGCGGATTAGATCCTGTGAAAGCTCATGACCGGATTGCTGGCATGGAGAGAATCTTTTTTATGATTTACTGTAGTGAGGAGAACAAGGTAGTGTTTGCTTCTCACTCACTGAGAGGTCCTGCTAGGAGATGGTGGGATGTTGCTTCAGCTTTTATGACTATGCAAGGTGTACCTAAAGTGTGGGGGCAGTTCAGGGCTATTTTTATGGAAAAGTACCTTCCTAGTTCTTTGAGGATCCGAAGAGAGTTTGAATTCCAACAGTTGAGGCAAGGTTACGTGGTTGCGAATGAGGGTGGGAGATCAAGTCAATAGTATAGACCTAGACCACAAGCCTTTAAAGGGAAGCAGGTGCAAAGTGTTAGACCTAACACTCCCCCTTGGTGCCGGTTGTGCAACAAGTATCACTACGGGAAGTGCGTCGATGGAACTTTTAGGTGTTATCATTGTGATGGAGTGGGACATATGGCGAGGGATTGTCCCCGGGATAGGAATCAGACGCAAGGGAAGGGAGCAAAGGGCGATGACTCTAGGATTGCTGGTACGTGTTTGTTAATGGGTTTCCTTGTTTTGTTTTAATTGGTTGTGGAGCAACACATTCTTTTGTGTCAGTACAATGTATGGAATTGTGTTTGGTCCGAAGTTAAGGGAATAACGACCTTCAAGTCTTGCATATTGCCGGTAGCCTGTGAGATTTTAGAAGTTCCCCGAAGATGCCACTTCTCTTCCTTCGGTGAGAGAAGTGGAATTTTCTATTGACTTGATACCAGGAACGGTTCCAATATCCATTTCCCCGTATCGGATGGCACTACTTGAATTAAGAGAATTAAAGGATCAATTGGATGAGTTGTTGGCTAAGCATTTTGTTCGACCCAGTGTTTCACCCTGGGGAGCTCCAGTGTTGTTGGTAAAGAAAAGGGATGGTGGAATGCGGTTGTGTATTGATTACCGTCAATTGAATAAGGTCACCATCAAGAACAAATACCCATTTCCAAGGATAGACGACCTGTTAGATCAATTGAAAGGAGCTTGTGTGTTCTCGAAGATTGATTTACGGTCGGATTATCATCAGATTCGGGTGAAGAGTTCAGATGAACCAAAGACTGCGTTTAGAACCCGTTACGGTCATTATGAATTCTGGTGATGCCTTTCGGTGTGACGAATGCTCCGGCAGTTTTCATGGATTATATGAATCGAATATTTCAACCTTATTTGGACCAATTTGTGGTGGTTTTCATTGATGACATTCTTATCTATTCTCGTGACCCTCAAGAGCACGGAGAACACCTAAGAATCGTTTTATCCATCTTACAAGAGAGGCAACGTTTTGCTAAGTTAAGTAAGTGTGAGTTTTGGATGTCGGAGGTTAATTTTCTTGGACATGTCATATCTCAGGGAGGTGTAGCAGTTGATCCATTAAAAGTTGAAGCAGTGATAAATTGGGAGAGACCGAAGAATGTGTCTGAAGTTAGAAGCTTTTTAGGACTAACAGGTTATTATAAAAGGTTTATTAAAGGCTTTTCCCAACTGGCTTTACCGATGACAAGATTTATTCGGACGGATTATTCGTATGAATGAGATTCGGCTTGTGAGCAAAGTTTTATGAGCTTGAAAGAGAAATTGACGACCGCTCCTGTTTTAGTTATTCCTGATCCTAGCAAGCCGTGTGAGGTATATTGTGATGCATTGAAGATGGGATTGAGAGGCGTGTTGATGCAAGATGGACATGTGGTAGCTTATGCTTCTAGACGGTTGAAAGTCCATGAAGAGAATTATCCAACGCATGATTTGGAATTGGTGGCAGTTGTATTTACCTTGAAAGTGTGGCGTCACTATTTTATGGTGTACGTTTTGAGGTGTTTAGCGACCACAAGAGCTTAAGGTACCTCTTTGATTAGAAGGAGTTGAACATGCGTCAAAGGAGATGGATGGAGTATTTGAAAGATTATGACTTGGAGCTAAAATACCATCCGGGTAGAGTGAATAAGGTGGCGGATGCTTTAAACAGGAAAGTGTTGCATAGTGCCGACTTGATGATGCTAGAGTATGCCTTAATGGGAAAGTTTAGAGATCTAAATCTTCAATTTAATTGGACTCCAAATTGTGTGGTTATGGGAAAATTGAATATCAATTCTACTCTTAAGGAAGAAATCCAACAAGAGCAAGGGTTAGATGAGAAGTTACAAGAAGTGTTAGTGCAACCGGGTTTTGTTCGAGCTACCGACGGAGTTATTGTTTTTACCCAAAGGATTTGTGTTCCGGACAACACGGAGTTAAAAAGGAGGATTTTGGATTAAGCGCATAAGGGTGCTTTTACTATACATCCGGGATCTTCAAAGATATACCAAGACCTAAAGAGGGACTATTGGTGGTCCGGGATGAAAAGGGATATTGCGGTGTATGTGTCGGAATGTGTGGTGTGTCAACAAGTAAAGACCGAGCACCAAAAGTCGGGTGGCTTGTTGCAACCTTTAGAAATTCCGGTGTGGAAGTGGGATAGTATTTCGATGGACTTCGCGGTGGGTTTACCCCGTGCGCAAGGCGGTTATGATTCGATTTGGGTAATAGTAGATCGTTTAACAAAGTCTGCTCTTTTCTTGGCCGTAAAGACTACTTATAAGGCGAGTCATCTTGCGAGGTTGTTCATTTCGGAGATAGTGAGGTTGCATGGTATTCCTACTACTATCATTTCGGATAGAGATCCAAAGTTCACTTCGAGATTTTGGAGAGCTTTTCAACAAGCGATGGGGACGAAGTTGTGTTTGATTACTTCGAATCACCCACAAACGGATGGTCAGATGGAACGGACAATACAAACCATGGAAGACATGTTGAGAGCTTGTGTACTTGAAAGTGGAGGGAATTGGATAGAACTTTTGCCGTTGATTGAGTTCTCTTATAATAACAGTTATCATGCAAGTATTGGTATGGAACCTTATGAGGCGTTGTATGGAAGGAAGTGTAGGACACCATTGTGTTGGGCAGAGGTTGGTGAAGATAGGATGTTGGGACCCGAGATTATTCACGAAACTACGGAGAAGATTAAGATGATCCGTGAAAAGGTTAAGCAAGCACAGGATCGTCAGAAGAGTTATGCGGATAACCGAAGAAGACCTTTGGAATTTGATGAGGGTGATCATGTATTTTTAAAGGTTACTCTGAGATTGAGATTGAAATGACCATTTAAATCACGGAAGTTAAGTCCGAGATACGTAGGACCGTAACAGATCTTGGAGAGAATTGGTGAAGTAGCTTACAGATTAGCCTTACCGCCTTCTCTGTCCGAGATGCACGATGTTTTTCATGTATCTCAGCTTAGGAAATTTGTCCCAGATCCTCTTCAGCCAATTTTACCAGATACAATTAAGATAGAAGCAGACTTGACATTTGAGCCTCAACCGAGTCGTATCACCGGAAGAGAAACTAGAGTGTCAAGGAATAAAGAGATTCCTCTTGTTAAGGTCCAATGGGATGAGACGCATCCGGGTGATGCAACTTGGGAATTTGGAATCAGAGATGCGGGAGGTTTATCCTCATCTTTTCAGGTAATTGTTTTATATTCGTGGGCGAATTTCTATTTAAGGGGGGAGGATGTAATACCCCATAAACTCTGTTACTCTGGATAATATTAGTTGTGATCAACTGAGTCCCAGTGTACTCTGAGAAATTATCTGCAGAGATAATTAGGGTAACTGTTGAACTTAGAGTAAATTCAATTAATATTATCTGACTCTGAGATATTTAAATATTTGGACTTTAGAGACTTTGTGGACAATTAGTAGTGTTGATAATTGATGATGTTTACTATATCTTTTCCTTTTCCTCTCATTTTCCTCTTTAGAAGCAAAGGGCGAAAAAGATAGAAAGAAGTGGAGAGAAAGAAAAGAGAAGGAAAGGAGGAGAAAAATAGGAAAAAGTCCAAGATCAAAATCATCAAGAACGTCATCAAACCTTCACCAAATCAACTTCCAATCTTCACCATCTTCATCTATTCAAGGTGGGTTCTAGATAGATGCTTTTGTTTTAGATTTCTCTTGGATTCCAAGACTTAGGTTAGAGTTGTAAGAGATTTGGACTAATTTTAAAATCTTGAAAATTAACGGTTGAAATGGGTTATAAACTGAGTAGTATGAGTTATATGAGTGTAGAATCATTTATGTTTGATTGTGGGATGTTTGGATATGTTTTGGTGGGGTTTTGGAACCATGGGAGATCAGCTGTTACGCTGATGAACTTTCTGCATTTCCCAGATTCGCACTGCGAATCCCCTAGCGAAGGGGAAATCGTGGACTCGCTGGCAGCTCGCACTGCGAATGTAAAGGCGAGCATTCGCCAGTGGTTCGCACTGCAAACCTTACGTTGTTTTTGCTACTGCCTTGGTTCGCCAGCGTTCGCACTGCGAATGGTGCAGCGAACAAGTGTTGGCTAGGCGTTCGCTGGACGCTTCGCACTACGAATGAAGTAGCGAGCATTCGCTGGCTTCTTTGCAATGCAAACATAGCAGAACATCCATATTGTTTCTTGCATAACTTTTGACTCGTTTATCCGTTTTGCGTATTCTTGGTATCGTGCTATGAACATATTCTAGCTGATGGTATGGAGAATTGTCTGCTTATTGCCCGATTAAATGAATCGAAGGGAACCGTAAATTGGTATAAATTGTGGTATATTGAATTTTGGTGTTCCATTGTGTGATTAATGATTACATGCCTATGTTGTTACTGTTAAACATGTTGGAATATGTATGCATGTTAAAATATGAATAGGTAGAGTGAGGAACATTACCGTAAATGATATCGAAAGTGTGTAAATGACATGGTGACAACGCTCGTGCAAAAGAGGCCGAGGCGTGTGTCTAGTAATCATAACCAATTGATCTTGCGGTGTAGTTTCATGAGACTCGAGCACCTCCTCTGAAACGTATGCACAATTACTTGGCAGGTTTGATTCCCGCGTATAGTACGATTGGAGCCTACGGGTAAAGAGACTTGTGACGGTGTACGGGCCGTGTGAAGTGACGGATCACGGTGTACGGGCCGATGATCTCGAATCCAATTTATATGCCAAGTAAATACAAGGATCCATGACTCGAATCGTCTTCTAGACGTAGAAGCGGACGGGAATAGGGGATACCTTGGTATGGTTATTGATTTGTGAGATTCTGGAGTAACAGGCTCAGAACTTACTTTGGTACTATTGTGAGTAACAGGCTCACGAGTGGGAATGTATTTTTATCGTGTGTGTACTCAAAGTCACTTCCCTTCCCTTTGACTTGAGTTAGGCTTATTAGAACCTAGTAAAGCCGAGAGGACTATAAGATAGCGAACTCACTGAGATTTGATGTATCTCACCCCACTGTTGTTGTTTACATCACAGATTCTGCAGGTTCGACGAAGGGTAAGGATAAGGTGGTTTGACTTTTCCTTACGGATCGTAGCTTTTGAGATGGCATGGCTTCCGCTATGGTGTTTTATTTTGAGATCATTGTATTGATCTAGTTCTTAGTGCAGTTGGGACATCTTGTATACGTTATGCTGTAGGATTTAGAGCTTTGTATTAGGGCACTTAATGTATACAATGTGTTAACTAGGAACTTGTACATATATATAATTCAGTACCAAACGTATTATTCCTGTATGATATATGCTTTGATGTATGTATATATATGTGGGCTTTACATTTCCTTAGGAATTTCTCATGCTAAAAGAGGGACAGCGGCGTGGATGTAAATAATCCAGAGGCTTGCCACTTACAGCAATTAGATGAAAGGAGTTATTGATGTTTGTATCCTGTGAACGAGGCACAATTTTGATGCTAAAAGGTTGATTGACTCAACCGGGGTTTTTTCTTATACAAAGCCCAAGAGGAGGCTATTGACCCAACAAGAGGATGCTTTTGTATCTCGTACGAAGCCCGAGAGGGAGGCTAAAAGGTTTGTTGACTCAACAAGAGAGTCTTTTTGTATCTCGTACGAAGCCCGAGATAGAGGCTAAAAGGATTGTTGTTTCAGTTTGAGTGACAGGTCCAGTAGGTTGGTTAAAAGGGAAAATCAGTTCTTATAAAGAGGCTGATTAAAGGGAAGGCTATGCTTTGGGATTTGATCAGAGGATCAGGGTTATTTCCTTTTTTTTAAGGAAATGGGGAATCCAGAGGGTATTGGAGACTGTCTGAGTCTACTGGTGTTTTTCCCTACTTGAGAATGCCTTCGAGACTCAAGGAGATTAGACTGTCCAAGTCTAGAGTTTTATCTTTTGTACTATGCTTAAAGAAACGGTAGTAGTACGTTCACGGTAGAAAGATCTAGATTCTTTGAAAGATTGTTCTGTTAAGATGACTAATTTCTGTTCCTATACCTCTAGGAGGTCGTCGAGACAATTTGTACGAAGCCCAAGAGGAGGCTGGAAACTTTTAAGAAGCCGAGGGACAATTTGTACGAAGCCCAAGAGGAGGCTCTCTTCCCGAAGGAAGAATCCTTATACGAATCCTAAGAGGAGGCTGTGAATACTTCTAAGAAGCCGTAGGGTCCTTGTACAACGCCCAAGAGGAGGCGAGGATGCTTTTAGGAAGCCTGTGGGTCCCCAAACCCCGAGAAGTTCAAGACATGCTATTTACCGAGAATAGATCAAGCCAGGAAAGTTCGAGAATTTAGATGAAACTCAAGAGATGCCATTCACGGAGAAAAGATCATCTCTAGGGAGTAGAGTTTCTTTGACAATTTATAAGAGTGACAGTCTATGAAAGGGTTCACCGAGAATGCTGCCTTTCACGTCTCCATATTGTTTTACCCCAAGAGGAGGTAAGACTGTATCTAGTAATCCTATGGGGATCTAGTTTTGTCTATTTTAGAGTGATCAACAGGGCTTAGTGCTAGACGTAGTTGCCAGGGAAACTCTAAATATCTATACTAGTATTACACAGTTGATATGAGTTTATGAAAGAAGACTTACAGTGAAATAGCCCCACAATACAATTATATGTATATGAAAGCCGATAAAGAAAACATATACCACTTACTCGGTTGTAGAGCTTCCATGCTGTTTGGTTAGTTGTTCAACAAAGAAAGATTGAAAACAACAGTATATTCAAAAATAAAGGAGAAAGTATTTTGAAAAGATGTTGGGGCTTACAGCTCAAGGAGAGGCCCAAGGTTTATCAGTGATCGCACTGTCGTTTTGTACAGAGGGACTTATACAAGTGACTGAGGCCCAAAAAGTTTTCTGTACAAGGGGATGGGTCTTACACTCTCTCAAGAGGCCCAAGTGTTTAAATAAAAAGAATGGGGCTTATAACACGAGGGTAGGCCCAGGGTCATTTGTTTGAAAATGGCGATCGCGCCGAGATTTTTGAAAACGCGGTGGCTCTTATACAATGTATTGAGGCCCAAAATGGTTTGGTTTTCAAAGGGGGTTGGGTCTTACACTCTAATAGAGGCCCAAAAAGATTTATTTTGAATGGGTCTTATAGCTCGAGGAGAGGCCCAAGGTTTGTTTTTCAACGGACGATGATCGCGTCAAACTTTTTGAAATACAATGGGACTTATACAATAAGTGAGGCCCAAAATAGGTTTGTATTTACAAAGGATTGTGTCTTACACTCTATTAGAGGCCCAAAATGTTTTTAAAAGGTTTGATGAGGGTTGAATTAATCAAAACCCTAATTTTTTTCCAAAATGTATTTTAATTGAATAAAAAATTCAATTAAAATGGTCAAAATTGTTTAATATGTGGAAAACAAATTGTGATCTTGGATTAATGTTTCAAAAATCATGTTTTGACCTACAAAATGATTAGAAATCATAAAAATTTGTAAAATCAAGAAGGAAAAAATATTTTAAATGTCAAAAACAATTAAAATATTAGTTCTTGGCAAAAATATCAATTATATGAAATAAATAATATTTTTAGGATTTTTTGGTAAAATAAAATATTTTAACATTTTTGTGAATTATTAAAATAAGAATCAACTCAAAATCATTAAAACTTAGAGAGAAATTAATTTTTGAATCAATTAAATAAAATCACAAAATTCAAATATTTGAATTTTCAAAAAAGGGCGCCAAGAACACCCAAGAACACGCGCGTGTTCTGAGTTTTGCCCAAATTTGCATTTTCTCTCCAATCTAACTGAATACTTGATGGAATCATGCAAACCACCTATCAATCTGCTCGTTTCAACCTCATGATCATGTCTATGGTCTTTAATTTCATTCATTTTTAACATGGAATAAGAAATCAAGACAAAACCTCAAGAACCCTAAAATTTGCATGAAGGCTGAGAATTTTGATACACGATTCAAACAAATCAATTAATTGAGGGGAAACATTCTATGCATGATTATGAACATTTGGCAAAAGTATTGTGCGAGGAAATATGCATAGATTAAGAGATGACCAAGTTTAGGCTTACTTGAAGGTTGTGACAGCAAGAGCAATTTGATTTTTGAGTTGGAGGTGTTACAGATGAGTTGTGATGATCTGAACAGCTTCCCTACACCCTATGGAGTGTGTTTGAATGCTTGGACTTGATTGGAAATGGCTGGATCACTTCATGGCATCTCAGCTGCAACTTGGTTAAAACCTTGAGCAACTGGCAGGTGATTCTGAGAAATCAGTGTTCCAGATGTTGTTTAAGTGTTTGGATCAATCCTATATGATGTTTATGAGGTGTGTGTGTGATTGGTTTGAATGAAATTGCTCTCAAACTCAAAACCCGATGGTGACTTGCCTTTGAAGGCAAAATTGGAAGTGAGAAGGTGATTTTGAGGAAAGCATCTGTTTGATGGATTTGGTGTACTCAAACTGAGCACAAATGAGCTCTATTTATAGTAGAGCAAGTTTGTTTTGGGATCAATAGTGAATGGCAACTGCAGCAGAGGTTTGGCCAATGGTTGCACTTTTGAATCCAGGTCTCCTCTAGCCATTGACTAGAGGTTAGGGCACATGACTGTGGTTCCCTTGGTCTTGGATAAGTCTTGACTGAATTCAGTTACAAATGGCTCAGTCCATGCCACCTTGGTGTATGCATTGAATGCTCCAATCCAAAATTGGACTCTTGTCCCTCTTTTAGGCAATTCTAGGTTTGGCATGCTACTTCTTGTTCCAAGGACTTTAGAGGCTTGGCTCAGTGTTTGTCCCCATTAGATTTGATCCTCAGATTTGTTCAAGATGATACAAGGCTTGGAATTATCTGATTTTTCCAAATCGAGCAAAAATGCAAAATTCAGCCTAGCCTTGGCAGTTTTCAGCAAGGCATATTGCCCTTGTCGTATCTCATGGCCCAAGTGGAATTTGGTGATGTTCTTGGCCATTTTGGAAAGCCCTCATATGATACAACAACTGTTTGATCATATTTGGTTTTGATTCCTTTTGGATCCAAGTGAAAAATCCCCCTACATTTGGAAAAAAGTGAAGGCAGATTCTGACTTAGTGAAAATTTCACTAAGTGTTGGAAAAAAGTGACATTTTCACTTTTTGTGATTTTGATCATTCCATAACTCAAAATCCATGAGGAATTTGGAGGGTGGTCAGTTTTAAGCTTTTGTAGAGGTTAATGAGATCTACAAATCAAGATTTAGATGGGGAAAAATGGCTTTGTGGTTTAGGAGTTATGATCCTCCAAAGTTGGTACCCTTGCCACTTTGTTCATAACTTAGAAAATTTTCTAAGTTTTTATGGTTACCCCTTTTACAAGCTATCCCACTTTTCTTGATTTTTCTTGATGAATGATGATTCAAATCATACATTAACATCATTTTAGGGTTAAAAAACCATTTTTGTGAAAAATCTCAAAAAGTCAAAGTTGACTTTTGTTCATAGTTGACTTTTTGTCAGATGAATTCCAAACTGTGCGATCCTATATGAAATCAAGTCCTTGACCTAAATCAAACTTGATGGATTGATTTCAAAGGTGTTATAGGGTGTATTGAATCATGTCCTAGGGTTTGGGAGCATGTCCTGGTCAAAAGTCAAAGATACAGTTGACTTTTCTCGCGAAACCCTAACTGTGGTACTGATGAAATTGAGACTTGCTGCTCAAGCTTCCTGGATCAATCCATTGTTACAAATGGATCAATGTGGTATGTTGGAGACCCTCAAATCCTGTCTTGAGGTCTTGGCTCATGATTTGTCCCAAAAGTCAACTTAGGGGTGAATTAGGTCAAGAAACCCTAATTCCTGATTTTTGATGTATGAATCCCCTGAGGTTAAATTGACTTGATGCTTGGGCCCATGAGGTTCCATGGGATATTTTAGGATATGCTTTGAAGCATTGGCTCATGCCCTGAGGAAAATTTTCATCTGGAGGCCCTGGTCGACCAAACCCTAATTTGGTGACACTGGCGATCTTGAGGCTTGATCCACCTGGAAGGGAGCAACCTTGTGCTTAATCCTTAAAGTGGGAGCCCTCTTGATCCATTGTAGATGTTTGGGAGGTTAGATAAGTTGAAGATCATGTCATTTCTTGATTTATCCTTTGTCTAAGAACTCTGAGAGGGCTTGAAACCCTAAATTTGATTGTAGTGGATGCTCACCCATCTTTGGGGAGACTGATGAGGTATGATGGTTCCTCCATATTATGATGATGATTTTCACAATGATGGGAAATCTTAGTGGTCAAAATTTGGGGTATGACAACAGGAAATCAAACGGGAGCAATCAATCCAACCATCGTCTTCAGAAACGAAGTATCGTGACCTCAAAGACGTTGGGATATTAGCTTGTGTTGAATTCAATAGGGACATGAATAAATCTATCTTTCATTGCCATTTTATATCTTTTTAGATTTTCGGTAATCTCCACTTTTGGGAATTACTTCTTTATGTATTATCGCCCATTTACAGGTAAAAATTATTAATAAACAATGTTTTTTGAGCCTTATTTCCTTTTTCACTATTTTTCAACTTGATTACAAAATATCAATTATGTGTGAATAATGAATTAAAACATTAGACGTGATAAAAATCTTTTGAAATTTTTTTTACTTTAATTTTGAAACATTAAAGGGATTAGATTATTCCAACATTGTATCCCAAGCAAGACGCATAGTCCTAAATTAACTATCACAATTTAACTAATACAAAAGCTTCTACCTTTCACTATCAGGTTCCCAGATATCAAGATCATCATGGCTTGTTCCATGGACATATAAAAGTCTCAGAAGTCGTAGAGTCGGAACGTCACAAAGACACCAGTTCCCCACAAATTCATACACATATCATGAAAGAGGCATCGACTCAAATAATGCATCATGCATTAAAACATATATAAATTCAAAGCATGCATACACACGACATGCATACATAGGATTGGTGACCACTCTTAGAGGTCTAATTCCCATCTATACTAGTACAATTCTCAGAGTCAGGATACTTATTGGCCTTCCCCAATAAGTAACCTTTCTACAAGCACCATTCATATAAGGATCTCCCCAACAAGATCACTCACAGTGAGTATTCAAAAGAACAAATCCAGTAAATAGGTCGTTCTAAATGATCGTTATCAACCAGTGAGTAGGGGTTCATCTCTCACATCTCCAGCTTAGCAACTTATCCCACACACGGGTTAAGTTCCATCAAATACACCAGGGTTTCATCAAACAACGACTAGAGGATCGACACAATCCTACCAAGATTCCAAATGATTGGTCAATCATAGGAATTACAACGACCGGAGGATCGTCAGAGTCCTTCCAATATTCCAAATGATTGGTTGATCATATGAATTACAATGACTAGAGGATCGTCATAGTCCTACCAAGATTCCAAATGATTAGTTGATCATAGGATTGCAATGACCGAAGGATCGTCAGAGTCCTACCAAGATTCTAAATGATTAGGTGATCATAGGAATTATAAAGATCGGGGGATCGTCAGAGTCCTACCAAGATTCCACATGATCGGATGATCATAGGAATTGCAACGATCGAAGGATCGTCGGAGTGCTACCCAATTCCCGTAAAATGATCAGATGATCATAGGAATCGTATGCAAATTTCACCTGGATGGGTTAAAACTGATTAAAGGGGTTCTAACGGGGTTTTATCAAACAACGACTAGAGGATCATCAAAGTCCTACCCGATTTCTGAGATCATGGGAATCGTAGCAAGTTTCACCCTGATGGGCTAAAACTAATCAGCGGGGTATCATCAAGGCTCCATCAAAGGTTGGTTTGGATGCCAACAGAGCATCAAGGATTATTCAATCCTTGCTCATCCCAGAATCTACTAACTCTATGATCAAAATTAGGGTACCTCTCTTGATTTAATCATCTTCCACCATGAGAGGATGAAGACTCATTGTCAGCATCATCTCAGTTTAAAGCTGGTTAAATAGGGGAAACTGTGGTATCCCAAATTTTGACCACATTTCTTTTCATTGTCAGCTAACTTAGAATTTAGATTACTAACATACCCAGAGCCCATATAAGTCACCTAGTCGACCCCAATGACCTAAAAAATCAAAGGGGGGCCATTTCGACCCCAGGTTATGGTTCTTGAGGGATGAAGTTTCCGGTTGAGCTTCAACTGGAAATTAGGGATAACAGTGGGTTTTAGGATGGTTTCTGGGGAAGAGGGTGGCTGGAGGGAAGAAAGAAGAGAGAAGGGTGAGAGAGAGTGAGACAAAGAGAGAGCATATAAATACCAATTAATCCTTATAAGCATTCCTTCAACCATGCAGTCTCGTCCATACACAACCTCAAGATCTCTCTCATTCCGATGTGAATTCGATTTTTCCCTAGAAGCTGCTAGGAGTGTCACATTGTCATGATTCATGCACCGACAACCACTCCCTCACCCTCGAGTGTTACATGTAACCACTATCTGCCCTCTTCGGCCTAAGTGTAGCGAGCAATTTTGGACGTGGTTTTTAAGCACCGTCGCTCTGGGGCACTACAATTCGATTCATTTTTTATCCTATTGAAGCTGATGAAGGAAGGGAAATAGATGTCTCCAACTAACCCTGCTTGCAAACTGAGGTTAAACAGTCAAAACTGTTGGTTTACAGATGAGATTTTAGTTCGTGGGCCTCTCTACTTATTTTGTTCAGAACGAAATACCGGGATTGTTCATGGGGAATTTGTTGGGATCCTGCGCTAGATTGGATGGAGGTAGGGGACTTTAGGGTTTTTTTTTATTAGTGTGCTCGCTAAGATTCTTTTTCAATCTTATGCCTACGTATTCCCGGGATAGAGAAATCAGAGCGATCGTAGTTCCTCCTATTCTATGGGAGGAAATGGTGTTTTGGTGTCTTGTTCAAAGCCCAAGACATGAAGCTAAAGGTGGTTTATATCTTGTTCAAAGCCCATGATGTGAAGCTGAAGGGTCTATTTGTATCTTGTTCGAAGCCCAAGATGTGAAGCTAAAAGGGTGTTGACTTTAGAGAGAATTTGTCATCTCTAAAGGGGGGTATTTGGTCTGTTTGTCACAACTGTTGGGTGACTGATTATAAAGGAGAATTACTTTAACTGGGATATGTGAATCCAGCAATGCCATAATTTTCTTTATAGGGGATTTTCAACCTGAAGGAGAAGACTTTAACTCAGCTTAGAGCAATGTCATCTTTCCTTAGGAATTTCTCAGGCTAAAAGAGGGACAGTGGCGTGGATGTAAATAATCCAGAGGCTTGCCACTTATAGCAATTAGACGAGGGAAAAGGAGTTGTTGATGTTTGTATGCTGTGACCAAAGCATGATTTGATGCGAAAAGGTTGATTGAATCAAATGGGGATTTCTTTATACAAAGCCTAAGAGGAGGCTATTGACCCAACAAGAGGATGCTTTTGTGTCTCGTACGAATCCTGAGATAGAGGCTAAAAGGGTTGACTCAACAAGAGAGTGTTTTTATATGTGTCTTGTACGAAGCCCAAGACGGAGGCTAAAATGGTTTGACTCAACAAGAGAGTCTTTTATACTCACCAAGAGAGTGATTTGTATCTCGTACGAAGCCCGAGATAGAGGCTAAAGGTGATCGAATCAACAAGAGAGTCTTTTTATACTCAACAAGAGAGTGTTTTGTATCTCGTACAAAGCCTGAGATGAAGGATAAAAGAGGATTGACTCAACAAGAGAGTCTTTTATAATCAACAAGAGAGTGATTAGTATCTCGTACGAAGCCTGAGATAGAGGCTAAAGGTTTGACTCAACAAGAGAGTCTTTTATACTTAACAAGAGAGTGTTTTTGTATCTCGTACGAAGCCCGAGATAGAGGCTAAAAATGCTTGACTCAATAAGAGAGTCTGAAAAAGTTAACTCCGCTGGGGAGAATCATTGTATAAAGCCCAAGAGGAGGCTAGGGTTACTGTTTCAGTTGAGTGACAGGTCCGGTATGTTGGTTAAAAGAGAAAATCAGTTCTTATAAAGAGACTGATTCCAGGTGAGGTTGTACTTTGGTACTGATCAGAAGATCGGGGTTATTTCCTGTTCTTTAAGGAAATGGGAAATCCAAAGGGTATTGAGACTGTCCAAGTCTACTGGTGTTTTATCTTTTATACTATGCTTAAGAGAGATTAAGAGACAGTATGTTCGCCGTAGAAAGATCTAGACTCTTTGAAAGACTGTTCTATTAAGATGACTAATTTCTGTTCCTATACCTTTAAGAGGTCGTCGGGACAATTTGTACGAAGCCCAAGAGGAGGCGAGAAAAACTTTTAAGAAGCCGAAGGGACAATTTGTACGCCGAAGAGAAGGCTATCTTCCCGGAGGAAGAATCATTATACGAAGCCTAAGAGGAGGCTGTGAAAACTTCTAAGAAGTCGACGGGTCCTTGTACAACGCCCAAGAGGAGGCGGGGATGCTTTTAGGAAGCCTGTGGGTCCTTGCACTAAGCCCAAGAGGAGGCTAATGAACACTTCCAGAAGGGGTTTCACTTGGAACATTGGCCTTCTGTATATGAACTGTTCAAGGGGGACATTTCTTAGATCTAGTTATCTAAAATTATTGTAAAAGAAAATTCTCATGGTTTAGGTTATGTTGAAATATCCGGGAGAACGTCGGAGGTAAGGAGATGAGGTTTTGTCTATTTCTAGAAGTAGTTGTCGGGGAAAATCTAAATATCTATACTAGTACTACACAGTCGATATGGGTTTATGAAAGAAGACTTACAGTGAAACAGCCCCACTATACAGTTATATACAGATGAAAGCGGTAAATGAAAGCGGGTAAACACTTACTCGGTTGTAGAGCTTCCATGCTGTTTTGTTAGTTGTTCAACAAAGAAAACTTTGATAACAATATTATATTTAAAATCAAAGGAGAAAGTACTTTGAAAAGATTGTTGGGGCTTACAGATCAAGGATAGGCCCAGGGTTTTAACAGTGATCGCACTGTCGTTTTGTACAGGGACTTATACAAGTGACTGAGGCCCAAGAAAGGTTTTCTGTACAAGGGGATGGGTCTTATACTCTCTCAAGAGGCCCAAAATGATTGAAAGTGAACAAAGATGGGTCTTATAGCTCAAGGAGAAGCCCAATGGTTAATTTTGAAAAGGGCGACGATCGCGTCGAGGTTTTGAAAACACCGTGGGTCTTATACAATGACCGAGACCCAAAAGTTTTTGGTTTCAAAAGGGGATTGGGTCTTACACTCTATTAGAGGCCCAAAATGATTTTGAATGGGTCTTATAGCTCGAGGAGAGGCCCAGGTGATTTTTAAAAGAGGCGACGATCACGCCGTTGTTTTTGAAAATACAGTGGGACTTATACAATGACTGAGGCCGAAAAGTTTTTATTTTCCAAGGATTGGGTCTTACACTCTATCAGAGGCCCAAAATGTTTTTAAAAGGTTTGATGAGGGTTGAATTAATCAAAACCCTAATTTGTTTCCAAAATGTATTTTAATTGAATAAAAAATTCAATTAAAATGATCAAAATTGTTTAACATGTGGAAAACAAATTGTGATCTTGGATTAATGTTTCAAAAATCATGTTTTGACCTACAAAATGATTAGAAATCATTAAAATTTGCAAAATCAAGAAGGAAAAAATATTTTAAATGTCAAAAACAATTAAAATATTAATTCTTGGCAAAAATATCAATTATATGAAATAAATAATATTTTTGGAATTTTTTGGTAAAATAAAATATTTTAACATTTTTTTGACTTATTAAAAAAAGAATCAACCCAAAATCATTAAAACTCAGAGAGAAATTAATTTTTGAATCAATTAAATAAAACCACAAAATTCAAATATTTGAATTTTTGAAAAAGGGCGCCAAGAACATGGCAAGAACACGCGCCCTCCCTCTGTTCCTGCAGATTTGCATTTTCTATCCAATCTCACTAAATACTTGATGATATCATGCAGTCTACATATCAATCTACTCGTTTTCACCTCACGATCATGTCTATGGTCTTTAATTTCATTTATTTTAAGCATGGAATAAGAAATCAAAGAGAAACCTCAAGAACCCTAAATTCTGCATGAAGGTTCAGAAATTCCATACACGATTTATACAAAGCAATTGATTGAGGGTAAACACTCTATGCATGATTATGAACATATGGCCCAATTATTGTGCAGCAAAAAATGCATGGATCATAGAGTTAGAAGAGCTCATACTTACCTCTTGCAGCTGGTGATCGTGTTTTGTGTTAGAGGTGTTACAGCTAGGTTCCAATGATGTGGATAGCTTCCCTAGGTGCCATGGAGTGTGTCTGGATGCTTGGAGTGGATTGAAATGATCTGGAACTTGAGATGGTACCCCAACTGCAAATCTGCCAAGAACTTGAGCAATTGGCTAGTGATTTTGTGATTTTGGTGTTTCAGATGTTATGTGAGTGTTTGGATCACTTCTATATGATGTTTATGAGGTGTGTGTGTGTGATTGGTTTGATTGGAATAGCTCTCAAACTCAAAACCCGATAGTGACTTGCCTTAGAAGGCAAAATTGGAAGTGAGAAGGAGATTTTGAGGAAAGCATATGTTTGATGGCTTTGGTGTACTCAAACTGAGCACAAATGAGCTCTATTTATAGTAGAGCAAGTTTGTTTTGGGATCAATAGTGAATGGCAACTGCAACAGAGGTTTGGCCAATGTTGATCAATGGGAATCCAAGTCTCCTCTAGCCATTGACTAGAGGTTAGAGCACAGAGCTGTGGTTCCCTAGTTGTTGGATGAATCTTGACTGAATTCAGTTGCAAATGTGTCAGTCCATGCCACCTTGGTGCATCCATTAAATGCTCCAATCCAAAATTGGAGTCTTGTCCCTCTTTTATGGATTTCAAGGTTTGGCATGCTACTTCTTGTTCCAAAGACTTTGGAGGCTTGGATCAGTGTTTGTTCCCTTTAGATTTGATCCTCAGATGTGTCGAAAGTGACGACCAGGCTTGGAATTATCTGATTTTTCCAAATCGAGCAAAAGTGCAAAATTCTGCCTAGCCTTGGCAGTTTTCAGCAAGGCATATTGCCATTGTCATATCTCATGGCTCAAGTGGAATTTGATGGAGTTCTTGGCCATTTTGGAAAGCCCTCATATGATATAATAACTGTTTGATCATAATTGGTTTTGATACTTTTTGGATCCAAGTGAAAAATGCCCCTACATTTGGAAAAAGTGAAGGCAGATTCTGACTTAGTGAAAATTTCACTAAGTGTTGGAAAAAAGTGACATTTTCACTTTTTGTGATTTTGATCATTCCATAACTCAAAATCCATGATGAATTGGAATGAGGTGTAGTTGAAGCTTTTGTAGAGGGTAATGAGAGCTACAAATCCAGCTTTGGATGGGAAAAAATGGCCTTGTGGTTTAGGAGTTATGATCCTCCAAAGTTGGTACCCTAGCCACTTTGTTCCATAACTTAGAAAAAATTTCTAAGTTTTTTATGGTTACCCCTTTTACAAGTTATCCCACTTTTCTTGATTTTTCTTGATGAATGATGATTCCAATCATACATTAACATCATTTTGGGGTCAAAGAACCATAATTGTGAAAAATCTCAAAAAGTCAAAGTTTGACTTTTGTGCACAGTTGCCTTTTTGTCAGATGAATTCCAAACTGTGCGATCCTCTATGAAATCAAGTCCTTGACCTAAATCCAACTTGATGGATTGATTTCATTGGTGTTATAGGGTGTATTGAATCATGTCTTAGGGTTTGGGAGCATGTCCTGGTCAAAAGTCAAAGATACAGTTGACTTTTTCCGCGAAACCCTAATTGTGGTTCTGATGAAATTGAAACTTGTTGCTTAAGCTTCTTGGCTCAATCCATTGTTACAAATGGACCAATGTGGTGTGTTAGGGACCCTCAAATCATCTCTTGAGGTCTTGGCTCATGATTTGTCCCAAAAGTCAACTTAGGGGTGAATTAGGTCAAGAAACCCTAATTCCTGATTTTTTTTTGTGAAAGCATCCCCTGAGGCAAAAATTGATTTGATGATTAGGTTCATGATGTCCCTTGGAGCATCATAGGTTATGCTTTGGAGCATTGGCTCATGCCTAGACAAAAATTTCCATCTGGAGGCCCTGGTCGACCAAACCCTAATTTGGTGACACTGGCGATCTTAAGGCTTGATCCACCTAGAAGGGAGAAGCCTTGTGCTTAATCCTTGAAGTGGGAGTCCTCTTGATCCTTTGTGGATGTTTGAGAGGCTAGAAAAGTTGAAGATCATGTCATTTCTTGATTGATCCTTTGTCTAAGAGTTCTGAGAGGGCTTGAAACCCTAAGCCTGATTGTAGTGGATGCTCGCCCATCTTTGGGGAGACTAATCGTTCATCGATATGGTGATGATGATTTGCACAATGATGGGAAATCTTAGTGGGCAAAATTTGGGGTATGACAGATGCCCCTATTTAATCTTCTTGGACCCGAAGGTGTGAATGACGAAGGTATTCGGGGATTCGGGGTGCAAGAGGATTAAATATCTGAATACCCAAAATTTTGATGGTGGTTATGAATGGCAGTTCGTGCATCTTTCCTCTTTTGCTAAGCAATGATGCTTAGAAAAGGTAAACTTCCCCTCGATCCTGGTTTCCTACCAAGGAACTGGTCTCAATTTCTGATTTAAACTTCCCCTTGATCCTGGTTTCCCACCAAGGAATTGGTTTCAATTTCTGGAATAAACCTCCCCTCGATCCTGGTTTCCTACCAAGGATCTGGTCTTAATTTCCGATATAAACCTCCCCTCGATCCTGGTTTCCTACCAAGGTTCTGGTCTCAATTTCTGATGTAAACTTGCCCTCGATCCTGGTTTCCTACCAAGGATCTGGTCTAAGTTTCTTTTGTCAATAAACTTCATTGACAAGGGACACTATGTGTAGTGGTTTTCCTCAAACTTCTCGCCGAATTTTCCTGGAGAGATGCCATTTGATAGAAAAAGTGGTGGGGAAAACGAGTCTCTTGAGAGATTGCTTTTTTTCAGAGATATTACACCATACCTTTCTCGGAGATCTTCTCAGAGAAATGCCATAGGATGTGATCCAATTTTGAGGTGCTGATGACTTTTTCGTCAGCGGATTTTTCGGAGAAAAACTACCGTATTGTCGAATCTCTGATTAAGAGGCTTTCTCTGGGGATTTTCCTTAATCCGGGAAAGCGAAGATATCATCTTTAATGGCGAAGAGTGATGTTTTTCGGAAGCTCTCTGGCTCTTCAGAGGTTCAAGTTATGAAAGTGGTCAAAAAACCACCTTCAATCCAGAAATAAATTGGAGGAGAGATCGCTTAGATGATTCATTTCCTGACGAGGAAAGAACTGACGACTCGATTGAGAGGGCTCTTATCACTAGGGAACAAGACCGAATAGAGTGATAGTGATGCAATATAAATATAAATGTAAATCAATAATGCATGATGTATGTATGTATATGCTGACAAAACTAACGCGACATACATACTAGTAGATGAACACGACTGGGTACTCGGCCACAGTGGGAGATGAAAAGTATCACTGGTTCACGATAGTAATTCTGCCTCGCTTAGGAGAGATAGTCCCTGCTGGGACAACCGTTGGTCGGGCTTAGGAGATAAGGACTCTGCCGAGGGTATCAGATGGGAAAGTCGCATCTGATATAGCTGATCCTTCATTTAGGCGCACCGGTTTAGAAGGAGTACTTTGATTCTGCACTTTGAAGCTCGCCTACTTTTGGAGAAGCGATTGATGTTCTTTCGATGTTCAATAGTCAAAAGAAATTGCCATCTTTATTTTAAAAGCAGAAAAAGTTTGACAAGTAAATTCATTTTTGTTTCATTTCAAGAATCGTTATTCATGTTAAAATGTCGTTCTGTAAAGCTAAAACAAATAAGAATTGCAAACAAAAGCACAAGGGCTCAAATTTTATTGACAGGATGGAAATCAGCCAAACGTGTGATTCCATAGAGTATTTACAAAGTTAGAAAATGGTAATTTAAGAGAAAAGGGCTACATTGAAACATAATGACCGCTATCCTTCTACCAACTTTGACTTCGGGGCATCCTGAGCTTTTGTCGAAGATGACCTTGACTGGAGTTTTCCTGACGGATGACATTACTGCTGCTGAGGGATTTGCCCCTTTGTCGAACGTAGTTACTTGCCATTATCCCTAATTTTTGCCTGGATTGTACTTTGAGGTTTCCAATCCACCGGGATGATTTTTTATCATGTCTCTAATTTTTGCCTGGACCGCCCTTTCGGGTTTTCAATCCACCGAGACGTTTTTTTCTTTTTTTTTCTTTTTTTTTAGTTTAGGCGAAGTATTTCTTGACTACATCAACATTTGGGGGGTAGCCAAATTCCTCTCCATCCATGGTTGCGAGTCTCAAGGCGTCGCTTGAGAAAGCTTTCTTGACCACATAGGGTCGTCATAGTTTGGGGTCCACTTGCCTCGGGAATCAGTGAAAAATGATTGTATCTTCTTGAGCACGAGGTCTCCTTTCCTGAAGACGCGAGGTCGGACCTTTTTGTCGAACGCCTTCTTCATTCTTTACTGATACAACTGACCATGGCATAGTGTCGTGATTCGCTTCTCTTTTATCAGATTTAGTTCATCGTGTCGACTTTGACACCATTCAGCTTCTGTAAGCTTAGCTTCCATCAATACTCGGATTGATGGGATCTCTACCTCTATGGGGAGAACTGCCTCCATGCCATAAAATAGAGAGAAAAGGGTTGCCCCTGTTGAAGTGCGGACAGATGTGCGATAACCGTGAAGAGCAAAGGGCAGCATCTCGTGCCAATCTTTGTAGGTTACAACCATCTTTTGAACGATCCATTTGACGTTCTTGTTAGCCGCTTCTACCGCTCCGTTCATCTTGGGTCGGTAGGGAGATGAGTTATGGTGTTTGATCTTGAACTCTGTGCACAATTCTTTCATCATCTTATTGTTCAAGTTAAATCCATTATCGGTAATGATCTGGCTTGGAACACCATAACGTGAGATGATATTGTTTTTGATAAATCGAACTACCACTTGTCGGGTTACATTGGCGTATGACGCTACTTCAACCCACTTGGTAAAGTAATCAATGGCTACCAGGATGAACCGATGTCCGTTCGAAGCCTGAGGTTCGATCATGCCAATCATGTCGATTCCCTATATGGAAAAAGGCCATGGGGAAGAGAGAACTTTGAGATGCGTTGGCAGTACATGGATTTTGTCAGAGTATATCTGACACTTGTGACACCTCCTCATGTACTTGTAGCAGTCGGATTCCATGGTCAACCAATAGTACCCTGCTCTTAAAATTTTTCTCACCATTGTATGTCCGTTGGCATGAGTGCCAAAGGACCCTTCGTGAATTTCTTTTATCAGCATGTCTGCTTCTGGTCTGTCGACGCATCGAAGCAAGACCATGTCAAAGTTCCTCTTATAGAGTGTATCACCGCTCAGGAAGAAACAACTTGTTAGCCTTCTGAGGGTTTGTCTATCTTTCCTGGATGCCCCAGGTGGGTACTCTTGTTTCTGAAGGAAGCATTTGATATCGTGATACCAAGGTTTGTCGTCTATGACTGCTTCAATCGTGAAGATGTAAGCGGGCCGTTCAAGGCGCATTATGTCGATCTTAGGTAAGTCATTCCATTGACCTACACTAATCATGGAAGAGAGAGTGGCTAATGCATCAGCCATGTGATTCTGCTCGCGAGGGATATGATGAAACTCGACTCTGTTGAAGAAGGGTAACAACCTTCTTGCGTAATATTTGTAAGGAATCAGTCCTGATTGGTATGTGTTCCAATCTCCTCTAATTTGATTGACGACCAGAGCTGAGTCGTCATATACATCCAAGTCTTTGATCCTTAAGTCGATGGCTTCTTCGAGACCCATGATACAAGCTTCGTATTCGGCCTCGTTGTTTGTACACTTGAATGTAAGTTTGGCAGTGAAAGGAATGTGGGTACCCTGAGGTGTTATGATGATTGCCCCAATTCCGTTTCCGTAATGATTGACAGCTCCATCGAAATCTTTCATTTTCAAATACATGACATCTTCGTCTGCGAAGTCAAATTCGACTGATTCCTGATCGTCAATCGGTTGATGAGCCAAATGATTGGCTAAAACACTTCCTTTAACGGCTTTCTGAGCATGGTACTCTATGTCATATTCTGATAACAACATCTGCCAACGGGCAATCCTTCCCGTGAGAGCAGGCTTTTCAAAGACATACTTGATTAGATCCATTTCAGAGATTAACCAAGTGGTGTGACGAATCATGTACTAGAGAAGACGTTTGGCTGCCCAAGCCAGAGCGCAACAAGTTTTCTCAAGCATAGTGTACCGAGTCTCGCAGTCGGTGAATTTCTTGCTCAAATAGTAGATGGCAGACTCTTTTCTTTTTGTTTCGTCTTGTTGGCCAAGTACAAAACCCATGGAGTCTTCGAAGACTGTTAAATAGATGATCAGCAGTCTTCCTTCCACTGGAGGTGATAGAATCGTTGGGTTCAACATATATTCCTTAATACTGTTGAAAGTGGTTTGATAGTCTTCTGTCCAAACGCAGTCCTGGTTCTTTTTGAGCAATTTGAAAATTGGCGCACATGTCGCGGTCATGAGGAATATGAATCTGGAGATGTAGTTCAAACGTCCCAGGAATCCCCTGACTTGTCTTTCAGTCTTTGGAGAAGGCATTTCTTGAATGGCCTTGACCTTGTCAGGATCAACCTCAATTCCTTTATGGATGACAATGAATCCTAAGAGTTTCCCTGAACGGACACCGAACGTGCACTTGCTGGGATTTAAGCGGAGTTTGTACTTTCTCAGACGCTCGAATAGTTTTGACAGGTGGGTCACATGCTCCTCTTCTGTTTTAGATTTGGCAATCATGTAATCGACATACACTTCAATTTCTTTGTGTATCATGTCATGAAACTGAGTAGTCATGGCCCTCTGATAGGTTGCCCCGACGTTCTTCAAACCGAACGACATTACCTTGTAACAAAAGGTACCCCACGGGGTAATGAACAAAGTTTTCTCCATGTCTTTCGGCGCCATTTTGATTTGATTATAGCCCGAGAATCCATCCATGAAGGAGAAAACTTTGAACTTTGTTGTACTGTCTACCAGCATGTCAATGTGTGGTAAGGGAAAGTCGTCCTTTGGACTTGCCTTGTTCAGATCCAGGTAGTCGACACACATTCTGACTTTTCCGTCCTTTTTCGGAATTGGTACTATGTTGGCTAACCATTGAGGATATTCTGACGTAGCGAGGAAACCCGCGTCAATCTGTTTCTGTACATCCTCTTTGATTTTGACAGCCATGTCCGGATGAGTCCGTCTCAACCTTTGCTTTACCGACGGACATTCTGATCTCAACGGTAGATGATGTTCCACGATGCTGGTATCCAACCCTGGTATATCCTGATAGGACCAAGCGAATACATCGGGAAACTCTTTGAGAAGTTTCGTCAAACTTTCTTTGACAGTTGGACTGAGCAGTGCCCCATTCTTGACTTCTTTTCTCTCTTTTTCCGATCCTAAGCTGACTGTTTCCAACAACTCTTTGTGAGGCTCAATGGACCTTTCCTCTTGTCTAAGTAGTCGGGAGATCTCCTCTGGAATTTCGTCGTCATCTTCTTCTTCACCCCCAAATACCGGGAACTCAAAGTTGGGAGAAGGCATCAGATCGTATGTTTCAATGGGGTTTAAAACAAGCAATCTGCATGACGTGATGATTTGTGTTTAGAAGAGATAGAGAGAGTGCAAGAGTGTGTGCAGTGTTTTATATTTGGAAAACTGCTTGTTTTTATTATTTATTTGTTTTTTAGGATTACCATTTTCTAAGAAAAGCGAAAATAGAAAACAACAATTAATGCGACGATTACAGAACGACGTTATTTTATTTATGAACAAGTCGATTCTTGAAACTACAGCCCTATAAAACAGAACTCTGTCGCTTTGGGCGAAGTGAAGAGGGAAATTTACAGAAAGTGAGCCCTATCAAAACATCCGTTTCACCTGGGCAGGGTGAAAGGTTTAAGACGGAAATTACTTTGACTTATGAACAATCTTCGAAACATTGACAGCAACCCATTGGCGGCGAACTCCTCGGTGAATCACAAAGTCTGGTACCTTCCTTGATTTGTCTTCAGAAATGACGCTGATTTCTGGTGGAGCAGGATTGTTAGAATCTGTCTCCAAGGCAGAGTTGTCGTAGGAGGATTCCTCTGTTGTATTTTGCAGAGTATTTGTGCTCTCAGGTATATCTCCCCATCCATTTGACTGGATATCTTCGAACCTGATACGAGTGCTTTCAGGAGAGGTGTACATGACCATGAAGTCAAAATTTCCACTCGGTTGTCCCAAGGTGTCCCACACTTCTTTGGAACTGGAGGAGTCATCTCTCTCGATGACGTTGACCTCGGGAAAAGCATAGTTGATGAATTCTAGTTCTGCAAACATTGCAAATTCATCGCCGTGCTGGGTATTTTCAAGATAACCTGAGTGTTGATCCCATGACATGGCGGGGACACAGGTATTCTGTTCAATGATGCTCAGCTGATTTTCATTGTTCGGCTGATTTTCTTGCCCCAAGTCTCCTGGATACGGCTGCCAGATAGGCAAGCCATCCATTGGGTCATAATAGTCGTGGTCAAAGTTGTCCCTCATCAGAGTGTCTTCCTCTAATGAGTTTGGTGGAGCACGACATCCTTCCGGATCACAATCTCCACATATCATTTCGACGTCTAACCTGGGTATAAATCTCGGACTCTGTGCGGTAAAGCAAAAGGGAGTCTGTGTTTCGCCCTGAGACGTATAACCGTCCTCGTTGAGATATGACTTCCATTCTTCCTCCGTATCGGAGGAATCATCTTTATTGATGGTATGCACGTCTTGAGTCACTGGTTGAAGGAAGCCTCCACTGTGGAAGAAGTTCTTAGTGGGATGAAGACTTTCATCGTTAGCAGCTGTCTGGGTGCAGGTTGCAGAAAATCCAAGACCCTTCTTTGTTTTGTTATCACTGGGAATGACAAGCTGTCCCCATCCTTTTGTATTATTATTTTCGATCACTTTGAGAGCATCTCTGTATGAGGAAATCGAGGTTCCTTTCTCTGATTGATTCTCATTGCTCATCGAAAGTGCTTGGAACTGAGTTCCAACAACCTCCTCGGGTTCTACACAAGTAGCTAATGACAGGATACTCATGATCAAGGCTTTCTCCCCACAAACCGTGACAAGTTGGCCGTTCTGGACGAACTTTAGCTTTTGGTGGAGGGTCGAAGTGACCGCCCCAACCTGATGTATCCAAGGTCTTCCTAATAAACAACTGTATGTTGCTCGGATGTCCATGACCTGGAAAGTGACTTGGAAAGTGTGAGGACCAATAGTTATGGGAAGGTCGACTTCGCCGATAACCATTTTTATGGATCCGTCAAAGGCTTTGACGACGACCTCGCTGGTTCTCATCGGAGGTCCTTTGAATGATAATTGCATCAAAGTGGACTTCGGCATAACATTCAGGGCTGACCCTGTGTCTACCAGCACGTTGGCTAAAGCATCGTCCTGGCAGTAGACTTCGGCATAACATTCAGGGCTGACCCTGACTTTGATATCTAGTAGGATTCCCGTTAGTGATACTAATTTGCTGGGTGTCTTCATCCATATAGATTAGAAGCCACCAGTGGTTCAACAAGTGCTGAAGTGTTTCCTGGACAAGGGCATAGCCCTGATCGTCTTCGCAACCCGCTTTACAGCCCTGATAATAATGTGATACCAGGAACCCAAGCCAGACCTGTTTAGCATGTAACTCCACCAGGCTGGTATTCATCAAGCGAATATCAAAGATTTGAATCATGTTGATTGGATAATGATTCCTATCATGGTAGTCTTGAATCCATCCAAGATCCATCTGACGCTGGAGGGCCTCTTGTACAAAAGAGCATCCCTGTTTGTTTACCGAGCAAGTCAGGCAGGAATTATAATCATTACGCGGAATATTATGATACTGGCTTTGCCTTGAGTGCATTGCCACCAAGTTGACATTCATCGGACGGAAATCGTGGTTTTGAATGATGTTGGAATTCATATAAACCATGTTAACTCCACAAACTTGGTGCTCTTGGATCCATCCGAGATCCATCTATTCCTGTAGAGCTGATTGCACCACAAAACATCCTTGATTGCTTTTAGAGCAAATATCACACTGGTGATAATTATGAGGTGGCACATGGCCATATCCACTCTGTCTATAATGCATCTTGACCAAGTTGGCCCTCAATAAGAGTACATCGTGAATTTGATAGGTGTTGTTAGACTCTCCCTCTATCAAATTGACTATAGCCTTCTCGTGTTGAGGCAGCGGGTTCGTGAGAACATCCAGATTCATATCTTTGAAAGATAAGACCCCGATCCTAACAAGCTTTTGCACGTCGGATTTGAAACTGAGACAGTTTTCTATGTTATGCCCTGGTCCTCCTTGATGGTAAGGGCAAGCCTGATCCACCTTAAACCAAAAAGGCAGATTTTCCGGTACTGTAAGAGGAGACTTAGTCTGGACATGCCCCTTGGCCAGTAGTAACGGAAATAGTTCTGCGTACGATACGGGTATAGGATCAAATCTTGGTGGCCGCGTTGTACGGTTGTTGTTGTATTGAGGACGAGCCTGCTGAAGAGGCTGTTGTGTCCTTTACTGAAATTGTTGCGACTGTGGTTGGCTTTGAGCAACCCGAGGTTGATACGTAGCAACAGGCGTAGGGTTGATAGCAGGAGTTACAACTGCTACTGGTTGGTACCGTCGCCTTTGCTTTCGAGAGAGATATTCCCAATATCTTGCTCCTTTTTCTTAGGGAGAGCACTACCGTATTTTTTAGTACCGCTTGTCGACCTAGTGTCTTTGACTAGATGTCCTTCTCGAACAGCTTCCTCGAGACGCACTCCCATACCGACCATTTCGGTGAAGTCGCTGGGCACACTGGCAACCATTCTGTCGTAGTAAAATGAGCTCAAGGTCTTTAAGAAAATCTTTGTCATCTCTTTTTCCTCAAGAGGTGGACAAATCTGAGCGGGAATTTCATGCCATCTCTGAGCATACTCCTTGAAGGTTTCCTTATCCTTTTGCGACATTGATCTGAGTTGATCTATGGCTGGTGCCATGTCCAAATTGTATTTATATTGTTGGACGAAGGCAGTGCCAAGATCTCTAAAAGTGCTAATCGTAGCGCGGTTTAAACCCATGTACCATTTTAATGCGTCACCGGTTAAACTATCCTGAAAGTAGTGAATCAGCAGATCTTGGTTCTCTGTCTGAGCTGACATTCGCCGAGCGTACATCACCAAATGGCTTTGAGGGTAAGAGTTACCCTTGTATTTTTCAAAATCGGGTACTTGGAACTTGTGCGGGACTTTCACATTGGGGACCAAGCAAAGGTATGCGGCGTCCTTTCCAAATAAATCCTGACCGTGAATAGCTTGCAGTTTCATCTGCATTTCCAGGAACTGCCCCTGGAATTCATCCATTCTATCGAACATACTTTCCTTTCTACCAGAAGGTATCTGTGGAATCTGTCCTTCTGGGACAGTGTGCACCACAGGGGGTGGTACCGTTACTACGGCTGTGAATCTTGGCGCTTCCCGAAGTTTATAACCTTCAAGAGTCCTCATTATGCCTCTGGCATCCTCGCTTTCCCAAAGTTTGTAACCTTCCGGCCCAGCGGCTTCTGCTATGATTCCTTGATCTTCAGTGATCGGCGGAACATATCCTTCCGGGATATTGTTAACAGGCATGCCCTAGGAACGATCTTTCGGCATTTGATACCAAGGATCATACTTCTCTACTATGGGCGTTGAGGTGATCTCAGAGATCACAGTTCTTTGTAGCTGAGCTTCTGCCATGGCTTGCATGTCGTTACAAAGCTTTCTCATATCCTCTCTCAGAGCGTCGATCTCTTCTTTCAACTCTCTGTTCTCTTCCTCGAGATCATCCATCTTTTTCTGACGATTGGCCCGAGTATTGTACGAATGAGACAATTTGACTCTAGAACCGAGACACAAACGTGAAATTTGTAGGTAAGAAGAATACGTGATGTGAGAATGATGAATGCAATGATTATATTAATTGTTTTTTTTGGTTTAATCAAAATAAACTTCGACAATTAGATTGCAGATATCAAACAGTGGGGAAACCCCCGTTTAATTGAATTCAAAGGATTGCGGAAATGGAAATACAGTAAATTACAAGGTGCGGAAACAGAAACCTAAGCTAATAAGTCCCGAGTCCTCTCTGAGGAGAACTCGGGTGCTGATTCTGGTACTTTCCTTTTCTTGGACTAGGGCTCTTGGGCCGTTGTTGGGTTGTCATTCCTTTGCCAAGTGAAAGGAGTGAGCAAATTCCTTTGGTCATCCTGATTTTCTACAGCATGTTGCTCCAAAATATCAATTAGAGCATCCTTATCTTTCAGCAGTTGCTGTATTTTGGTACACTTCACATTGAGAATGTGGTACTTGTTTTTCCAAGACCTCCTCTCTTGAACTTTGTTGAGAGTAACCTGAAGTTTTCCATTTCAGTCATGAAGTACATGACAGATTCCCTTGGCGGAAGAACTCCGTGACGAGGATAAGGCATCTTTAGCTTGAGAGCTCTAGTTTGTACCCAGTGAAGATAAGGCTCCATCGAGACACAGTCCAGTTTTCCTAGAGACTCCCGTTCTTTCTTATGAACATGTTTCCAAGCGTGCACTATTTCCATCTTTAGTGCCCTGTCATTTTCTCCTTCCTTGAAGAAAATACCTTCCAGATGAGCATTACGCAGGACATGCCTCATCGGGTATCCAAATTGACGACGAACTAAAACTGGATGGTAATTGATTCCTCCCTTAGTTCCTATGAGGGGTACGTTGGGGAAATTTCCACAACGGTCAATGATTCTGATCCTGTCATAAATTCAATTGTACCAATCGATGTCAGAGTTGGTAAGAGACATGATTTTCTGCGACCAACTTAAGGCACTCTTATGTCCCAAAAAGCGGCAGACTTAGGCAAATGGGAGATAAACCATTTATATAGCAGGGGTACACAGCACGTGATCATTCCTCCGCTGTATAAATTCCTTAAGTGTACAGAATGATACGCATCTGCGAGTAAGGTTGGTACGACGTTTCCAATGAGAAAAACCTTAATGGCGTTGATATCGACGAAGTTATCAATGTTGGGAAACAGAAATAACCCGTAGGTGAGTAAAACAAAGATGCTTTCAAAAGCAGTCACGTTCCCTATACTAGCAAAGTATAGAGCCTTCTTTACTAGAAACTTGGCTGGTAAACCTGGGATTCCTCCCTTGGTGGTCAAGTGAGTCCTGACTTCTAATTTATCCAAATAAATTTCTTTTGCAATGGTCTGATCCTTTGGAATTTCTTCCAGTCCAGAAAAGGGGGCTTGATCAGTAATGGGAAGATCAATCAGATGAGAATACTCCTCCAGCGTTGGTGCGAGCTGGTATCCGGGAATGTGAAACAGTGATAGACTGGATCGTAAAACTGAACGAATGCCTCCAGGATTCCTTAAATTACATAGACCTTTAACAGAGGTAGCAGACCTCCGTACTTGGCTCTGAAAGCGTCAGGGTTAGTGATCATCCTTGCTAATCCTCTCAAATCCCCTAGTTTTGGAACCTTGAAGGTATACTTGTGAGTTTTTCTTCTACCGAAATCCATTAGCGCAATCCTTTTCTCTCTGACATTTGCAATCATTGTCTCAGTTTAATTTGAAAAAGAGAGACTAGAAGAGAAGATTTTCTTTGTTTTAATGTTTTTTAGATGAATGTATGAATGCAACACACAAAAACATAAAAAAAAAACATGGGGTCAAAGGGTCGGTGTCATGAAGTCAAGGCTCTACCCATCCCAAAGGCTTATACTAGTGATTTTTGTACCTGTCTCTCAAAATCATTGATTCTTGTCGAGATAACATCAGCGGGCTGGGAACCGTGCTAGGTGATGCATTTCGAAGAATCTCAAAAGAGGGTAGTATCGCGTAACAACTATTTCCGATAGCTTTCGCACTACTGAAAGAGATTTTTCCTAGGTGTATACTCAATCTTTCCACATGCGGCATCACACGCATTCCCATTAGTAGAAAAATAAACACAGATATCAATTAGGAAAAGCAGTATATATATTTGTCCTAATGTCCTAGACTTTTTAAAAGCTATGAATCATATGATCTTAACATAAAATGGCTCCCCGGCGGAGTCGCCATTTTGTGGTACCTTCCCACCTTAAAGGTTTTTGACCTAAGATCCTAGTGAGGGCCGATCCTAGCAATAATGACATTCCCCGATGGAACCTTCATTCGATGATACCTTGTGAACCCAAGGACTCGTCCTAAGAGAAGGTTTCAACCAGAGAGATAAGAGAGACAAGATTCCTTTGTTTGGCCCCACGGTGGGCGCCATTTTTCTGTAGCGAGCGATTTTGGACGTGGTTCTTAAGCACCGTCGCTCTGGGGCACTACAGTTCAATTCATTTTTTATCCTATTGAAGCTGATGAAGGAAGGGAAATAGATATCTCCAACTAACCCTACTTGCAAACTGAGGTTAAACAGTCAAAACTGTTGGTTTACAGATGCGGTTTTAGTTCGTGGGCCTCTCTCTGCTTATTTTGTTCAGAACGAAATACCGGGATTGTTCATGGGGAATTTGTTGGGATCCTGTGCCAGATTGGATGGAGGTAGGGTACTTTGGGGTTTTTTTTATTAGTGTTCTCGCTAAGATTCTTTTTCAATCTTATGCCTATGTATTCCCGGGATAGGGAAATCAGAGCAATCGTAGTTCCTCCTATTCTATGGGAGGAAATGGTGTTTTGGTGTCTTATTCAAAGCCCAAGACATGAAACTAAAGGTGGTTTATATCTTGTTTAAAGCCCAAGATGTGAAGCTGAAGGGTCTATTTGTATCTTGTTCGAAGCCCAAGATGTGAAGCTAAAAGGGTGTTGACTTTAGAGAGAATTTGTCATCTCTAAAGGGGGGTATTTGGTCTGTTTGTCACAACAGTTGGGTGACTGATTATAAAGGAGAATTACTTTAGCTGGGATATGTGAATCCAGCAATGCCATAATTTTCTTTATAGGGAATTTTCAACCTGAAGGAGAAGACTTTAACTCAGTTTAGAGCAATGACATCTTTCCTTAGGAATTTCTCAGGCTAAAAGAGGGACAGTGGCGTGGATGTAAATAATCTAGAGGCTTTCCGCTTACAGCAATTAGACGAGGGAAAAGGAGTTTTTGATGTTTGTATGCTGTGACCAAAGCATGATTTGATGCGAAAAGGTTGATTGAATCAAACGGGGATTTCTTTATACAAAGCCTAAGAGGAGGCTATTGACCCAACAAGAGGATGCTTTTGTGTCTCGTACGAAGCCCGAGATAGAGGCTAAAAGGGTTGACTTAACAAGAGAGTGTTTTTATATGTGTCTTGTACGAAGCCCAAGACGGAGGCTAAAAGGGTTTGACTCAACAAGAGAGTCTTTTATACTCACCAAGAGAGTGATTTGTATCTCGTACGAAGCCCGAGATAGAGGCTAAAGGTGATCTACTCAACAAGAGAGTCTTTTTATACTCAACAAGAGAGTGTTTTGTATCTCGTACAAAGCCTGAGATGAAGGCTAAAAGAGGATTGACTCAACAAGAGAGTCTTTTATACTCAACAAGAGAGTGATTTGTATCTCGTACGAAGCCCGAGATAGAGGCTAAAGGTTTGACTCAACAAGAGAGTCTTTTATACTCAACAAGAGAGTGTTTTTGTATCTCGTACGAAGCCCGAGATAGAGGTTAAAAATGCTTGACTCAATAAGAGAGTCTGAAAAAGTTAACTCCGCTGGGGAGAATCATTGTACAAAGCCCAAGAGGAGGCTAGGGTTACTGTTTCAGTTGAGTGACAGGTCCGATATGTTGGTTAAAAGAGAAAATCAGTTCTTATAAAGAGACTGATTCCAGGTTAAGTTGTACTTTGGTACTGATCAGAAGATCGGGGTTATTTCCTGTTCTTTAAGGAAATGGGAAATCCAAAGGGTATTGAGACTGTCCAAGTCTACTGGTGTTTTATCTTTTGTACTATGCTTAAGAGAGATCAAGAGACAGTATGTTCGCCGTAGAAGGATCTAGACTCTTTGAAAGACTGTTCTATTAAGATGACTAATTTCTGTTCCTATACCTTTAAGAGGTCGTCGGAACAATTTGTACGAAACCCAAGAGGAGGCGAGAAAAACTTTTAAGAAGCCGAAGGGACAATTTGTACGAAGCCCAAGAGGAGGCTATCTTCCCGGAGGAAGAATCATTATACGAAGCCTAAGAGGAGACTGTGAAAACTTCTAAGAAGCCGACGGGTCCTTGTACAATGCCCAAGAGGAGGTGGGGATGCTTTTAGGAAGCCTGTGGGTCCTTGCACTAAGCCCAAGAAGATGCTGATGAACAGTTCTAGAAGGGGTTTCACTTGGAACATTGGCCTTCTGTATATGAACTGTTCAAGGGGGAGATTTCTTAGATCTAGTTATCTAAAATTGTTGTAAAAGAAAATTCTCAAGGTTTAGGTTATGTTGAAATATCTGGGAGAACGTCGGAGGTAAGGAGACGAGGTTTTGTCTAGTTCTAGACGTAGTTGCCGGGGAAACACTAAATATCTATACTAGTACTACACAGTCGATATGAGTTTATGAAAGAAGACTTACAGTGAAACAGCCCCACAATACAGTTATATACAGATGAAAGCGGTAAATGAAAGCGGGTAAACACTTACTCGGTTGTAGAGCTTCCATGCTATTTTGTTAGTTGTTCAACAAAGAAAACTTTGATAACAATATTATATTCAAAATCAACGGAGAAAGTGCTTTGAAAATATTTTTGGGGCTTACAGCTCAAGGAGAGGCTCAGGGTTTTATCAGTGATCGCACTGTCGTTTTGTACAGGGACTTATACAAGTGACTGAGGCCCAAGAAAGGTTTTCTGTACAAGGGGATGGGTCTTATACTCTCTCAAGAGGCCCAAAATGATTGAAAGTGAACAAAGATGGGTCTTATAGCTCAAGGAGAAGCCCAATGGTTAATTTTGAAAAGGGCGACGATCGCGCCGAGGTTTTGAAAACACCGTGGGTCTTATCCAATGACTGAGGCCCAAAAGTTTTTGGTTTCAAAAGGGGATTGGGTCTTACACTCTATTAGAGGCCCAAAATGATTTTGAATGAGTCTTATAGCTCGAGGAGAGACCCAGGTGATTTTTAAAAGAGGCGACGATCGCGCCGTTATTTTTGAAAATACAGTGGGACTTATACAATGACTGAGGCCCAAAAGTTTTTATTTACAAAGGATTAGGTCTTACACTCTATTAGAGGCCCAAAATGTTTTTAAAAGGTTTGATGAGGGTTGAATTAATCAAAACCCTAATTTGTTTCCAAAATGTATTTTAATTGAATAAAAAATTCAATTAAAATGATAAAAAATGTTTAACATGTGGAAAACAAATTGTGATCTTGGATTAATATTTCAAAAATCATGTTTTGACCTACAAAATGATTAGAAATCATTAAAATTTGCAAAATCAAGAAGGAAAAAATATCTTAAATGTCAAAAACAATTAAAACATTAATTCTTGGCAAAAATATCAATTATATGAAATAAATAATATTTTTGGAATTTTTTCGTAAAATAAAATATTTTAACATTTTTATGAATTATTAAAAAAGAATCAACCCAAAATCATTAAAACTCAGAGAGAAATTAATTTTTGAATCAATTAAATAAAATCACAAAATTCAAATATTTGAATTTTTGAAAAAGGGCGCCAAGAACATGGCAAGAACACGCGTCTTCCCTCTGTTCCTGCGGATTTGCATTTTCTATCCAATCTCACTGAATACTTGATGATATCATGCAATCTACATATCAATCTACTCGTTTTCACCTCACGATCATGTCTATGGTCTTTAATTTCATTTATTTTAAGCATGGAATAAGAAATCAAAGAGAAACCTCAAGAACCCTAAATTCTGCATGAAGGTTCAGAAATTCCATACATGATTTATACAAAGCAATTGATTGAGGGTAAACACTCTATGCATAATAATGAACATATGGCCCAATTATTGTGCAGCAAAAAATGCATGGATCATAGAGTTAGAAGAGCTCATGCTTACCTCTTGCAGCTGATGATCATGTTTTTTGTTAGAGGTGTTACAGCTAGGTTCCAATGATGTGGATTGCTTCCCTAGGTGCCATGGAGTGTGTCTGGATGCTTGGAGTAGATTGAAATGATCTGGAACTTGAGATGGTACCCCAACTGCAAATCTGTTAAGAACTTGAGCAATTGGCTAGTGATTTTGTGATTTTGGTGTTCCAGATGTTATGTGAGTGTTTGGATCACTTCTATATGATGTTTATGAGGTGTGTGTGTGATTGGTTTGATTGGAATAGCTCTCAAACTCAAAACCCGATAGTGACTTGCCTTAGAAGGCAAAATTGGAAGTGAGAAAGAGATTTTGAGGAAAGCATCTGTTTGGTGGATTTGGTGTACTCAAACTGAGCACAAATGAGCTCTATTTATAGTAGAGCAAGTTTGTTTTGGGATCAATAGTGAATGGCAACTGCAGCAGAGGTTTGGCCAATGTTGATCAATGGGAATCCAAGTCTCCTCTAGCCATTGACTAGAGGTTAGAGCACAGAGCTGTGGTTCCCTAGTTGTTGGATGAATCTTGACTGAATTCAGTTGCAAATGTGTCAGTCCATGCCACCTTGGTGCATCCATTAAATGCTCCAATCCAAAATTGGAGTCTTGTCCCTCTTTTATGGATTTCAAGGTTTGGCATGCTACTTCTTGTTCCAAAGACTTTGGAGGCTTGGATCAGTGTTTTTCCCTTTAGATTTGATCCTTAGATGTGTCCAAAGTGATGACAAGGCTTGGAATTATCTGATTTTGCCAAATCGAGCAAAAGTGCAAAATTCTGCCTAGCCTTGGCAGTTTTCCGCAAGGCATATTGCCATTGTCATATCTCATGGCTCAAGTGGAATTTGGTGGAGTTCTTGGCCATTTTGGAAAGTCCTCATATGATACAATAACTGTTTGATCATAATTGGTTTTGATACTTTTTGGATCCAAGTGAAAAATGCCCCTACATTTGGAAAAAAGTGAAGGCAGATTCTGACTTAGTGAAAATTTCACTAAGTGTTGGAAAAAAGTGACATTTTCACTTTTTGTGATTTTGATCATTCCATAACTCAAAATCCATGATGAATTGGAATGAGGTATAGTTGAAGCTTTTGTAGAGGGTAATGAGAGCTACAAATCCAACTTTGGATGGGAAAAAATGGCCTTGTGGTTTAGGAGTTATGATCCTCCAAAGTTGGTACCCTAGCCACTTTGTTCCATAACTTAGAAAAATTTCTAAGTTTTTTATGGTTACCCCTTTTACAAGTTATCCCACTTTTCTTGATTTTTCTTGATGAATGATGATTCCAATCATACATTAACATCATTTTGGGGTCAAAGAACCATAATTGTGAAAAATCTCAAAAAGTCAAAGTTTGACTTTTGTGCACAGTTGCCTTTTTGTCAGATGAATTCCAAACTGTGCGATCCTCTATGAAATCAAGTCCTTGACCTAAATCCAAATTGATGGATTGATTTCATAGGTGTTATAGGGTGTATTGAATCATGTCTTAGGGTTTGTGAGCATGCCCTGGTCAAAATTCAAAGATACAGTTGACTTTTTCCGCGAAACCCTAATTGTGGTTCTGATGAAATTGAAACTTGTTTCTCAAGCTTCTTGGCTCAATCCATTGTTACAAATGGACCAATGTGGTGTGTTAGGGACCCTCAAATCATCTCTTGAGGTCTTGGCTCATGATTTGTCCCAAAAGTCAACTTAGGGGTGAATTAGGTTAAGAAACCCTAATTCCTGATTTTTTTTGTGAATGCATCCCCTGAGGCAAAAATTGACTTGATGATTGGGTTCATGATGTCCTTTAGAGCATCATAGGTTATGCTTTGGAGAATTGGTTCATGCCCAGAGGAAAATTTCCATCCGGAGGCCCTAGTCGACCAAACCCTAATTTGGTGACACTGGCGATCTTAAGGCTTGATCCACCTAAAAGGCAGAAGCCTTGTGCTTAATCTTTGAAGTGGGAGTCCTCTTGATCCTTTGTGGGTGTTTGAGAGGCTAGACAAGTTGAAGATCATGTCATTTCTTGATTGATCATTTGTCTAAGAGTTCTGAAAGGGCTTGAAACCCTAAGCCTGATTGTAGTGGATGCTCACCCATCTTTGGGGGGACTAATGATTCATCCATATGGTGATGATGATTTGCACAATGATGGGAAATCTTAGTAGTCAAAATTTGGAGTATGACACTCAGGTGTTACATGATCCAGAGCCAGTTAACCATTGACTCCCTCTCTTTGGACTTCCTTTCTAGCGTGGGCCTAAAAAAGCATATGGGCCTAAACCCTGTTGCTATTAACACACCTAGTAGCCAACCCAATTACCCGAACAGCTAATTATACACCCCCTAGGTTTTGATTTTATTTTCTCATTTAATTGTTTTCTATTTTCATTTATTAATTAGAATTATTATTAATTACATAATTAAGATTAATTAAGTTTAATAATTTAGTAATTAGTTAGTTTTTTTAGCATAGCCAAAAAAAACAAAAGTTACAACAAATAAATTGATAATTAGGGTCTTATATATGATAATTAGTAATTAACTAGCAAAAATGGGAATAGTTAGGTTAATAAAATTAATTTAGAATTAATTAATTTTATTATAGTTATTTTCTCTTATACTAATAATAATACTAAAAATATATAATTAAATATTCAACTGTTTTTTATGATTAGGCTAAGAGTGATTTTGTTAGGATAATTATGAATAATTAGATCTAGTTAGTTTTTTTTCCAAATTAATAATTAGTTTTGTTTGATATTTCCCCTTATATATATATATATATATATATATATATATATATATATATATATATATATATATATATATATATATATATATATATATATATATATATATATATATATATAATGAATATTAATTAATTAGGGTTACTTATGATTGCTCTTTAGGATGATTTTAGGATACTAGTGGGATTAATTTATAGGGTGAGTTTAAGGTTTTGATTAGTCTAAATTTATAATTAGGGTTAAGGGATATAAAATATAACACTAATTTTTTTTATTCTTTTCTAATTAACCTACTTAATATTTTTCTTATTTGACTAACATAATTATGTGTACATATCGGTTAACCTGTTAATTTCTAAATCAAACTAACTATAACATCTTGCATTTAATAAGTCAATTAAAATCATCTCCACATATTCAAATTATAAATCCTCTGCCCTTGTGCGTTGAGGTATTTTTCTAATCACACTTTACTGTACCCCCGAAGCATTGAGAACTTTTCAAGATCTAAAATCAATAAAATAAGAAACATTTTCTAGACGAACTATGGTGCTTTGGTCCTTCAATGAACTTGAGGGCAAGGTTGTCAAACTTGCGAGTCTACTCAGACTCGTAAATGGTCCGTAGACTCGACTCGCAAACTCGACTTGCAAACTCGTACGAGTCTATGGAAAATTAAAAATGACTTTCAAAAACTTATATGTGACACGCACATGTATTTTTAAACTTGTAAATGCCTCACATATGATACAAATATATATAATAGAATACCAATTAACATCAATGTTTAAATTTCATACTCCAAAACAAATTTGTTAACAAAAAAAATCAATAATAAAACAAACAAAATAGCAAAGTATGTATCTAAAGACTTAAAGTACTAATTTCTTCTTAATTGACTACTACATAAAGAAAAAAAATCATGAAAAAAATATGCTAATGGCTTTAAACATCCAAAACTCCAGTGAAGTCATCACCACAAATACCATCACCATCATCTTCATTGGTATCTCGAGTATCATCATCAAATTCTACCCTGGATGAAATACATTCTTCATCATTAACCAAAGTTGGATTGCTTGAAGTTCCACTTTCACCTAATTCAACATTTCCACCACCACCACCTTGCACAACATTAGTAACAACAAAATCAACTTCCACAACATTGTTAACAATAACATCATCTTACTCAACATTAACTTCAGTTTGAATATTTTCCTCATTAGGATCTTCAGTTATCCATTCATCATCTTTACACAAGAGAATATACAAGAGAAACATCCAAGTGAAACATATAAGAAAATACTTACACAACAAATGATTGATTTACAGAAACGAATGTGAACAAAGCAAGAGACATAATAAACACACGTCGTCTATGACAGGATAAAGGGAGGAAGCAATTTTGCTAAAACAAAAGACTAGGAGAGAGGCTTTCTAATTCTCGTACAACCAAAAAAATTGCGGGGGGGGGGGGGGGGGGGAGGGGTTCTAAATAAAATAAAATCTTTTGGGGAATTTGAGACTTTTTTGGGTTTAAAAAAAACAAAATTCAAAAAAATTTATAGACTCGTAAACTCGACATAGACTCACGAGTCTATACGAGTTTATGCGAGTTTACGTGAGTCTACTCGAGTCTATCAAAAAATGATTATATGCTCGAGTCTACTCATTTTCGCTTCCTAGACTCCTAAAATCGTACGAGTTTATGAGTCTACCCGCGAGTTTGACAACCATGCTTGAAGGTACGTAGGCATAGAGTTGTAAAACTCTAACGAGTACCATAGTCAAAAATATTTTCTTTGTCCTTCCTTTTAATAAAACATTTTCCTAAATAAAGACATATTCCTTATAAATAAATAAATTAAGCAGTTACTTAATAAGTAAGCAAACATTCCCTTAGGCAAGCAATAACCCAGGGATTAGAGAAGGATCTCATTGAGTACAACGAAAGTGAGGGGTGTCTAACACTTTCCCCTTGTTTAATTGACTCCCGAACCTAGTCTGTCACCCTTAGTTATTAGGTTTTATCATTATTTTCATGTTTCTTAAGAACGAATAAAGGATAGTGGAGACCCTGTAATTTTTTAGCCGCAACACGCTTCATGATGCTTCACTTGCTTCTTCATATTCAGAAATATGCTTTCATAATGGATGTTTTTTTTATGTTTCACACAGATCACTAATGGTAGTTTTCTGCGCGTTGATATCTCATGAAATGAACAACATATATTTGATCAACAAAATCACTAATGGTTTTTATGTTTAATTTAGATCAAATACTTTAACCCTTGTTTTAATAGAAAACCGAGGTAAAAAACCTCTAATTTTTTTTTTACATTTCATTGATTACAAAGAGCATTTACAAATAAAAAATATAATAAAAAAGAAATGTTCCTGGATTGTTGGTTCCTTGTTTTTTCCCTCGGTTATATGGGAAAACCGAGGTAATATGTTGTTTTTATATTTTAAAAAAAATAGTAATGATCATCGCGCCTTGGAATCATATCACTAAAATAGTAATGATCATCCATATTCAAAATGTAACGTATCTTTTGAATTTTTAAGGAGGTGTTTGAGCTTCTCTGATTATTTTATTTCCTCTTTTCTAATTTATTTATACACTATTCAGGTCTCATTTCATTTTCATCTCTTTGTGTCATCAAATCTAGTTTAAAAGTCATTTTTTTTATTCAAAAAATATCTACGAAAACCTTCAACGGAGATGAAAATCTTTTGTTCGTTATCAATGAAAAGTTTGTTAATTTCGAAGAGTTGAAATACCAAGGTTTTGATCTAATGAAAACTACTTCCAAACATAAGTTGAAAGGTTACTTTGACATGCTTCATGGACCCATCTTCACTAATCTCATAATAGAGTTCTAGTTAAATGCCTCCATTAGGCAGTCTGGTGAGGATGCTAAGTCAATAAAGTCCAATGTATATGGCTTTCCTATCACAGTTACTCCATCACTTATTGCTCAGATAATAAAGTGTGAAGAGAAAGGTAGTTGTGTTGAACAATATAGATTCAACAATGTCTTCTCAAACCACATTCTCCTAATTTATGCCAACTACAATAACCTCACAAATTCTGCTACTCTCACCGCAATTGCAAAAGTTTCGCATCAACTTCTAGTGTCAAATCAATGTCTAAGAGAGAAACAATTATAAACGTTTACTTCAGATAACAAGCATATTTTGTACTTCCTTATCCACAACGTCAAATTTAATCTTCCTCTTACTATTTTTAACTTCTTAATGAAAATGGTTGTGACCTCTCGCGAGGAAATAACTTTCCTCATACCATATAGAAGACTTCTTTATGAACTTTTCTCTCATTTTGGGATAGTTAAAAGGGTAAAAAGAGCAGGATTAACTATTGAGGTTAAGTGGACTCAGAAGTTTGAATATGTCGAATAGTTATCTGTTGTCTTATTTTTTTGTTATCTGTTATCCTTCTTCTCTGATTATCAATGAAAATATTCCTTTCCTTTTCAATTGTATTATTGCATAATCTTTTTTTCATGGATAACAAAGATTTTGAGTTTTACTAATTAACTTAGAAAAAAATTTTAACAAAGAAAAAATGGAATCTGGAAAGGCGCCAAGTAGGAAATACTAATTAGATCATTGAAAAAAAAACATAAAAATAAAGTAACCGGGATTCAAAGCGTCCCTAATATTTATATTCCCTCGATTTTTTCAAAATACAACGGTAATAGGTTATATTAAAAATAAAATAGTGCTCCTTATTGATATATTCCCTCGATTTTATGGATAAGTGAGATAAAAGGTTGTTAACATGACACTACTAAGAACTATACTCTCGGTTTTTAGCATTTTGTGGTTAAAGCTTCGTCATAAAAATTGTTATTTGTAGTAGTGTTTATTGTGAATTTCTATCTTATAAATTTTTTATCTATTTGAGAGTATCATTTTTTTTTATGAAAATCTAGGTGTCTGCCCTTGCGACCGACTAATCCAAGAGAGACTGATCCCACCGTCCACTAGTGGGGGTCCCGTTTAAAACTGGAGCAAAGCTCCGTATGGACTGACCCAGATAAGGGTTGATTGCACCTAATAGGATTCGAACTTGAGACCTTGAGTGTATCATTTATGGTAGTTGATTTGAAAATTTTGAAACCTCCCATAATTGAGGGTTTGGATGAATTACTAGTTGTAAGTATTTATTTGTTTATGGCATTATCTTTTTCATGTTTATTTAGTGAATTACTCACTCTTTGTTTTATATATCCTGAAGAAAAAGCATAAATACTAAGAAGTGGATATGATGTTATTAATAAGACCCTAAAACTAACAATATTTTTTGCCTTTTATGAAACTGTGTTATGTGATGTCGGATTGATTAAGAACTTTGGTTGGCACAATTTTAATTTGATTGTCTACAGATATACTACTTAGTTCAAAAGTTGTTGATATCTTGTTTTAGAAGAATTTACAGCTTTTTCCTAATCATGTTAAGGCATCTGGAACGACTTTACATAGATTTTGTAACACTTGATCAAGTTCAATTTGGTATCAGTTGGCTTATATATAAGCTAAAGGGAGGCTATGAATTTAGTATAAATTTGGAATCAATTTGGTAACATAATTTGGAAGATTGCATTTGTGATCGTTTCAAGTGTAACTGTGCAGTGTGGCAGGCTATGAAACATGTGAAAATTTTACTAATGAGTCCATGGGAATATTGCATTAATAGGTACCTAGTTGAGATTATTACATAGTTTTATTTGATAGTTATTCACCTAAGGGGGTTTGGTGCCGACAGAGGAGGCATTCATAGAGGAGATATGTTAGAACTACAACACAAATATAGATTAGAGTGAAGAGAAACACAAGCAATTTGATCACAGAGTTCGACTAAATTTCTAATGTCTACGACTATGAAGCATCTATAGTTTCGTCTTATTAATTCACTATGAATTCATCAAATTAGGATTTTAATGTTACAAGCATATACATGGATACTAATGATCTAGATTACAATAATAATCTTAAATTGCGGCCTGACCTATCCCCACTTGACATTTCCTATGAGTGAAAATCAATTGTTTGCTCGTATATACTACAATGTTAACGGTGCAGCAAAGTCGAGAACATTACCTCTGAGTGTATAACTACTGTATACGAGGTTGCTTTCTGCAATTCATTTTTAGGAAAGTTTTTATTTGGATGGATTCGTGATAAGATGGGTCAGAAAAAAGTCTATGGCAAGACACTCATGACTATGATAATTTGCTCATTTGGTTCGAGCCTTTCTTTTAGGAACACTCCAAAACATGTCATAGCAACTTTGTGCTTTTTCCGCTTCTGGTTTGGGTTTGATATAGGAGGAGACTACCTGCTTTCAGCTATGATAATGTTAAAGTTTATAATTAGAAAAAGTTGTAGTGCTTTCATTGTCGCTGTATTTGCCATGCAGGAGTTTGAAATTTTGGCAAGTGGTATATTTACAAACTTGTGTAAATATAGTTGCAACTATCATTAACTTTAGCAGCAACTGTCATTTCAAGATATACCACCTGCTAATATTACAAACCCATGCATGAAAAATACAACAATAATGAATGCACCGTGACTTTTTTAATTATAAACTTTTGCATTAACGTAGCCAAAACCAAATAGTCTCCTACCATACCAAATCCAAGCTAGAATCCCAAAAAACACAAAGGTTTTATAATATGTTTTGGAGTGTGCCTAAAAGTAAGGCAATAACCAAATAAATAAATTATCCTAATTATGAGTGTCATGCTATAGATTTCTTTCTTACACGTTCTATCACTAATTCAGTCAAGGAAAAACTGCCCTAAAAACTGAGCTGCAAAATGCAACCCCTTATATTTCAACAAAAGCACAAGTTGTGCTCTCTCTTAAAGAGAAGACTATACTTTTTTTTTTTGTAAAAAATCAAATTATATTTCAAAAAAAGTTAGTGGTGGATCTTACACAAAATATTAAGTGAAATGATATGTATCAACTAAAATATTATAATTAAGATTCATTAGGATCATATATAATATAATTTATTTTCTTATATTTAACCATTGGAACACTAAAAAAAATACGATATTTAAACAACTTTGATAACAAAATACATAAATTATTACTATTAAACTTAATTCAAATGACCAACTTCAATCTATTTTTCTTATGTTTAATCTTAAATCAAATTAAAAGACCAACACTTTTCAATTTGATTATGAGTGTAAACCCAAAATTCTATGTCATTCCGTCTAAAGTAATAAGTCATTAACTAATTGTGTCGTAGTTAATATTTTTAGATCAAAATTTTTTAAATTTCTAAAATAAATTTTAGAAGACATGTGTTTTTTATTATTCATTTGTATTTAAAAAAAAAAGAAAAAAGAGCCAAGTCAATTTTTTTTTGAAACAGCTAACAAAATGGATTAATAAACAAGACATGAGAAATACCAAATAAGTACAATGACAATCAATACAATACCACCAGAGCTAAAAAAACACAGCTGCAACACTACATTCCGCCCAAACAGCCAAGACTACATCAGAATTGAAAACACAAAATCTTAAAAATTAAAAACAAATAAATAACAATAAAAACTTCAGATTATTTATTATTGGGTAAAAAGATTTCATAAATTAAAGAGAAGAAAAAAGAATAAGATTTTTTTTAAGAAAACAAGACCTTGTTTTTTATAAAAAGAAAAGTGGCATGAGTTCATTAGCCGCTAACGTTTGTTTTTTATTTTTATGATCTACTTTCTTCTTCAAGGCATTCTTACTTCATTTCGCATCCTTCCAATACTGTATTTTATGTCTTTTCCGCACAAAAATTTGCACCTATCGGATCTATATATTGTAAAAACGTAAAAAACATTTGCATCTATCGGCTTTTTAATAGATCAGCCACTGACAAAAGCACAAGTTGTGCTCTCTCTAAAAGAGAAGATACTACTTATTTTTTCGAAAAAAGCCAAATTATATTTCAACAAAAGCACAAGTTGTGCTATAACAACAAAACCAATGTCCCTAACATAAAAAACACAGAAACAAAATTACATTAGAAATATCAAGTTAAAAAAAGAGTGGAAGAGGACATTGAGAGAAGATAATACTAACCTTGATTGAAGTTGGTAAAGAAGAGTGGAAGAGGTCTTCTGTGAGCTCTTGAGTTTTCGGTGGAGGTGTTAGTAAGGATGATGTGGTTGTTGAAGTAAAGGAAGGAAGTAGTGGTTTGGTTTGTAAGTGTGGAAGAAAAAAGTTTCTTATAGAATGAAGTGAAGTGAGAGGTTTCTTATAGTGTGATTAATAGTCATAGGTAGGAATTTGTAGTTTTTGCTCTAGGTGGTCTCATTGCTTGTTGAATTAGTGGCATTCATTGCTTGTTGAGTTGGTGGAGAATTAATACTGTAATATTTGTTTTTTAATAAACATCACAACATATGATAAAAATCCCGTAAAAAAAAACATATGTTAAAAATGATATTTCTTTTTTTTTTTTACCGTTTAACAAATTCTATATCTAGTTAGTTGGTAGTTGTAGCATTTAAGTCTCCCTTCTCTTTCAAATTGGAGTATGTTAAAGGCATTTCTTTTGTACATTTAAGTCTCCATGGTCTTGTTATACTAGCATTTAAGTCTCATGTTAAAGGTACTCATATACTAGAAGCAAAAAAAAATCTATCATTTAAGTCTCTGTTCGGTCTAACAGGTCAAAGTAGAATATAATATGTCCAAGAAAAACCTCCTATAGATACAACCTTGTAGTTGGATTTGAATATTAGAAATAAATATTATATTAATTTATAAAAAAAAATTCTTCTTGTTATCAGTGTATATTATGTTTAGAAACAGCATATTTTAAAATAATAAAATATAGCAACATGATATATTATTTCAACTATTAAATTGCCACTAATACATTACATGCTTGAGAGTGAGACATTAGACAAGCGAAAAATACCAAAACTGTCTAACTATTAAGATGTTTATATTAATCTCTATATATAATAAGTTACTATTAAAAAAATTTCTTGTAATGTACAATTTTATTAATTTGATTTCTATATTTAATCATTATTATCAATTTAGTTCATAAAATTAATATTGAAAAGTCAACATAAATATATTCATTAAAGTTAAAGACTTTTATATAAAATTTATACTTATATCAGAGAGTCTTGAGATTTATAGTAGAACAAGACACTTTCAATGTTATTAATGTTTATGCATTTTAGGTTGGATTAATAGGATATCTTAAAGTAAAATTAAAGGAATTAGAGAATTAGTTCATGATATACCTCAAGAAGAAAAGATATTTTAGAAGATGATCTTAATGGACATGCATAGAGCATATCAAGACAAGTGCATGTGAATATGATCTCGAGGAATAAATGTGGAGGATAAATCAAATTTAAAATTTTCATCGACCACTGTGTTTATTTTAGATTTCAACCGGGTAATTCATTTGTTATTTTGTTTTTTTATGTGAATGATATTTTAATAGCAAGTAACAATGTCGAAGATGTAATGAGGGTGAAGGCTGAACTCAATAAAAACTTCAGATTATTTATTATTGGATAAAAAAATGTAAATTCTCAGGTACCTATGATAAATAATTAGGTATCGAAACTTTAGTGTAAATTGATTTAAAATATTAATTTATTTTTAAATAAAATATATATAATAAATGACATGATATCAGGTCTGGCTTAGGGGTAGGCGACCGAGACCACCGCATAGAATAAATTATTTTAATAGATAATAAAATTTTATGGCCTATTACATAACAAGAAGTTTGATATTTACTATTTTATTTTTAAAAATTTTGAAAGTATTTTTTAAATGATTTTTTAAAAATATGATGAAAAGAACAGTTAAATGAGTTAATTTTATTATCAATAAAAATTTAAATATTAAGGAAAATCAATTCTAATAATTTAACTAAATAATTTTTTATCTTTTTTTTTTTGATAAGCAACTTTGTATTAAAAGGAGAAAAAAGGGATTCTCCAACCCAATACAAAAGGAACACTAGAAATAAACATAATTACATAAAATCTAGCGGGGATTTCACCCAATCATAGAAACTACATTTACTACGACCTAAATCAAACCAATTCCAAGAGAAGGAGAGGATATGGTTATAAATTTGGTCGACATCACAAAACTCTTCACCGAAAATAATATTATTTCTCGCGCTCCAAATACACGACGTCGTGGTAAACCAAATAAAACAACACATATCTTCTTTGCACTTATCGGCCAAAGACAAGAACCACAAAAGAGAATGATTGCACAAAGAATCAGAGAGTGGTCTAGCCATCCCAATCCACGCATAAACCTTGGACCAAATTTTTTGGACTTTAGAACAGGTTAGGAAAAGGTGATCAGAATCCTCATCTGCTTGAAAACAAAAAACGCACACAGAGTCGTGCGGAGATATCACTAAACCTTTAGAGACGAGATTCAATATTGTCGGTAAACGATTAATGAGAAGCCTCCAAGCAAACACTTTAAGTTTCATAGGAATGCTAGTTCTCCATAACACTTTTAAAGCTAACCTCTGATTTTCCTCCAAAGAAATTCCAATGACATCATCTCTAAGGGTATTATGGCAAGATCTGACCGAGAAAGTCTGGGATTTATCCAGCAGCCAAACCCACTTGTCCTGCTTGTGACGCATCAACAGCACTGGCTGCATCAGGGTCTGCAGCAGAGCAACAGAAACAGGATCCGACAGCTGCTCATCTAGGCCAAGATTGCCAACGTCCCAGCTCCAACCATCAGCATCCCAGTTCCCAATTTCTCCCACGGAACACATTTTGTTCGATGCAGCTTGGTAGAGATTAGGAAAGACCAATTTTAAATTGAAATCACCACACCAGTTAGAATCCCAAAAGCCAGCGTTACTGCCGCAACCTATTTCCAAACGAAAAAAGCTCGAAAAATTAATGGAATGACATAAAGACATCAGATCTCTCATTCATAAGGAGGCCCATTTTATGAAACAAAAACGGTCAGGATTAAGGACACAATGTTGGAGGTTGCCATATCTACTAGTTAAGAGATCTCTCCAAATCTGGTTGCCTTCATGAATAAATTTCGATAACCACTTAGATAAAAGCGATATATTAAAAGTTCCCACATGTTTAACACCAAGGCCACCTTTCTCTTTGGGCTTGCAAAGCTGACTCCATTTGACCCAAGATATACTAGTTTTATCCACCGATCCCGACCAAAGAAACTTACGTTGGATTGCGATAATATCTTTCATAATTTTGGAAGGCGCCTTAAAGAAGGCTAAATAATGGATAGGTAAATTAGAAAGGACAGAATTAATAAGCACCACTCTAGCCCCTATGAACATATTCCTACCAATCCATTAATTTTGCCGACACTTAAGGCAATCCAGAACCGGCTTCCAAAACTCCAACCTCCTATGGTTGCCTCCAATAATAATCCCTAAGAATTTGAAAGGGAGCCTACTAGACCTACATAAAAGAAAAGATTCGGCAACTTGCATGAAATAAGGTTCCAACCCAATACCAAAAAGACGGCTTTTGGCAAAATTAATTTTCAGCCCCGAGACCATTTCAAAACCACGAAGGATGGTTTTAAAAGCCCATAACTTAGAGAACTTTTCATCACAAATAAGGAGGGTATCGTCAGCAAACTGCAAGAGCTCGATAGAAGTTTCACCGTCAATTCTAAAACCAGATAACATATTGAGGGCAGCATCACGGCGAGTCATAACTGCTAAAGTTTCAGCAACCAAAACAAACAAGAATGGCACGAGAGGGTCCCCTTGTATGAGACCTCTAGAAACCTCAAAATCCGCAGAGGGACTTCCGTTTATCAGGACTGATACGAAGCTAGAGCAAGTGTTGCCTTTAATCCATTTAATCCATTGGGGGCTAAAATTCATAGCTGAAAGAACAGAGAGGAGGAATTCCCAATTGACGCAATCGTAAGCTTGGGAGAAATCAACTTTTAAAAGAAGGCACTTACGCTTATCTCTCCTAGCCAAGTCCACAACCTCGTTTGCAACTAAAACTCCATCATGGAGATTCCTACTAGGCACGAAAGTCGTTTGCGAATCCGAAACCAACTTAGAAACGACACTAGAAAGTCTAGAGGATATCAGCTTAGAAATCACCTTAGAAATGCAACCTACAAGACATATATGTCTGAACTCCACAAAGTCTAAAGGGCTGTCAACTTTAGGGACCAGAACCAAGAATGAAGAAGTGAAAGCTTTGGGGAGGTTTCCTGTCTTAAAAAAGAACTGAACACAGTTAATAAACTCCTCCCCCACAATCTCCCAAGCTTCCTTAAAAAAATTAAGGGTAAAACCATCCGGCCCCGGAGCTTTGTTCCCGTCACAATCAAAGACAGCCTTCCTGATCTCGTCCCCAGTAAAATCTGTCTCCAGAAAAGCCCGATCCGAGTCACAAAGTTTAGGAATGTCATTGAGATCCAAGACAGGTCTAGCTTCCGAACCACATTGATACTTAGACTTGAAATAATCAAAACCAGCTTTTTTTATTTCTTCAGGGGCTTCAATACGATTGTCTTCAGAACCCAGGCCTAAAATAGAGTTAACTCTAATCCTAAACTTGACTGAAGCGTGGAAAAAATGAGTATTAGCGTCACCTTCCTTCACCCAATTCAGTCTAGACTTTTGATGCAACATACTTTCTTTATAACGAAGGTTCTTCCACACATTTTCTTGTTCTTTCAGCCTATTCATGAGCAAATCGTCCAACAGGCCCCCCAATCTTTTGTCATATGCATCTCAATATCATTCAATTTCTCAACGCGGCCTTCTATCTTGAGATCTATCCAACTAAACACCTTGCGGTTCCACGACTTCAAACATTCCTTAAGGGATTAAAGTTTCCTCTTGAAGACATAGGTCGGAGAGCCACGAAACTCGAATGACTTCCAGCTATTTTTAACGAAAACCAAAAAATCCTTATGGTCCAACCAAGCATTAAAGAAACAGAAAGGTTTTGGGCCCCAATCGATCTTAGTAGAAGAAAGCCAAACAGGCCGGTGGTCTGAGATATCCTTCTTACCCACAAACTGAGCCTTAAGGTCCCAAGTATCAATAAGGGAGTCATCCACTAAGATCCTATCCAACTTACTACAACAAAAGCCATTTGAATTAAAATGAGTGAATTTGTTCCCGACAGAAGGTAAATTGATCAAACCTGACTCATCAATGAAGGTTTTAAACTCCATACAGTCGCTACTAGCATGGAAGCTCCTCCCTATTCTTTCTTCACGAGATTTAACCGAGTTGAAGTTTCCACCTAAAATCCATCTACCATAAGTACATTTGTCTTTAAGACTAAGAATCTCAGCCCACATAGCCCTTTTTTCCCTCAAAAGACAAGGAGAGTACACGTTAACAACATACAGGCAAATGCCTCTCCACAATAATTGACAACAAAGATAACCTTTGCCTCTGTAACTAGCAATAGGCAGAAACAGATCCTTCCTCCAAATGGTAAGAATTCCTTCAGACAGACCCACGGAATCACAGGCCGACCACCCGAAAATATCATTACCCCATAAACTTCTAGCAATAGAATCTTTCATAGAAACCACCTTGGTCTCTTGAATCAAGCACAACTCAACATTGCCTTCTCTTAATGAATGAGCAATCCTTCTCCTTTTCAGGGGGATGCAACAGCCTCTAACATTGTAGGTGACAATAATCATTGATTACTCTTTCCAACAACCTTCTTCTTCTGAAGTACAAAACAATCCCGATCTTCCAAACCCTTAATAATGTTAGCATAAACCTCATCGTCTTCAATTGCTTCAAGACCCACAAGTTTGGCAGAATTCCAAACTTTATTGGGGACCTTCTCCAAAATAACTTTACTCCTATTGTTGTTCCTCACAATGTCATAATTATCTACGGAACATAAATGAGAACCAGAAGGGGCGCAGGAAGGACCCCCCTCTCCAAAGAAATTCTTTTTTTAAACGACTTTCTGGGTGATCGTCTCCTCGCAACCTTGCGAGAATGGTGACTTACAGGCGCAGCTTTGAGGACAGTGGAAAAGAAAGAAGGGGATAAAGAGATATTCCTGTTATCATAGAAAACAGATAGGGATTTCTTCCTTTTGGGCTTAATATTAGCAGGGGAAAAAACAGGGTTCCCAACTAGGCTGGAAATAAAATCATAGACAACTAAACCCAAAGGACCAAGCCCAATACTTGGGTCCAAAAACGGCCCACCACGATCTGGTTCGTCTAAACACCCGTCCAAACTAGACAAAGACTTTAAGCAATGTTGGCTTCCCAAGGAGCTACCAGGCTTAACAACAGAATTCACCTTTTCTGACTTTTTACCACTTTTCGCGGAAATCAAGGTATTTTCAACACTATTAGCCTGGTCACCATACCTGTCACTAGCCTCGACAAATGTGTCTTCACCAACCCCTATAGTTTCACAAACAAGGGTATGATTGGACTCAGCGTTGCTCCCCAAATCCTCAATATTATCCTTAGTAACCATAGTATCACTCATCTCTCTAAAAGACCTATGAAAGGACCTGTCACTATCAACACCCACCTCTGAAGACCACACTTCATCATCTTCTGAATCAAGCAAACCGGAAGACTCACCATCCAACTCGGTCAAGAGGAAATCAATTTTCCTGGGGCCAGGGAAATCACTAAGAATTCTAACTTTGAACACAAGGTCATTGACCTCAAGATCGACCAAGTAGTTAATATCGGTATCAACACAGGTTTTGATAAGCAAACGAGCTTCATCAAACCTGGATTTTTTAACCGTGTCGTCATCACCTTTTAAAAATAAACCAACTTCCTTCGTTAAACTGGAGAAAACTTCACCGCTCCAAGCGAAGCAAGGGATGCCAAGGCATCTCACCCAAACAAATATGCTTTTGTCAATAACTTCCGGAGACCAAGGATAGAACTTAACAAATTTAGAATCAAACAAGACTTAGCAGATTCAATGGCAGTGGAAACATCTTCCCCTCCTCTGGATTCAAGAAGACAAAGGGTTGCCCCTAATGGGAATGCCAAAAAATCAAACAGACCTTCTTCAAACAGATCTTTTTGGATAAGATAAGGATTAACATTATCCCGGACCTCCCCAACCAGAGACTTGACAAACCTGGAAGTTTCAATACTATCAACCTTGACTTTACTCTCATTGTTGACCACTCGAAAGCTGCCACTTCGATCGCTTACTCCCTTACCACTCCTCAAGACCTGGGAAAATGTAGGATGAGAGAGATTGAACCCTGAGCTAGCAATACCACCATTCATGAGTCCCCCAGCCTCGAAGAAGTTGTTCGAACCTTGTTAGCTACCTCCAGGTCTTTAGCGAACCGAGGAAAATTCGCATGCAGTTTCATTCCATTAAGCTGGATAATGTCCAACTTAGCCACCAACACACGTGGATCGTGTACTTTCCTGAACCGGGCGAAGTCGAACCTTCTCCCTCTAACATCCCGCCTGCCAGGAATGTAAACTTCCGAAATGAGACCATAAACCATGAAAACCTCGAATAGATCCTTAGCCTCCATACTTTCCGGGAACTCAGTAATAAAGAATGACGTTACAGGACCTCCATTAACCACTCTTTTGACACCGTTCTCCTTCCAAACCGAGAACCTATTAGAAGATTTCACCCTATTCTTATAAACCACCTTCTTCCACTCCATAAGATCAACAGAAGTTCGAGCTTCCAATACTCTACAAAGAAACGCCCAATACCAAGGCCCCTAGCCCTAAGGCTAGGAGTTTAAGCCAAAAATACCAAGCGATCCAGGTAGAAATGAAAGCACAAACTACCAGAATGGAGAAGAAAAGTAAAAGTGGAACAAGAATGAAAAAGACATGCAAAACGAAAACGAGAAGTTGAAACGTTTCTAGATTTTAATTTTATTAAAATAAAAATATATTAATTTTATTAAAATATTAATAATATATTTAAAAATTTTAATTTTTAAATTTTACCTTAAGCCTTCGAATGGGTTGGGCTGACCTTGTATGATATTAAATTTAAGTGTTTCATTGAATGAAGATACCAGTATTCAACTAAAAGTATCGAGTGTGAATTTTTTTTTCATAACCTCAAGAAAAAAGAACAAGATTTTTTTAAGAAAACAAGAATTTTTTTTTATTAAAAAAAACGTGGTATTAGTTAATTAGCCCGTGGATGTTTCCAAACCCATTATTAAAACAAACCCTAATTATCCTTCTATTCACACTACTAGCCGCTAACGTTTGGTTTTTATTTTTATGATCTACTTTCTTCTTCAAGGCATTCTTACTTCATTTCTCATCCTTCTAATACTGTATTTTGTGGCTTTTCCTTACAAAAATGGCCATCACTCTATTTCTATCCATACTTCCTACTGTATATTGTAAAAACATAAAAAATTCTGCAGTTGCCAGCTCTTTAATAGATCCGCCACTGACAAAAGCACAAGCTGTGCTATAACAACAAAACCAGTGTCCATAACATAAAAAGAAAAAAAACAGAGCACATGCAATGCTACCACATCTATATCTTTTCATGTGAAACTGTAACATCCACCACAGGAAAACACATACCTCTGCTTGAGAATCAACTTTTTTGATGAAGTTACGGATGCAATCTTCTTCATGTGTAATAAAAGAATGAGAGATGACGACTATGTCTGGTCGTGAAGAAGTTGTTTGAGCCACCAAGTTTACGATCTCCCTCCGACTTACACCCTTTCACCACCGAGTCAGCCACCGCGACATACTTTTATGTACAAATTTCGTAGTTTTTGCCTATTGAGTTAGTGCAATTCATATGTAGTGGCAATTAATGTCTGTTTAGTTGGTGGCATTCATTGCATGTTGGGTTGGTGGAGAATTAATACTGTTGTTATTTACTACAATGTTAATGGTGCAGCGAAGTCGAGAACATTACCTCCGAGTGTATAACTACTGTATACGAGGTTGCTTTCTGCGGTTCTTTTTAGGAAAGTTTTTATTTGGATGGATTGGTGATAAGATGGGTAAGAAAAAAGTCTATGGCAAGACACTCATGATTATGATAATTTGCTCATTTGGTTCTAGCCTTTCTTTTGAGAACACTCCAAAATATGTTATAGCAACTTTGTGTTTTTTCTACTTCTGGTATGGGTTCGGTATGTGAGGAGACTACCTGCTTTCAGCTATGATAATTTCAAAGTTTATAATTAAAAAGAGTCGTAGTGCTTTAATTGTCTCTGTATTTGCCATGCAAGAGTTTGAAATTTTAGCAGGTGGTATATTTACAACCATGTGTAAATATAGTTGCAACTATCATTAAAAATAGCAGCAACTATCATTTCAAGATATACCACTGGCTAATATTACAAGCCCCTGCATGACAAATACAACAGTAATGAATGCACCGTGACTCATTTTAATTATAAACTTTGGCATTAACGTAGCCAAAATCAAATAGTCTCATCCCATACCAAATCCAAGCTAGAAGCGCAAAAAGCACAAAGTTGTTATAACATGTTTTGGAGTCTGCCTAAAAGTAAGGCCATAATCAAATAAGTAGATTATCATAGTTATGAGTGCCATGCTATAGATTTTTTTCTTACCCTTCTTATCACTAATTCAGTCAAGGAAAAATTGTCCTAAAAACTGAACCACAGAAAGTGTTGGAATTCAACCACAACCTATAGAGAATTACACTTAATTTTGATCTCAAGATTGTCTCCACTCGCGCAATGACAATGAAACAAGAGGTTTAGAAAGAGAGAAAGAAAAAAAACATTGGAGTAGAAGATGAATAATCTGCAGAGTTTCTCTCTTCCCACAAATTGTGGAAACTTCTTTATTCACTAACAAGTGTAAACTGTGAATATAATGTTATGATTTCTGAGTTGTTTACAAAATAATGGTTACTACCTATTTATAGATTTAGGTTAACTTGCATCTCAAGCCAAAGCCTAAAACTATAAAAGCCCAAAATAGCTAACATTACTAAAATAGGCCTAATTCGAAATCCTGTGTGAATCCACCCGCTTCGACACTTTGACACACTAATACAACTTGACACATACACATATTAGGCTAGTTCAACTAATCCTTGTTTATGTTGAGCTACACTGCTTCGACACAAGAAATTACAACTCAACACCCCACCTAATTTATTGTGTCTAAGCTATGTACATTCATCATATACCTTAACTTCTTGAACACTTCGACCTGCACTCCCTTCGTCATGATGTATGCAATCTAATTCTCAGTTCTGCAGTGTTCCAGATTCATCTTCCCTTCTGCTACCTGCTCTCGAAGATAATGGAACCTCATTTGGATGTGCTTGCTTCGACCATGGGCTATTGGATTCTTTGCCAGGTTGATAGCTGACATGTTGTCGATCTTCATGGTAATTGTCCCATGACTTTTCCTTGTAATCTCTTCGACCAGGTTCACCATCCACGTTGCTTGACATGCACAAAGAGAAGCAGTTATGTACTCTGCTTTGCATGATGACAATGCCACTACTGGCTCCTTTCTCGAACTCCAAGCAACTGGTGCACCACCTAACATAAACACTTACCCAACTGTGGACTTTCTATCCTCAACATCACTACACCAACTTGAGTCAGTGTATCCCTTTAACTTGCTTTCTTTTCATTCATCAGATACAGGAAACAAAATGTCGTAGTCGAGAGTTCCTTTCAGATGCCTCAGTATCCTCTTCGTCGTTGCTAGGTGTGATACCTTTGGCTTCTGCATGAATCTACTTACCATACCCACACTATATGTTAAATCAGGCCTTGTGTGACAAAGGTATCGAAGTGACCCAATAAGTCTTCTATATTGGGTTGGGTCGACATCATCTTCATCTGAATCTTTCGATAGTTGCAATCTAGTCTCAACTGGAGTCGAAATTGGATTGCAATCTTGCATCTAAAATCTCTTGAGTATTTTACCTGCATATCTTCTTTGGTGCACCATCAACATAAAGACATAGTATAAGCAATTCACTATTGTTTCTCCTTACATATACTCCATGCTTAGTTGTGCACTTCACAAATTCCTTCTCTCTCAAAAAGTTGTCGATCTTCTTATTCAAAACTCTTGGAGCTTGCTTAAGTCCATACAGGGCTCTTGGAGTTGTGGATCTTCTCCCTTAGAAAGTTGTGCCCTCTCTTAGAGAGAAGACAATTTTTTTTGTTGAAAAAAATCAAATTATATTTCAACAAAAGTCAGTGGCGGATCTTGCCCAAAATATTAGGGGAAATGATATGTATCGACTAAAATATTATAATTAAGATTCATTAGGAGCATATATATATATATATATATATAGATATATATATATATATATATATATATATAATATAATATAATATAATTTATTTTCTTATATTTAACCATTGTATCACTAAAAAAAATACGATTTTTAAACAACATTGATAACAAAATGCATAAATTATTACTACTAAACTTAATTCAAATGACCCTTTTCAATATATTTTTCTTATGTTTAATCTTAAATCAAATCAAAAGGACCAACACTTCTCAATTTGATTATGAGTCTAAACCCAATACTCTATGCCAATAAATCATTAACTAACTGTGTCGTAATTAATATTTTTTAGATAACAATTTTAAATATTTCTAAAATAAATTTTAGAAGAGGATGTGTTATTTATTATTCATTTATATTTTTAAAAAGAAGAATAAAGAGCCAAGTCAATTTTTTTTAAATAGCTAACGAAATGGATTAATAAAGCAGGCATAAGAAATGCCAAATCAGTACATTGACAATCAATACAATACCACCAGAACTTAAAAAAAAAAAAGCACAGTTGTAAAAACTTAAAATTTAAAACATATTAATAACCATAAAAACTTCAGATTACTTATTATCAGTAAATAAAATGACAAATCTTAAATATCCAATATAAATAGTTGGATATTCATATCTTTAATATAAATTGATTTAAAATATTAATTTATTTTTAAATAAAATATATATAATAATTGATATAACATTAAATATAAATATTTAATTGGAAGAAGATACCGGTATTCAACTGAATTTAAGAATAGTTGAGTGTTCACAAAAAAAGATTTCATAAAATAAAGAGATGAAAAAAGAACAAGATTTTTTTTAAGAAAACAAGACCTTTTTTTTAAAGAAAAAAAGAAAGGGATATTAGTTCATTAGCCGATGGATGTTTCCAAACCCATTATTAAAACAAACCCTAATTATCCTTCTATTCACACTACTAGCCGCTAACGTTTGGTTTTTATTTTATGATCTACTTTCTTCTTCAAGGCATTCTTACTTCATTTCTCATCCTTCCAATACTGTAGTTTATGGCTTTTCTCACAAAAACGGCCATCACTCTATTTTCTATCCATACTTCCTACTGTATATCGTAAAAACGTAAAAAATTCTACAGCTGCACCACAGGGAAAACACATACCTCTGCTTGTGAATCAACTTTGCTGACGAAGTTACGGATGCAATCTTCTTCATGTGTATAAAAGAATGAGAGATGGTGACTATGTCCGGTCTTAAAGAAGTTGTTTGAGCCGCCAAGTTTAGGATCTCCCTCCACTTACACCCTTTCACCACCGAGTCAGCCACCGCGACATACTCTTATGTACGAATTTCGTAGTTTGTGCCTGTTGAGTTAGTGAAATTCATATGTAGTGGCAATCAATGCCTGTTTAGTTGGTGGCATTCGTTGCATGTTGAGTTGGTGGAGAATTAATACGGTTATATTTGTTTTTGTAATAAACTTCAAAACATATGTTAAGAAATATCGTAAGAAAAACAAATGTTAAAAATGATATTTCTTCTTTATTTTTTAACCGTTTAGCAAATTCTATATCAAGTTAGTTGGTACTTGTAGCATTTAAGTCTTCCTTCTCTTTCAAATTATGTTAAAGGCATTTTTGTTGTACAAAAGCATTTAAGTCTTCATTGTCTTGTTGTACTAGCATTTAACTCTGGAATTAAAGAAGGATCCCATTGACTACAATAGAAGTGAGGGGTGTCTAACACCTTCCCCTTTCTTAATTGACTCCCGAACCTAGTCTGTCACCCTTATGCATTAGATTTTATCATTATTTCGTTATTTCTTAAGAACGAATAAAGGATGGTGGCGACTCTGAAATTTTTAACCGCAACATGCTTCACGGTGCTTCACTTGCTTCTTCATATTTAGAAATATGCTTCACTTGTTGATTTTGAAGAATTGAAAGACCAAGGTTTTTATCTAATGAAAACTATTTCCAAACATAAGTTGAAAGATTACTTTGACATGCTTCATGGACCCATCTACACTAATATCGTAATAGAGTTCTGGTTAAATGTCTTCATTAAGCAGTCTGGTGAGGATGCTAAGTCAATAAAGTTCAATGTATATGGCTTTCCTATCACCATTACTCCATCACTTATTGCTTAGACATTAAATTGTGAAGAGAAAGGTAGTTGTGTTGAACAATATAGATTTAACAATGTCTTCTCAAGCTACATTCTCCTAATTTATGCCAACTACAATAACCTCACCAATCCTGCTACTCTCATACCAATTGCAAAAGTTTGGAATCAACTTCTAGTGTTAAATATCCGTCTAAGAGAGAAACAATTAGAAACACTTACTTCAGATGACAATCATATTTTGTACTTCCTTATCCACAACGTCAAATTTAATCTTTCTCTTACTATTTTTAACTTCTTAATGGAATTGGTTGTGACCTCTCACGACATACCATATGGAAGAGTTCTTTTTGAAATTTTCTCTCATTTTGGGATAGTTAAAAGGGTAAAAAGAGCAGGATTAAATGTTAAAGTTGAATAAAGTGAGAATTTTGAATATGTCGAATAGTTATCTGTTGTCTTATTTTTTTGTTATCTGTTATCATGATTCTCTAATTATTAATAAAAAAAATTCTTTCCTTTTCAATCGTATTATTGCATAATCTTTTTTATTGATAACAAAGATTTTGAGTTTTACTAATTAATTTAGAAAAAAAATTTAACAAAGAAAAATTGTAATCTGGAAAGGCGCCAAGTAAGAAATACTAATTAAATCATTGAAAAAAACATAAAAATGAAGTAACCGAGATTCAAAGCATCCCTAATTGATCGTACCTGGATCAGACAGTATCTGGTGGCCAACAACGTCGTCTGGGCTTCAGCTCCGGTGAGGTTGAAAGACGGGGGGGGGGGGGGGGGGGGGGGGGGGGGGGGGGGGGGGGGCGGGGGAGGTGTACCTGCAGGGTACTCCGACGCTCAAGTAAGGTAACGGTCAGAGAATAATAGCAAGTACAGAGATGAGAGTAAGAAAGTGTGTGTAACCTGACCCTCTCAAGTGAGAGGGTATTTATAGAGAGCCCCCAGCGCGGGGGCCAGCGGTTACTTGCATTGGGCTAGATTGCCAGGCCCAATCCAAGTAACTGCCAGGGCTTACATGGCGTAGTAAAGACCAGCACATGGTCTTCGCCCTGGGGAAACCGTTCCTAGATCTCTGGAATTAGGACAGACCGATTCCATCGGGAGTGGGTGGTTACATGAGAATGTGTCCTCGCGGGGAGGAGTCTTGCATGTCGGGGAGAAGCGTGTCCTCGCGGGGAGGACTTACTTGCGGGCGGAGATGGCTCCTCTCGGGGAGGAGCACATGAGCGTCGAGGAGAGGCGAGCTTGGGGAGTCTTAGAGCCCATGCCCGACGATCCATGTTGTGCGTGCCATACACATCCGAGGTTGGGCGTGTGACCGACATGGTGGAGGTGAGCATCTGATCGACAGTGGTCTTTCTAGGAGTCCTTATTGGGCCATCCCAGGACGTGGGGTTGGGCCTGCTCGACTGATGAGCATGCCCCGGCCCAGTCCAGAACAGGAGTCCCCTAAGTCGTTGCTCTGAGCGTCAGAGTAATGACTTAAGGGCTAGCCATGTCGAGGACGTGTCCAGTCGGGGAAGGGACTCTAAGCGAGGAGCGGTTGGCAACCGGGAATAAACGAGTAGACTTGCTAGTGGACGGGCGACATCGCGGGGATGAACGGGAAGTCGGGAACGAGGTGAATAAAAAGGCGCGTGTTGGGGAATGAAGCGACACGCCTGGGGGAGTGTGCGCCACGTGTCGCAGCTCATCATTGTCTAGGGTGGCTACGCTAGGGTAGCGCAATCGATTACCTTGGAGCCCTCGAGACTTGTGAGAGCCCCATAAATAGGGGAAGCCCGTGTCATTTGCACGTTTTTCGCTCTCCCCTTGCTCTAACTTTCCCTTCCTCCGTTCTCCCTTCAACCGCCGTTCGCTTCCGTTCGCCGCCGCTGACAGCCGTACCGGAACCCTACCGGAAGCACTTTTTGAAGTAAGTTCTCTCTTTTTTCCTCTTTTGCTTGCATTTGTAGGGTGAATCTATGGTGAACTGGTGAAGTTCCCATGGAAATCACGAAATATCTGGCAACGACGGCGGAATTTCCTAGTTTTAATCGTTGAACCCCGCGGGGAGGGATGATGAAATCCCCGAGGACACGAAGAACGTCCCGGGGTCGTGAGATGAACATTTCTATGTTCTTTTGTTGAGTCTCCTGGGGATAGTTGGCGAGTTCCCCGGGGACACAAAGAATGTTACGGGACGTTGGCCGTATACCTGGGGTCCCGCCCAATTTTGCTCCCCGCGGACCTGAGGATGGCCGCGGGTTCACGTTCCCCAACGTTCCCTCCTCGCCCTTTCACTTGATCAGCGGTGGATGGGGTGGATTTTATATGGGTCATCGAATCTCACACCATCCATTCCTTCTGCTTTTCAGGTAAATGGACGTATTGCTAGTGGCCGAGGGGTCTTTGGATATTTATGACGGGTCTGGTTCACCTATGGCGGAGACAACCAACGTCGGGGAGAGGACGCCCGACGAGTGGGCCTGCGAGAAGGCAGTGAATATGATCTCCGAGTTTGTCGACCTGGACGAGGAGGGAATATTTTGTACCGTCGAGCACCGCCTAATAGGTTCACCGAAGTCGTGGAACGTGTTTAGGCCTTTGCCACATCATCGAATATGCTCGACATATAGCGGGATGCGGTTCCCCGTATATGAATTTATGTTCGACGAGGTGGGGTGGCGTTTGCCCTTCAAGGATTTTCAACAGGCAGTGTTCGTCTAGCTGCGTTTGGCCCCTTCTCAACTCCACCCAAACTCTCTCTCTTTCATCAGGGCCTTCGAGCTCGTGTGTAAATACCTGAAGATCGGGACGACGGTGCCCCTATTTTTTGCATTTTCGATCTCCAACGGCAGGCCGTCAACGGCAAGCATGGTTGGGTGTCCTTCAAGCAGGTGAGCAGCCTGTTTCACACTTATATGGACTCCGTACGAAATTTTAAGTACTGGTACTACCTCGTGAGGCCTGTCACACATGAGGTCGTAAATACCATGTACAATCAGGTCGTCGAAGAAGTAGATAGACGGCGAGAGGAGGCCCTTGTGCCCAAGTTCCCGTTGTTCTGGAATGAAGAACACTTCAAGAGGGGAACGGACAGCTATATCGTCAGCCCCGGTAAACTCTGTGAAGGGGATCGCTTGGCTCTCGAGGCCATAGTCAAGTTCGTCAGTGGGTTTAACAAAGCTAAGCTCGTGATGCCAAACGGGGACTTCGTTCTGGGCGACGACGGGCAGGTCTTGACGAAGCGTCGACTGATCAATACTAGGGCTCTCCTCGAGTTATTTTCTGACGAGGAGGCTCTCGAGCTGTTAGGTGGGGTGGCCTCCCCGACCTGTCTTTCCCTTCGCCCTTCTTTTCGAATTACTGACCTCTTTGTTTTCTATTTGCAGATAAGATGTCGTATGCTGAGGAGCGCTTCAAAAAGTTGAAGGCTAACCGCGCTGCGAAGAAAGGAGGCAAGAGTCGCGTCGAGTAGCTCCGAGTGCAGGAGCCCGTTCCCATCCCGACACCCGGGGGTTCCTCTGGCTCTCACCAGGATAGTGATTCTCTCAGCCCTCAGAGCTCCCCGAAGAGGCAACGGCTTGCAAGCACAGTGGACATCGACCTTACCGAGCACGAGAGTCCCCCTGCCGTGAAATTTGTGCTCCCGCCTTGTCACACAAGGCCGAACTTCTTCATGGGGAATAATTCGCTATGCGTGGGTGCCCCCGAAGCTCAGGCCATCTTAGGCGTCGACAAGGCTTCTCGGAGAAGGCTGCTGGTGGAGGATGTGTCTGCTGTGATGCGGCTTTGCGCGGCTGCCTTGGTTCTGAACGACGAGGCGTGCCCCGCAGGCGAGCTGAACAAGTTGCGAGAAAGTTTCCAGTCCATCTCGGTCGAAATGGAGAAGGTGGGTCAGGAGCTGGCTGACTGCAAAAGCCAGAACCAGGCCCAAGTCGAGCTTCAACAGAAATTGGAGGGAAAATTGAATAGGAGGAGGAGCGGAAACGTCTCGTCGGTATTGAAGAGGAGAGGGATCGTCTCTTGGCGAGGAACGCTGAATTGGAGGAGGCTGTCCACCCAACTGAGGAGGAAACCGAGGAGGACAGGTTGCTGACTTCGCGGGCAGCGCTGATAGCGAAGCTCCGTGAAGCCGAGGAAGACAATCTCGCGGTAGCTGGCATAGGTTTCAAGAACGCCGTGGAGCAGCTTCGGGTCCTCAACCCCGACCTTTCGACCGAGGGGATCGACCCCGACTACGAGGTGGTCGACGGTCAGATCGTGCAGCCGATGCGAGTCGACGAGGTTCATGATCCCGACCAGCCTGAAGGGACTGTCTCTGAGTAGGATTTTCTTCCCCGTTCTGTTCGGCCTGGGAGGGACCGCGTCCGCGCGAAATTTTTTAAAATATGCTTTTCTTAAAAATAATTAATTTTCACTTTTTCACTTATTTATTAAAAAATAGTCAAAAAAATCAGATGAAATTTTTTAATTATATTAATCATATTAATTAGCTAAATATATTCATAATCGAAATCAAATCAGATCTGATTTAAAATTTTAATTATATTAATTAATTCTTAAATTTTTACTATTTTTGTTATCCTAATTTACTAGTATAAATAGAGACCTAATTTTACACTTTAGAGGGGACTAACCCCACAAACTAACTCACTAATCTCTGTAACACTTACACACACTCCTTTGACACAACTTTCAACCTTCTTCATCCAAAAACAATAAACCAAACCCCATTATCATTCTAACAATACCATAAACACCTCATAATAAATTCATTAAAATAAAACCTCAAGTAACCCAAACAACCATTTTCGCCGTCGTATCTCTGTCCGTCGGTAGCTCTATGTTTTTCACTTTTGTTTCTTTCCTGTTTTTTATGAAACTTTGTTTGGTGTGTGTTTTTAATATATGATTTCTTTCTTTTATTGATTTCTTCTGTAAAAAAGATTTGATTAGGTGGTTGTTGAGAGAAGTAGAAGAATGACTAGTGACGTGAAAATAGAGACCCGATAGAATCCGGACTTTATATTTTATATTTTTATTTTCTCATTTAACACTTTGATTTTCCTTTGTTTTTTAAAAGAAAAAATATAAAATGGAAGTGGGGATTGTTCCTATGGCATGTGTATGGAATGAGATTTGAGTAAAAGAAGGAGCTAGCTGAGTTTCACGTGAGTACTCTTTCTCTCACTTTATTTTTTCCCTTTCTTTTTTATATATTATTATTAGTTATTATTCTTTTATAATTAATAATTATTTATTAATTAAGTTTAATTGAAATATTGGATACTACCGGGCCTAAGCTTGTATATTAATCACACTCCAATTTCCTTTTATCCGCCTGTCAATTTTTTATAATTTAATCCGTTTTAGTTAGTTGGGTTTTGACTCAAGTGTTTAGATTACATTATTAAAATATAAAAATCTCAAATTTTATCATAATTAATTTGGTTTTAATTTTTTTATATTTTATTTAGCCTAGGTTAATTATTTTAGTTATTATAAGAAAAAGTATTTATCTTAATTCAAAATGACAAAAGTACAAAAAATACTTCTTTAGTTCTTTTAACAAAATACGAAAAAAACATGTCCCTTCCTGTTACATTAGGTTTCTTTTTCTTCTAATTAAATTTTAAATTAATTTAGATTTATTAGGTTAATTAACGAAAAATACAAAGACATTTTATTATAACTAGGCTTTTCATTAGGATAATATTAGTATTAATGACCCATATTAAAGCTATGGTTAGGATTTTATTTAACATAGTTAAGAGTTAGAATTTAAATAAAAATAACATAATAATAATAATACAAAAATATACAATTAGTTAGGGTTAAATTAGGATAACTAGGGTTAATATTTATACAATAATTAGGGTTATAACTTAAAACTAATCTAATTCATTTAGGGTTTAATATAATAATGATATTAATAAAAAATAGGGATTTAATTTTATTTAGGAATTTTTATTTAGGAATTTTTTGGGTTAATTGTGGGATGGGTTTAAATTTATATTTTATATGCTTGGTTTATTCTTTTAAAAAAAATAGGGATTTAATTTTATTTAGGAATTTTTTGGGTTAATTGTGGGATGAGTTTAAATTTATATTTTATGTGCTTGATTTATTCTTTTAAAGAAAATAGGAATTAAACTTTATTTAGGAACTTTATTTAGGGGTTTAAGGGATTTAAGGGATACTATTAGAGACTTAAGGGATATAAAAGATCTATGGGATTTAAAGGATTTAAAGGATTGAGATTTAAGGGATAATCATTAAGAACTTAAGGGTTATAATAGGATTCATTTAAGGGATTTACACATGGGGATAAAGCTCTTGGTCCGAGAGCCTAAATAAAGGATGGGATTTAGGATTGAAGAATTAAACTCTTGATATCCGAGAGTATAAATAAAAGGATTAAGGAATAAAGCTCTTGGTCCGAGAGCCTAAATAAGGGATGGGATATGGATTTTTGGGACAAAACTCTTCCTCCGAGAGTATAAACAATGGACAAAGGGATTTAAGGGATAGAACTCCTCATCTAGGGGTATAAACACTAGATTTAAGGGATAGAACTCTTTATCCAAGAGTATAAATAGTGGATGGGATTTAGGGATAGGATTTGGGATTTAGGAATAGGATTAGGGGGTAGGAATAAGGGAGGTGAACTACGGTTACTCTGATCCTTCATTTTGAGGGTACGTAGGCATAGGGTTGCAAACCAACCCTAGCGAGTATAATTAGGAAAAAACTTAGGTTTTCTTTTCATTTAGACAAACAAACATGCCCTAAACTCAAAGGTGGATCCCATTGAGTACAATGGAAGTAAGGGGTGCCTAACACCTTCCCTTTACTTAACCGACTCCCGAACCGTAGGAATCTCTACCTTAGGATAAGATATTTAGGTTTATCATTATTTTCCTTAGAAAAAATATGATGGCGACTCGAAAATTTTTGCCGGCCGCGACAGTGTCTCCTCGACGAAATCGAGTTCTTCCCTCAGGGCTTCTTCGTTCGCGTCCCTGTCGAGGGGGGATTTTGTCCTCCTCGAGGGTTCCCTGATTTCCACGGGGATCACCATTTCCGTTCCGTAGGTCAGACGGAAAGGGGTCTCCCCGGTCGTGGAATGTGAGGTCGTTTGGCAGGCCCAGAGGACGCTGTGTAGCTCCTCGACCCACCATTGTTTGGCGTCGCCTAGTCGACGTTTAAGTCCTCGTAGGATTACTCTGTTCGCCGCCTCAACCTGTCCGTTCGTTTGAGGGTGCTCGACCGACGTGAAGTGCTGCTTCGTGCCTAGCTTGGAGACGAAGTCTTGGAAGTTCTTGTCAGTGAACTGTGTTCCGTTGTCGGTGACAATAGCTTGAGGCACGCCGAATCGGGCGTGGATGTTCCTTTTGTAAAAACGCAGTATGTTAAAGGCTGTGATTTTGGCCAATGCTTCCGCCTCAATCCACTTCGTGAAGTAGTCCACCCCGACGATGAGGTATTTGTTTTGATATGACCCCTGGACGAAAGGTCCGAGGATATCCATCCCCCACCATACGAACGGCCACGGGGAGGACTGTGTTTTGAGCTCGTTTGGACGAGCAAGGTGCATGTCCCCGTGTCGTTGGCATCTGTCGCACTTCTTGACGTGCTCCTTGGCGTCCTGTTGCATGGTGGGCCAGTAATACCCTGCTCGAAGCTCCTTACGGGCTAACGATCATCCGCCGAGGTGCTGTGCATTGATTCCTTCGTGGATTTCCTGGAGGATGCCGGGGACCTTAGTCTCCTCGACGCACCTGAGGAGGGGGATAGAGAACCCTCGCCGGTATAGCTTGTCCTCGACTATTGTGTATGAGCATGCCCGCCGCTTGACCATTCCGGCTTCTTTGGGATTTTCGGGCAGTTTGCCCGTCGTGAGGTACTCGTACACGGGGGTCATCCAGCAATTGCTGTCACCAATGGCATTTATGTCCGCCAGTGGAGTGGGTTTGTCGATGCTCGGCCGGGAAAGTACTTGTATGACGAATTTGTTACCACCTTTCTTCTTTGTGCTTGCCAATTTGGACAAGACATCTGCTCGGGCATTGTGCTCGCGGGGGATGTGAGTTACTTCCGCGGAGGTGAACTTTTTCATCTTTTCTCTCACCAAGACCAAGTATTCTATGAGGTTGTCGTTCTTCGCCTGGTACTCTCCTCGGACTTGTGAGGCCACGAGCTGGGAGTCGGTGAAGAGTTTGACCTGCTTGGCGCCGAGGTCCTCGGCCAGCCGAAGTCCGGCGAGGAAGGCCTCGTACTCCGCTTGTTTGTTCGACGTCGAGAAGGATAGTTCGAGGGATACCTCGATCAGGATGCCTTCCTCGTTTTCGAGGATGATGCCTGCCCCGCTTCCCTTCGGGCTGGATGCTCCGTCGACATAGATCATCCATTTCTGGGATCCGTTGGTCGAAGGTTCCGGGACGGTCATCTCCGCTATAAAGTCGGCCAATACCTGAGCCTTCAGGGCTTTCCTCCCTTCGTATTAGATGTCAAACTCGACAAGTTCGAGCGACCACCTAAGCATCCTCCCCGCCATGTCCGGTCATCCAAGGAGCTGCCTTATAGGTTACTCGGTCCTTACGACGACAATGTGGGCAAGGAAGTAGTGGCGTAGCCTCCTGGCCGCCGTGACGAGGGCCAAGGCGAATTTCTCTATCTGCTGATACCTAAGCTCGGGGCCTTGGAGGGCTTTGCTCGTGAAGTAAATTGGTTTCTGCCCGTCCGGGGTTTTTCGAATGAGGACGGCGCTGACTACTTCACTCGTGATTGCAAGGTACAAGAAGAGTGTCTCCCCGCCCTTGGGCCGTGAGAGGACCGGGTGCTGCGATATGACTTGTTTTAGGTGGAGGAGCGCCTGCTCACATTCTTCGCTCCACTCAAACTCCGCTTTTTGTCGAAGAAGTTTAAAAAATGGGAGTGCGTACTGTGCAGACTTGGCGACGAAGCGGGAGAGAGCGGTGAGCATCCCGTTCAATGATTGTATCGACTTCTTTGAGTCCAGAGTAGAGATCTCGGAAAAATCCCTACACTTGTCGGGGTTGGCCTCGATTCCTCGCTCTGTGAGGTAAAATCCGAGGAACTTACCTGCCCGAACGCCGAAGGTGCATTTGTCGGGATTGAACCTCATGCGGCATCTCCTCGCCGTGTCGAACACCCTCTTGAGGTGCGCGGCGTGGTCGACTTCTTCTGCTGATTTGACGATCATGTCGTCCATGTAGACCTCGAGCATGTCGCTAATTTCAGCCCGAAAAACCTTATTCATCATCCGTTGGTAGGTCGCACCGGCGTTCTTCAGACCGAAGGGCATCACGTTGTAATAGTAGTTGCCCGACGCGGTCATGAAAGCCGTGTGCTGTTTGTCGACCTTGTCCATGGGAATTTGGTTGTATCCCAAGTAAGCGTCCATGAAGGATAATAGTTTGTAACCTGCAGAATTGTTGACCAGTTGGTCGATGTTAGGCAAAGGGTGGCAGTCTTTCGGGCAAGCCCGGTTAAGATCAGTATAATCAACGCACATCCTCCATTTTCCATTATTCTTTTTAACAAGTACAACATTGGACAGCCAGGTTGTGTACCTGGCCTTCGAAATAAAATTAGTCTCTAGGAGGTCTTTTATAGCTTTTTCAGCAGCCTCCGCTTTCTCGGGAGACTGCCTACGCCTACGTTGAGCTATGGCCCTAGCGATCGGATCTACTACGAACTGATGGCAAGCCACCTCGGGGTCAAGGCCAGACAACTCGGAGGCGCTCCATGCGAACAGATCAGCGTTCTCCCGGAGACATGCCTTCAGTTGCTCCTTCGCCAGGTCGGGGATTCCGGTGCCAATCTTCACGTTACGGTCTGGATCGTCCCCGAGTACCACGAGCTCAAAGTCTCCATCGGGGATGAGGCGCGTTGGGTGGAGAGGGCGCCCGTTGTTTTCTGCCCGGAGGTCGAGGTCTTCTGCTCCGTCTTCATTGGGTTCTCCTGGGAACCTGCTGTCAAGTTCGACCGCGTTGACGCGCGGGAGAGGTACCTGCTCGGCGTCCGGGGGTGGCTTGGCCACGGTCTTGGGTTTGGCGCCGATGGAACTCATGCCTTTGATGGCGGCATCGAAGCATCTTATGGCCGTGTCTATATCCCTGTGCATCATTACCATTCGCCCCCTGGCCGTGTAGTACTTCATTTTGAGGTGGACTATTGATGGCACCGCCGTAAGCTCGGCCAGGGTGGTCTCCCGAGGATGCAGTTGTAAAGGGATGGGCATTCGACCACCAGGAAACGGATCTTCACCTGTCGGACAATGTCTTTGGCACCAAATGTGACCATCAGCTCAATGTAACCCCATGGTCTGGTGGTGGTTCCGTTGAACCCCTGCAGATCTGAACCGACGTACGGGGTCAGATGTCTCTCGTCGAGCTGAAGGGTCCCGAACAGATGGGCATACATGATGTCGACCGAACTTCCCTGGTCGAATAGGTTCCTTCGAGCGTCAAAGTTCGCCATCTGTGCCCTGACCAGGAGGGGAATAGTGGCGTTTGGTGCTCCCCCGGGGAGTTCCTCGAGGTAGAAAGTGATAGGGTTGGAGTTTCCCCGCACTTTCTCGAGAGTGGCTGTCTTTGCCGATGTTGTGGATTCTAGCTCATCAAATTTCTGCTTGATCGATCCGATGGACAACTTCTCGGGGCCACCCCCGGAGATGACCATCGCTTTGGGGAAGCTTTCCCAGGTGCTACGGGCAGCGACGGGGTCCTCGTGGGGGAAGGTCGCCCACATGTTGCGAATTGCTTCTTGGCCTTCAATGATTGGGGGAACAAAGAAATCTTCGGGTCGAGTGACACTGAGGGCGACCTGAAGCCGACTCTCGTCGGGAGGAGGTGTTGCCTCCTCGACGTTCTGGGCTTCCCGGGAGCTGGGAAGAGGAGTGTCATTCTTCTAGGCGTATTTCTTCAAGTGTCCTTCCTTAATGAGAATTTCAATTGCATCCTTGAGATGGATGCAGTCTTCTGTTACATGCCCGTGGCTCCGGTGGAACCTACAGTATTTTGACTTGTCAACGTTCGATTTGGAGGCAGTGGGCTTCGGAAAGCGGACTCCTCCTTTCACAAATTTTGAGTTCTGGCACTCGGAGAGGACTCGTTGAGTGGGGTGTATTCAGTGAACTGGCCAGCTGGTCCGTGTTGTTCACGAGCTTCCCGGGGGCGATTATCTCTCTTTCTTTCTCCTCCTCGTCGGGGAAGAGAGTCTTCTTCTTTGTGGCCGCGGGGGCCTTCTTTGCGTCTCGATTCAAGGGCGATCTGTGCTGCCTCCGACTCCTCGAGTTCGATGTACGACTGATCCCGTTAGAGGAGATCCTCGAGACGGAGGGGTCTGCGGAGGCCCACGGACTTGGCAAAGTCAGATCCAAAATGCTGCCCATGGATGATCAAATACTTCTTCATGTCGTCGGTCGTATGGACCTCGATAGCTTCTCTGTTGAATCTCTCAATGTAGTTCCGGAGAGATTCGTTCTTCCCCTGGAAGATGCTTTCTAGGGCAGCTTCCGTCTTCGGGCGACGAGATGCAGTAAAATGTTTGGTGAAGCGTTGTCTTAGTTGCTTCCAGGATGTGATCGACCCGGGTGCCAGACCCTTGTACCAAGTCATGGCACCCTTCCGCAAGATGGTGGAGAAAAGCCTGCACTTAATGGCTCCCCTGACGTTTCTGAAGTCGAGCATGGCTTCGAAACTTTCGACGTGGTCGTCGGGGTCGGCCAGGCCGTCGTAGTTCCCTAGTTGCGGAGGTTTCTCCATGGCCGCAGGAATTGGGGCGTTCATAATCTCCCATGACAGTGGGGTCCTCTGGTCATCGTCGTCACTTCCCGTCGGGGACCTCGAAGGGGACCGCTGATGTCGTGGAGGGGAATTCCTCAAACGGTTCCTCGGCCTATCCTCGGTCTGTTTGGACTTCTTGGTAGTGGTGGAGGCCCTGGGTTCCTTCCGAGGCGGGGAACGAGGGCGTTTCTGGGAGATCGTCGGTTAGGGACGCTCGAGACGTGGCCGGCGGCCCCCGCGTACCGGCGAGGGGGTTCGAGATTCGTCGGAAGGGGTCCTTCGCGGGGAAGGAGAACGGCGAGGTGACGGTGGACGACGATGTCTTCGCGGGGAAGATCACAGTGCCCGCCCTTGCTTCAGTGCTTCAATTCTGGTATTCTGGTGTGCGATCAGCTGGTTAGTCTGATTGATCAAGGCAAATAAAGCCACGGTGCTTGAATCTGCATTGGGCGGAGGAGCAACTGGCTGGAAAATGGCTTGTTGATCGTCTTGGCGGGCGGCGTTGTCAGCCACGTCTTGGGAGTCCGGGGAGGCGGTCTGCCCGTCTCTTACGTCGCTTTCATCGCTGTTGAGGATAGCAGCGTCCTCGTGGTGGTTTCCATTCTCGAGTTGTGCGAGGACGGTGTCCAGAGCTTTGCGAGCAGACGGATTGGCCATGCTGGTGATGGACGAGAGGATTGCTTTGGTTTATCGAAGGGAAAAACGGGGAAGCAAAGGATTCCCACAGACGGTGCCACTGATCGTACCTGGATCAGACAGTATCTGGTGGCCAACAACGTCGTCTAGGCTTCAGCTCCGGTGAGGTTGAAAGACGTCGGGGGGGGGGGTGTACCTGCAAGGTACTCCGACGCTCAAGTAAGGTAACGGTCAGAGAATAATAGCAAGTACAGAGATGAGAGTAAGAAAGTGTGTGTAACCTGACCCTCTCAAGTGAGAGGGTATTTATAGTAAGCCCCCAGTGCGGGGCCAACGGTTACTTGCATTGGGCTGGATTGCCAGGCCCAATCCAAGTAACTGTCAGGGCTTACGTGGCGTAGTGAAGACCAGCACGTGGTCTTCGACCTGGGGTAACCGTTCCTAGATCTCCGGAATTATGGCAGACGATACCATCGGGAGTGGGTGGTTACATGAGAACGTGTCCTCGCGGGGAGGAGTCTTGCATGTCGGGGAGAAACGTGTCCTCGCGGGGAGGACTTACTTGTGGGCGGAGACGGCTCCTCTCGGGGAGGAGCACATGAGCGTCGAGGAGAGGCGAGCCCGGGGAGGCTTAGAGCCCATGCCCGACGATCCATGTTGTGCGTGCCATACACATCCAAGGTTGGACGTGTGCCCGACATGGTGGAGGTGAGCATCTGATCGACAGTGGTATTTCTAGGAGTCCTTATTGGGCCATTCCAGGACGTGGGGGTTGGGCCTGCTCGACTGATGAGCATGCCTCGGCCCAGTCCAGAACACTAATATTTATATTCTCTCAGTTTTTTCAAAAGACAACAATAATAGGTTATATTAAAAATAAAATAGTGCTCCTTATAGATAAATTTCTCGATTTTATGGATAACTAAGCTAAAAGGTTGTTAGCATGACGCTACCAGAAACTATACTCTTGGTTTTTAGCATTTCGAGGTGAAATCTTCGTCATAAAAAGTGTTATTTGTAGTAGTGTTTATTGTGAATTTCTATCTTATAATTTTTTTTATCTAATTGAGCGTATCATTTATTGTAGTTGATTTGAAAATTTTGAAACCTCCCATAATGGAGGGTTTGGATGAATTACTGCCTATAAGTATTTAATTGTTTATGGCATTATCTTTTTCATGTTTATTTAGTGAATATACTCACTCTTTGTTTTATATATCCGGAAGAAAAAACATAAACACAAAGAAGTGGATATGATGTTATTAATAAGAGCCTAAAACTAACAATATTTGTTGTCTTTTATGAAACTGTGTTAAGTGATTCGGATTGATTAAGAACTTTGGCTGGCACAATTTTAATCTGATTGTCTACAGATAAACTACTTAGTTCAAAAGGTGTTGATATCTTGTTTGAGAAGAATTTACAACTTTGGCCTAATCATGTTGAGGCATCTGGAACGACTTTACATAGATTTGGTAACACTTGATCAAGTTCAATTTGGTATTAGTTGGCTTATATATAAGCTAATGGGAGGCTATGAATTTGATATCAATTGGGTAATATAATTTGGAAGATTGCATTTGTGATGGTTTCAAGTGTAACCGTGCAGTGTGACAGGCTATGAAACATGTGAACATTCCACTTATGAGTCCATGGGAAGATTGCATTAATAAGTACCTAGTTGAGATTATTACATAGTTTGATTTGATAGTTATACACCTAAGGAGGTTTGGTGCCGATAGAGGAGGCCTTCATAGAGGAGATATGTTAGAACTACAACACAAATACATATTAAAGTAAAGAGAACACACAAGCAATTTGATCACACAGTTCAACCAAATTTCCAACGTCTACGACTATAGAGCAACTATAGTTTCGTTTTATTAATTCACTATGAATTAACCAAATTAAGATTTCAATGTTACAAGCATATACATGAATACTAATGATCCAGATTACAATAATAACCTTAAATTGCGGCCCCGACCTTTCCCCACTTGTCATTTCCTATGAGTGAAAATCAGTTGCTTGCTCGTATATACTACAATGTTAATGATACAACGAAGTCGAGAACATTACCTCTGAGTGTATAACTACTATATATGGGGTTTCTTTCTACAGTTCATTTTTAGGGAAGTTTTTATTTGGATGGATTGGTGATAAGATGGGTAAGAAAAAAGTCTATGACAAGACACTCATGACTATGATAATCTGCTCATTTGGTTCTGGCTTTTCTTTTGGGAACACTCCAAAACATGTGATAGCAACTTTGTACTTTTTTCGCTTCTGGTTTGAGTTCGGTATGAGAGGAGATTACCTGCTTTCAGCTATGATAATGTCAAAGTTTATAATTAAAAAGAGTCGTAGTGCTTTCATTGTCCCTGTATTTACCATACAGGAGTTTGAAATTTCGGTAGGTGATATATTTACAAACCTATCTAAATATAGTTGCAACTATAACTAAATATAGCGGTAACTATCATTTCAAGATATACCACTGGCTAATATTCCAAACCCCTGCATGACAAATACAACAGTAATGAATGCACCGTGACTCATTCTAATTATAAACTTTGGCATTAACGTAGCCAAAACCAAATAGTCTCATCCCATACCAAATCCAAGCTAGAAGCACAAAAAGCACAAAGTTGTTATAACATGTTTTGAAGTGTGCCTAAAAGTAAGGCCATAATCAAATAAGTAGATTATCATAGTTATGAGTGTCATGCTATATATTTTTTTCTTACCCTTCCTATCACTAATTCAGTCAAGGAAAAATTGTCCTTAAATCTGAACCACAAAAAGCAACTCCTTATATTTCAACAAAAGCACAAGTTGTGCTCTCTCTTAAAGTCAGTGGCGGATCTTGCCCAAAATATTAGGGGAAATGATACGTATTGACTAAAATATTATAATTAAGATTCATTAGAAGCATCAAGGCCGGATTTAAACCTGTGTAACCTGGCCCATTGCAAAGGGCCTCTGAAAAATCGAGGCCTCAAAATTTATTATTTTTAACTATAAACATTAAATAATTATGTATATATGTTATCTATGTAATTATTGTATTATACTTTTTAACCAACTCAGCGGTTAATCGTTAGCCTTTTGAACATCAGGATATAGGTTCGATACATAGTGAAGCCTGTTTTTGCAATTAAAATGTATTCTTTTAGAAAAAGTGCAAAAGTATACTAGTATATAGTATATTCGTACCATGTACTATGTACAGTAGTTTAAAGATAAATTATTATATTTTCTTTAAACCATCCGTCCATGTTACCATTTATTTATTTTTTAAATAAATTTTGAATAATATTTATATATTATAATTAAATAATTAAAGGTTTATCAACTATTACATTATTAAAATATTTATAAATAATTTGTTTGTTTATAATATTATTTATAATTTTAATAAGATATGACTTTTTTTCTTATTCTTTTGTATTAGAGTCAATTTTAAAAATTGAAACAGGATCTTCAAATTTTTCAAGACGGCCCTGAGGGGCATATATAATATAATTTATTTTCTTATATTTAACTATTGTATCACTAAAAAAAAATACGATTTTTAAACAACTTTCGTAACAAAATACATAGATTATTACTACTAAACTTAATTCAAATGACCAACTTCAATATATTTTTCTTATGTGTAATCTTAAATCAAAACAAAAACCAACATTTTCAATTTGAGTATGAGTCTAAACCCAAAACTCTGTCATGACGGGTCTTTTTTTTTATAAGCTAAAATATATTTATCAGGGATATAATAGGGGTATCCCAACCCGTATACATCAAACGTCTCTCTAAAAATCAAGGCCTACAAAAATCACTAGGGGACTTTACCCAAGTGTAAAAGTTACAATTGTAAGAACTATTGTGATTCTTTCCTATCCACCACCAAGAGTAAATTACTATACGATTCGAAATCGTGTCAAAATCCCAAAACTCGTTTCTAAATATAATGTTGTTTCTAGATGACCAATTAATCCAACAAATTAGAAGCCATAGCCCAACAGCGTTACAGATTAAGAAATTATTTCGAGCACACCCCGATACCCAGCAAGTTAAGTGATTCAGCATATCTCCCACTATAATCTCCGGAATGCCCAACCAGTTACATGCGAATTTCCATATTAGACTAGTGTTGTACCCCAAATTTTGACCCCTTAGATGTCATAAGCATTGTTTTTTTTTTTTTTGCAGCTTAATTTTGTTTGCTTTGGACAGACTTCGTGGCTTTATTTTTGTAGGAGAGATATCAGCCAGAAAATCATGGGCCCTGGTCAATTAAGCCCTTAGATAAGTCATTAACCAAGTTCTTGTTCATTACTTTTGTTGGTTAATTGAAATAAAGGTCTCTCCTCCTCAAGAAATTCATGTTTCTTTTGGTCACATCTCAAGACCCTAAGGGTAGTTTAAACTACCAGCATCTTGTGGAAATTGGCATTTTGATCCTTTGAAAGAAATCAAAATCAAGTCCATTTAGCCTCTTGGAGTTAGTTTCAAAGTTATTTTAGAATTTGAAATTTAAGGTTGCTCGTTTGAGTTGAGAAGTGCAAGTGGATTTTGATTACTTTGTTCATGTCCAAGTTTTAGAGGCTACATTGTTTTCAAAGCCTAAATTGTCGCTCCATAAAGATTGTGTCACATGGATGATATTTTTCAGTCATGAGTTTTCAATGATAAATAAAAGAGGTTACATTGATTAAGGTCTTAATTGATCCACAAAATTATTACACAAGAAATGACAAAGAATTCCAAGTGTTTCAAGTACGACCAAGGTTTGTAATATCCATAGGGTTTTAATCTAAGGCTAATTGAGGCCTACTGCCAATAACTAAACACAACAACAAGCCTTATACAAAGCTGAGACACACTGATGCTTGCTGAGTCATGTGGAGGAGAATAGCTACAGCCCTTATACATCAAAATAGTCCTGCAGCATTACACCTTTGTTAGCCATAAGAACTCTACTCCAGATCAAGAAGTGCCTGCTCTCATCCTAAAGTTTCAGGGCAGCTTAACACTGATTTTGCTCTGCTATATCCCTGCCACAAGAAAGCACAGTCGTAAGCACAAGAAAATAAGCCATAAATGTTTTCAATTCGAAACCATAAGCCACAAATTCAATCAAGACACAAGGATCTCAAACTCATGACAGCATCAAAATATAGATAAAGCAATTCAAATTCAAGCCTATCACATACATTAGCATTTTCAAAAAAAACACCAAGCCTTTGTCCAAATTCACCAAGCTCTCAAAATCTGTTGCGAATACAATTCTGTCAGTTGCTTTCAAAACAATAAAACTATTTTGTATCCAAATCTGCAGTTATCCAAATCCATCAATAAATTCCAAAACTCATTTCAACCATTTCAAATGTGTCACTCAACATGTTCATCAATCAGGCCTAATGTAATAAATTCACATGACAGAATCACATTTCATAGCTGTTCACGCAAATCTTGTGTACCACACACACTTGATTCAAGACAAAAAACTCAGGAAATTCAGAATGAAGTGGACAGCTCATTACAGCATCACAGTTATTCAGTATTCACAAAAAGGGTAAATTTCAAAGCAGCAAAATTTATTCAGACAAAGCCTTAACACAATTGTGGAAAAGAACAAGATATCCAGAGCAAAAGTTATACAATACCAGGTCAACAAGTAATATGTTCAGATACATGAAAGAAGCAAATTTCAATACTGTGAAAGCATCAGATTTTAACAGAGGGGATATTAATAATCAATTGAGAAAAAACAAGATGGCACAAACAGAGCATGTCAAAATTCAAACAGGCATCTCAGGAATTTCAAAGATAAAAGGACCGAACCTATTCCATTCAAAGGGGGGAACCAACAACAAATACCTTAGTTTTCTAACAGACAGAAACTAGCAATTTTCCAAGCGTTTCATCCCTAATCAAAAAAAGGCTCCCTTATCTCAAGTTTCTTTAGAAGCTTCACATCAGAGCTCTAAAGAACTTGGAGCTAAACCCCATTTCACACAGAAGAAGGGAAGTTCAAGAAAGCGAAAAAGAACGTTGGAACGGGTTACCTGAGGATCTTCAGAAGCTCTCCTGGAAAGCTCTTCAAGAGGTATCATCTAATCGCGCCTCCCTTTAAAGATTAGACTCTGTTGGTTTGAATCTTGCACCATTTGTTAACTTCTGAACACAATAGTTTTTTTTCTTTTGGGTTGTTTAGTCCATTTCCTTTGAGCTTTAGGGTTAGGGTTTCATTTGGGAATGGTTGCGATTCGGGGTTTTGGTTAGGATTTTGAAAAATTAGGTTTTGGATTTAGAATGAGGAGGGAAATTTGAGAGGGGTTGTCATATAAAGTTTCTGGTTTGGCCGTTGATTCGCCGGAGAAGACGGCGTTTCCACCGTAACTCATTTTCTCTTTTGGCCTTGCGTGAGTTTTTCTGGCTAGGGTTACAAGTTGAGAGAGAAAAAGCATGGAGGGAGAGAGTAAGGATAAGAATGAAATGAAACGAGTCCGTTTGTTTTTGCTACTTTAAAATTCCTACCCGTTTCATGTTTGATTTGGATTGCACTCTCAGGCGGTGACATGTGTCACCGTCGCCTCCGCCTGATCCCCATCACGTGGTCACCTTATCGATCTGGTGTGCAAATACATTGGAGACTCACCATTGACTCCCGTGTTTTAATACATCGATCTGTTCAAGAAGAGGATCCAACGCCCCCTGGAGCTAGGGCACACGGTGAGTCTCGATAGGCTTCCACCCATGTGATCACCAATGTTTTAATCCTTGGGCCTTATTTGGTTTTGTTATCAGCACCCCCCTGTTAGGCCCATATACGTAAGAGCAAGGCAATTTTAGTTCAGGCTGATTTCCACTTGCACCCCCCTTGTTTTATCTCTTGTTTTAAATATTTTCATTTCAATTTTGCATTATAAAAATAGTTTGTTTCCCTCATAGAAAATTCCCCAAAAATTCATAAATACTTTTTATGCTTAATTTAATTTTCTATAAATTTTTTTTTTTATTTTATTATCTTATTTATTTCTAAAAATTCCAAAAATATGCATAATCTTACTTTTGTACTTCTTTTGAAAATCAACCTTGTCTTGAGAGCCTTTTCGAAAGTTTGCCTTAGAGTATTTTAGAGTTTTTCCTTGACATTGGATACGGTCGTTTTATTAAGATGTTAATTTCAAAACCAATTTCAAAACTTCACTCAATTAATACTAAACTGATTGAAATCAAATCAATCAATTCTTTTCAAAAGAATATGAAAGAAGAGGACTGTTGGAATCTAGCATTCTAGCACAACCCTCGAATGATTAGTCCTAAGCCTTGCACATTGGGGTAGCTATTCATTCTCCTCTTTCGTCTTAAAATAATTTTCATAATTTGGATGAATAAGAGCCGTCAAGATCTAGCATCTTGGCACAACTCTTCGAACAATTGATTTTCATCAGGCGTTCATTGTCCATCGAACAACTTTCACATTAATTTGGATGAATAAGAGCCGTCAAGATCTAGCATCTTGACACAACTCTCCGAACATTTGATTTTCATCAAGCGTTCGTTATCCATCAAACATTTTTCATTATCAACTAGAAGGAATAAGAGCCGTTAGAGTCTAGCACTCTAGCATAACTCTTTGAGCATTTTCTCAAATATTCGCCAGTCAGTTAACATACCTCAACCAATAACCCGTAGTGATCAGAACTATGGATGCTCTGATTTCTCATTCTTCAATGAGAATACGTAGGCACAAGGATCTTAATTCTTGGCGAGCCACCTTTCACTTTTTTCTGTTCCACCTTCCATCTTTTACCACCTCCTACCTTTGTCAATCGTCATCTCAAGAATCCATCCTTCTTTAAGAATACCAATACTTCAAAGTATATCAAATCTTTTTTTGAAATAAACTTGAAAGAAAAGGATTGTTAGAATTTAGCATTCTAGCATAACCCTTTGAACGATTGGTCTCACGTCTTGCACATTGAGGTAGCCAATCATTTCTTTCTTTCATACTTAAAACACTTAATAACAATTTGGACCAAGAAATGTTAGAGTCTGGCACTCTAGCACAACTCTTTGAACTCTTGATCTTTATCAATGTTCGTTGTCCAATAAACAATTTTCTCAAACTAATCTTGAATGATAGAGAGTGTTAGAGTTTAACACTCTAGCATAAACTCTTTGATCATTCGATGATCATCATTCTTAAAATACATCCAATCTTACTCAAAACTCCATTTTACGGACAAGTCTTGATTCTCATCAAGGAACCAAAACATCTTCAACCCTTGACCTCATAGCCATTCAATCCCGTCACAACTTAGATAGTTCTTCAACTCTATGTGAGTATCATGATCATGAATACTTATTCCCCTTAGAACTTTGACCATAGTCAATGGTTCCTCACCTTAGTTAGGTGAACTACGATTGCTCTGATTCCATCCTCATAAGGATACGTAGGCACGAGACTGCGAAGTCTTTGCGAGTACCCTAGTAATAAAACCTATTTAGGTTCTTTCTCCTTTAACAATAATCATTTACCTTCCTTTCCCATTAAGTAGAAGATTAGATACAAACCTTAGGCTAACATACATTTAACCTTAACTAAACGGTTCCCGTTGAGTACAACGGACGTGAGGGATGCTAATACCTTCCCCTTGCGTAACCGACTCCCGAACTCAGACAATGGTTGTGACGACCATATCTCCTCCTTTCTTTTAGGGGTTTTATTCGATATTTTCCCTTTCCCTCTATGGAATAAATAAAGATCGGTGGCGACTCTGTTAAGTCCATCCCGCGAGCGTGCGATTGCGCTTCTCGAGGTCGTTCTCATTTTTTCGAGGTACGACAACTGGCCTTATGGCATAAAAATAGGACATGCTCCACACTTTCCTCCACTAAGAAACAGAAAGGACATGCCTTTTCGTGTCTGTTGGTGATTATTCCTCTACGGGCAAGATTGTCTCGAGTTGGAATTCTCTTATGTAGCAACCGCTAATCGAACACTTTCACCTTGAACGGGATCTGTGCTGTCCAAATCAGTTTGAAAGAAGCTCTCGCATCTTCCCCAAAACTCCTAACTAAAGTAGTACTGTTGTTCTGCAAAAATTCGTACAGAGAAGAAACAGAAAAGCAATTATTATCAGTAAGGAGCCAGATGACATAATTTTCAGATCCTGCTACCGGTTCGAATTCTTCCAGCAGTGAATTCAGATTTTTCCGCTGCAACATAACTTCTTCAGACAAGTTAGAATGGGATATTTTGATATCCCAGCACCATTTGCCACCAACCCACGAACCATTCTCTGCCACTGAGCTACTCTTATTTTCAACAGATAACCATAAATCTGGAAATGACAAAGACAAAACTCTGTGGCCAGCCCAACGAGAACACCAAAACGGGACGTAGTCTCCACTGCCGATGTTGTAGGAGATAAGCTCAGAAACCAAATTCCTCCCACAAAAAAAGGAAAGCTGTACCAAGTCTCTCCACCATTTAGAGGGAGTAACAGGAAGTTTCGAACAATCACCGATATGAAGGTCGAATTGGTGATTATGGTACCTAGCCTCTATTAATTCCTTCCACAAAGTGTTCTTCTCTTCCAAGATTTTCCAAGTCCACTTGAACAATAACGCACAATTGAACAGTTTCAAGTCTTTCACCCCTAAACCACCATTTTCTTTCTTGTTACATACCGTAGTCCAAGACACCCACACCACTCCCTTTTTAGACACCATGCCATTCCACAAGAAAGACTTTTGAATAGACGTAAGGATACGTATTACTTTAACAGGTAATTTATAAAAAGACATGAGATGAATCGATAAATTAGCAAGGACATAATTGATCAAGGTTACTCTTTCTCCCATGGATAAGAAACAACTTTTCCAAGAGTTCCATCTAGATCGAACCTTGTCTATCAGAGATTTCCAAAAAGAGACTAGAGTGTGATTTCCTCCAATATATATTCCTAGAAATTTGAATGGACAGTCAAAGTCAGAGATCTTACAAGAGAGGTAGTTTCCTGCAGCCGATAAGAACGGATCATCAACACCAACACCGTATAGGGAACTCTTATTGAAATTTATCTCCAGACCTGAGATTAAATGAAATCCTTTAAGAATAGTCTTGACTGCCAGGATATTTTTCCACAAACCATCTCCTAATAAAATTGAATCGCCTGCGTATTGCAGCAAGTGGAACGAAACCTCCGAGTTGAGTTTAAAACCTAAGAATAGACCATTCTCCATAGCTCTTTTCATTAGGACTGCAAGTCCTTCTGCAGCGATAGTGAATAGGAGGGGAGCGAGGGGATCACCTTGCTTGAGGCCCCTTGTTATGTAACGCCCGTTTATTTAATTAAGTATTTAATTAAATATAATTGTAGTATGTTGTGTTGATTCGCGTTGATTTGAGTATTTGTGTCGATTTAAATTGATTCCGGAATATCGGAATATTATGTTGATGTTTCTAAGTTGGTTCGAGTTGAATTGAATTAATAAGTTGATTTAAGTTGTGGAAATAATATTGAATATTTTTCGTTATGGTTGAATATGTTGATTTGGTGGTTTGGACGATTTATTTAATAGTCGGTAATTAGTCGATTTAGTCGAGAGAAATAATATTAGAATTAATATTTTGGAATTATAAGAGTATTTTATTTAAGTGGGCTTAGTCGTTGCGTTGGTGGTAGTAATCGGTGAGGTGTTAATTAGTAGGCCTAAATTGAGATTATAATTATAATAAAAAAAAAAAGTGGAGGAGGCAGTAAAGGAAGTTAGAGAAAAATAAGGAGAAGAAGTTAGGGGTATCAGTAATGAGAAAGAGGAGAACGTGAGAAGTTGAGAACGAGGAAAAGTTGGAGAAAGAGGGATACGAGAAGTTGCCGTCGGAAAGCCAAGTCGGAAAAGTCGGTCGGAGATTCGAGCGGCCATCAATTAAGGTAAGGGTGGGGTTCGAATTTTATAACCGGGAATAAGATGATTAATACTTGGGATTGGGATTGTGTAATTTTCTATTTTGTTGATTTTATAACGAATTGTGTTGGTTTTACGTGTTGAACTATATGGATGAATTTTGGTGATTTTCTCCTAGTTTTCATTTTAGGTTGAAATAGTAGGAATAAATAGAAATCGATGTTTTCACGGACAAAAGTCGGAATAGATTGCGTAGTTGTGTCGAGTAATGTTAGGTCGTGATCGAGTATGCTTGTTTTATCGAATTTGGTTGATTTTGTAAGTTTTTGCATTTTTGGAGATTTGAGGGTTTAAGATTCGGATTGAAATCGAAAGTTGTAGAATTCACGTTTGACGGTTCCAAATCACTACTATATGTTTGGTATGAATGAGTATGTGTTTGTTTCGAAGAAAATAATTGAATCGGTCGGATTTTTGGATGAAAATGCAAAATCCCGTAGGGCTGTTATGCAGAAAAATTCTGGTTTCAGAAAGTTTCGAAAATTCATATCTTTTGATCCGTAAGTCGGTTTTGACCCCCGTTCGAAGCGTTGGAAAGCTAACGAGATGTTCTTTCTAGGAAAAATGGTTTTTAGTTCTGTATCTGGTTCAATTATAGCAGAAAATTGAAAGTTGTTTATGTTGTGCTGAGTTGTATTTGTTGTGTTGATGTTGTTAATTGTATGTCGTTCATATGTCGCATACATTGCATTGTTTAAGTTGGCATTGATGGCATTGATTAAGTTGGCCCTTGATGGCACCTGTTTAAGTTGAAAATGCCTCGATAACCTGGCGTATGTTTAAGTTGGGAGTTTTACTCCGATGGTACCACATGCATATGCATAGTCGAGTCGTATCCTGTGTCGCATTATTTATGTTGTTTGTGTTGATTGTGTTTGTTGAAGTTGAGTAAGTTGTTTATGTTGTCCAAGTTGATAAAGTTGTTCATGTTGCTTAAGTTGATAAAGTTGTTTGCGTTGTTTAAGTTGACGAAGTCGATTATGTTGATGTTGAAGAAGTTGAATATGTTGGGTATATTTGTTGAAGTTGATGAAGGTGTTTACGTCGATTTTAGAGTTGAAGTTGGTTATGTTGATTAGGTTAATTTTAGTGATTATGTCGTAAATGTTGATATGTGTAATAAGTCGATAAAGTATGTTGATAAATTGTGGGTGATTGTTAAGTTGTTGTTGTTGTAGGATAATAGTGAAATGATATGATTCTATCTAACGTATTAATTACCATACTCTTGTTTATATTGTTCGATATCTCACCCCTTCTGTTTGAATGTTACCCCTATGTTGGTAACGTGCAGGTTAGCAGAGATGAAGGTCGTTCATCTTCATTAGTTGAGTCGGTGATGTCGCTCTGATACGTAGCACTCGGGGGGGATGACGCGTGTCTTATTTGCTTATTTGTTTACATGCTGAAGTTTTAAGTAGAATTGCCGAAGAATACTTTGTGGCTTATTTTAAAGTTGTTTTAAATTGTTTCCATGAAAATATGCTGTTACTAAGTTGTTTAAGTTGAACAAATGTTATATCATGTAAAAGTTGAATGTTAGAGAATCCGCTGCGTGGTTGTAAAAGTTGTTGTTATAGTTTCATCCGAATCGAATGTGTTATGTATCAATGTACTATTTGATTTAAATGAATAAGTTTTTAAAGTTGTAAAAATGTGGCATCCTATTTGTGTACTTGTTGATTGAATTTTACTACTCTGATTTTCAATATAATTGCCGGGTAGAAATGGGGTGTTACATTAGTGGTATCAGAGCAGGTCGGTCCGTCCGACCAATGTTGTCTAATGTCGTTTATTCCTTAGTACTCGACATGTGTGAGAAACACTGTCGGTGCTTGTTTGTTAGTTTTTGGTCGTTGTCTGCAGGTGTTGGTTTGGATTAAGTGGGGGAGAAGCTTGTCTCCCGGACGTGTTGTTGGTATGTAGAAGTTGGTTCAAGGTGATGTTGATTGCAAGAGTGCAAATGTTGTTGAAGCGATGTTGTGCGGACCGGCGAGAGTTTAGACTCATGAATTCGTATCGGCCGAGTTTGAGAAGTGTGTGGAATATGGATGAGGAATTGATTGAGAATAAGGAAGTATTCCAATGGAAATGATAAGTTGATGGATCAAGTCGGTAGTTTAATATGCCTTGAGTATAGTCGGATTAAAGTAGAGTAATTTTAGAGTTGGATGAAAAGAAAGGATAGTTGGTAGATTTTGGAGCAAGCGGGAGAGAGATGGAACTTATGTTCATCAATCTCAAATTCTGATTTTTGCAACTTTGGAGCAGCTGTCGGTAATAGAGGCATAACTTTTTACTCGTGATTCCGATTGAAGCGGTTCTGGACTTTTTAGAAAGCTTACGAAATTCCCTACAGTTTTCATATACGATTTGTCTTCAGGGATTTTGTGAAGAGGGAGAAAAATGCGTTTTAATATTTGGGTCTGATGCTGATTTTTTGAAAATTCTGCATACAGAAATTCTGAACCAGTCCCGTTGTAAGGATGATAACTTTTTACTCGTAACTCGGATTCAAGCAATTCTTGAAGTTCTGGAATCTGCACGAAATTCTCTTCATTTTGGAATATAATTTTATGTTTGGGAGGTCTGTTCTGGAAGAGATATATGTGGTCGAAGTGGAGCGACTATTGCTGAAAAATTTGGAAAGATGAAGCCGAGTGTGAAATTTTGATAAGAATAATATGTTGGTAATTATAAGGATGTGACGGTATCTGAGAAAGCATCGAGATGCGATTTATGTTGAATAAGGAGAAATAAGTGATGATGTCATGTGATAGTACTATTGAGAAAAAGACGGATGGTTGATTTGCAACGTTAAAAATTTTAATTTGGATAAGAGTTGTAATTGGAGCGAGCTGAATTGGGTTGTACTCGGTGTTGTAGCGACTCCGGTGTTGGAAAGATATTTAAAGTTGTGTTGTGCCACGAGCATGTATAAGAAATTATGTATTGGATTTTGGACGTTTTGTATCGTGGACGAAGTTGAAATTAAGGAAACTAAGAAGACGTTGGTAAGCCTCAGAGAGTTGGCGGAGCATTGTGCTTACGGACTTTGGGCACAAGTTGTAGTACGCTATTGTGTTGGGTAATGATGATTTATGCCACTGTTATGGTTGCCGGCTGTCTATTGACAAATTGAGGAACTGATCACCCTTAATCTCTTGTTGATAGTAGACGGAATCATAATTGATGGATAGATGTGTCGTGCCAACTAGTATAGTATGTACGGTGAATTGGTGGAAGTCAAGCCAAGTGCTTGTGGATTGTTTATTTTGTCGATGTAGATTCATATATGAGCAAATTAGTTGAATTTAAGGATGATGGCATGAGGTTGCGATTTAATTGACGAGTAGTATGGAAATTCGCAGTTGAGTTCTGGGTAATTTGAGAATCCAGTTGCAAGTAGAAAAAGAAGTGAAGTTATAAGTTGAATTGTAAAAGTGGAACTTTTGGTTGATAAAGATGAGTTACTTGGTTGTGTTAATTCGGATAAGAATTTATGAAGAATTGTGTCGGTATGAGTAAAAGTCGATAATTTGGTTTGTTGGATTAGTTGGAAAGGAAAAGATGATTTATCTGGTTGAAGTTAATTGTACACAGGTACCCTATGTTGTTGTAATGATGTTGCGTGTTTAAGATGATTTTCGAGGAACGTGTAAATAGGAGATGGTAAAGTTGTAGTTTCTGTTTGATGAAAATCGGTAAATTCGTGGAAGTACATGTATATATTATCCAAGATTTGGAAGTAGTCGTCGTTGTAATGGTGTTGAATGTCAGAGGTGTTATCCTACGGATCTAAGTTCGAAGTATTCGGTAACTACAAAAGTGTAGAATACCTGTTGGGATGGAATTTCTGAAGAGTTAAGTCGAAAGTCTTTTGTTATGTCGGTTTTGGCGATTGAGAAGTTGGGAATAAAATGGGTAGACTTGATACTTTGCAAGTAATCAGAGTGCGCATAGAACGCGTGGTGTTGTACAGTTGTTCATGCGTGAGCAACAACAATGTTAGTAGTTGGTTGCGGTGATGTCGTGTTTAAGTTGTGTGTTCGTATGTTGTTGCGTTCTAGTTCTTAAACCGGCGAATTCTTAAGTTGGTTACTCTTTATGTTGTGATGTTAAGTTGTCAAGTGTGTCGCATGAGTAGTATTCGGGTTGTTTTTGCCGTTGATGTTATGAATTGTTTGTATTATACGTAGGTTGCCTTCGGAGATGAGAGTTGATTAGTCGGATGGAATCACATAGTTGGAGTAGTTGTATCGGATGAATTTTCGAGGACGAAAATGTTCTAAGTGGGGGAGAGTTGTAACGGCCGTTTATTTAATTAAGTATTTAATTAAATATAATTGTAGTATGTTGTGTTGATTCGCGTTGATTTGAGTATTTGTGTCGATTTAAATTGATTCCGGAATATCGGAATATTATGTTGATGTTTCTAAGTTGGTTCGAGTTGAATTGAATTAATAAGTTGATTTAAGTTGTGGAAATAATATTGAATATTTTCCGTTATGGTTGCATATGTTGATTTGGTGGTTTGGACGATTTATTTAATAGTCGGTAATTAGTCGATTTAGTCGAGAGAAATAATATTAGAATTAATATTTTGGAATTATAAGAGTATTTTATTTAAGTGGGCTTAGTCGTTGCGTTGGTGGTAGTAATCGGTGAGGTGTTAATTAGTAGGCTCAAATTGAGATTATAATTATAATAATAATTATAATAAAAAGAAAAGTGGAGGAGGCAGTAAAGGAAGTTAGAGAAAAATAAGGAGAAGAAGTTAGGGGTATCAGTAATGAGAAAGAGGAGAACGTGAGAAGTTGAGAACGAGGAAAAGTTGGAGAAAGAGGGATACGAGAAGTTGCCGTCGGAAAGCCAAGTCGGAAAAGTCGGTCGGAGATTCGAGCGGCCATCAATTAAGGTAAGGGTGAGGTTCGAATTTTATAACCGAGAATAAGATGATTAATACTTGGGATTGAGATTGTGCAATTTTCTACTGTGTTGATTTTATAACGAATTGTGTTGGTTTTACGTGTTGAACTATATGGATGAATTTTGGTGATTTTCTCCTATTTTTCATTTTAGGTTGAAATGGTAGGAATGAATAGAAATCGATGTTTTCACGGACAAAAGTCGGAATAGATTGCGTAGTTGTGTCGAGTAATGTTAGGCCGTGATCGAGTATGCTTGTTTTATCGAATTTGGTTGATTTTGTAAGTTTTTGCATTTTTGGAGATTTGAGGGTTTAAGATTCGGATTGAAATCGAAAGTCGTAGAATTCACGTTTGACGGTTCCAAATCACTACTATATGTTTGGTATGAATGAGTATGTGTTTGTTTCGAAGAAAATAATTGAATCGGTCGGATTTTTGGACGAAAATGCAAAATCCCGTAGGGCTGTTATGCAGAAAAATTCTGGTTTTGGAAAGTTTCGAAAATTCATATCTTTTGATCCGTAAGTCGGTTTTGACCCCCGTTCGAAGCGTTGGAAAGCTAACGAGATGTTCTTTCTAGGAAAAATGGTTTTGAGGTCTATATCTGGTTCAATTATAGCAGAAAATTGAAAGTTGTTTATGTTGTGCTGAGTTGTATTTGTTGTGTTGATGTTGTTAATTGTATGTCGTTCATATGTCGCATACATTGCATTGTTTAAGTTGGCCTTGATGGCATTGATTAAGTTGGCCCTTGATGACACCTGTTTAAGTTGAAAATGCCTCGATAACCTGTCGTATGTTTAAGTTGGGAGTTTTACTCTGATGGTACCACATGCATATGCATAGTCGAGTCGCATCCTGTGTCGCATTATTTATGTTGTTTGTGTTGATTGTGTTTGTTGAAGTTAAGTAAGTTGTTTATGTTGTCCAAATTGATAAAGTTGTTTATGTTGCTTAAGTTGATAAAGTTGTTTGCGTTGTTTAAGTTGACGAAGTCGATTATGTTGATGTTGAAGAAGTTGAATATGTTGGGTATATTTGTTGAAGTTGATGAAGGTGTTTACGTCGATTTTAGAGTTGAAGTTGGTTATGTTGATTAGGTTGATTTTAGTGATTATGTCGTAAATGTTGATATGTGTAATAAGTCGATAAAGTATGTTGATAAATTGTGGGTGATTGTTAAGTTGTTGTTGTTGTTGGATAGTAGTGAAATTATATGATTCTATTTAACGTATTAATTACCATACTCTTGTTTATATTGTTCGATATCTCACCCCTTCTGTTTGAATGTTACCCCTATGTTGGTAACGTGCAGGTTAGCAGAGATGAAGGTCGTTCATCTTCATTAGTTGAGTCGGTGATGTCGCTCTGATACGTAGCACTCGGGGGGGATGACGCGTGTCTTATTTGCTTATTTGTTTACATGCTGAATTTTTAAGTAGAATTGCCGAAGAATACTTTGTGGCTTATTTTAAAGTTGTTTTAAATTGTTTCCATGAAAATATATTGTTACTAAGTTGTTTAAGTTGAACAAATGTTATATCATGTAAAAGTTGAATGTTAGAGAATCCGCTACGTGGTTGTAAAAGTTGTTGTTATAGTTTCATCTGAACCGAAAGTGTTATGTATCAATGTACTATTTGATTTAAATGAATAAGTTTTTAAAGTTGTAAAAATGTGGCATCCTATTTGTGTACTTGTTGATTGAATTTTACTACTCTGATTTTCAATATAATTGCCGGGTAGAAATGGGGTGTTACATGTTACATCAAAATCCACGGTTGGGCACCCGTTAACCAGTACAGAGGAGTAGCTATTAAAAACCCCTAAGTCCATCCATCTCAGCCATGAATTACCGAACCCCATAATTTTCATGACATCTCGTAAGTACTTCCAATCGACACAGTCGTAAGCTTTAGCAAAATCGACCTTTAGGAGCATAAAATCTTTCTTTGAACGTTTAGCAAAGTCAATGGCTTCATTTACAACAAGGACTCCATCTAACAAATTTCTTCCTTCTATGACCGCCGTTTGAGTGTTTGATATGATATTTCCAATTTTCTTTTTAAGTTTGGAAGCAAGAATCTTTGACACTACTTTATATACCGAGCTAACTAGTGATATAGGCCTGTAATCATCCAAAATCTTAGGGTTCTCAGCTTTGGGAATAAGCACCACAAATGAAGAAGCAAACACCTTGTGTAATTTGTCACCCTTGAAAAATTCCATAATACAATTTGTGAAGTCATTACCAACTATACTCCAACACTTCTTGAGAAACTCAAAGCTGAATCCGTCAGGACCAGGACTACGGTCCCCAGCGCACTCGAATACAACTCTTCTGATTTCTTCTATATCCACTACAGATTCTAGCTCATCCCTGTCCGACCTAGAAAGGCACTTGAAACCTGCTTCTCCCACATATGGAAAAGGTCTTGAGGCTCTGGAAAACCTCTTAGCAAAGTGATTTTTGATAGCCTCTTTGACCCCTTGAACATCCTCCACAGATTTTCCATTAACACTTACAGAATTGATGGTATTCAAATTGATACGATTTCTTAATGCTGCATGAAAGAACTTAGTGTTAACGTCACCATCAACACTCCATTTTAACTTAGATTTTTGCTTTAAAATACTTTCTTTAATTCTCAGTGATCTCCATAAATCGTCTTCCGCAGAATTTCTATTCTCCAGATCCTCTGCTGAAATGCCACCTCTTTTTGAGACTATAAGATCTTCTACCTCATTGATAATACCTGTATCTGTCTTGATTTTGGTGTCAACCCAGCCGAATACATTAATATTCCACCATCGGAGTTTCTCTCTAAGGTTCTGCATCTTCTTGGCCAAAATGAAAGATGCCTGCCCTGTTACCTTATATTCATCCCATTCTTTTTTGACAAAATCCATGAAACTTGTATGTTCAAACCAACATGACATAACCTTGAACGGTTTAGGCCCCGTGTTTGTATTTTTTGCTAAAATGCACACCGACCTATGATTTGATATGTCTCGGTCTCCAATCTTTTGACACACCATGTTCCATTCATTAAATACTCCAGGGGTGACAATGAATCTGTCGAGACGGCTACATATCTTGCCCTTAGCTTTAAATCATGAGTAATTATTTCCACTCAAAGGCAAGTCCACACACCCGATCATATTAATGAACTCTGAGAATTCTTCCATATATCTTCTGTTAAAACTGGAATAACATATTTGTTCAGCAGGACACTTTATTGAGTTAAAGTCACCACCAAGGATCCACTCTCCAGGTTCCAAACTGTTTTTAAGATTGATAAGACTAGACCAGAGCTCCCTTTTCTCCAAAATGTTACAGGGAGAGTAAATATTAAAGAAATAACATTTCAAACCTCTCCAATATGCTTGCAAACCTAAAAATCCTTTGCCCCTATAGCTGCAAATAGGATCCACGACTCCGTCTTTCCATATAGTTACGATACCTCCTGAAAGGCCAGTAGAACTAGTAGCTGACCACTGACAAGATCTGTCTCCCCATATACTGAACACCGTCTCATCAGACATCTTTGTTCTTTTAGTTTCCTGTAGAAAACATATTTCAGCTCCTACCTTATTTAGTGTATCTCTAATTTTCTTTCGCTTCAAAACACCCCCACACCCTCTTATGTTGTATGTTACTATATTCATATAGAACCAATAGCTACCACCTTCTTCACTTTCTTCGATTTTCTGTCAACCACTTCTAGATTTCTCAGAATAGTTTCGAAAACTTCATCATCTTCTTCTGCTTCTATTCCTAAACTTTTAATAGCCTCCCAAACTCTAGAAGGGAGACTTTCTAATTTCTTCTTAATCCTTGAATTGTTCTGGAGGAAACCAGAATCACTCATAGAATTGTCAATAGAACCAGATCCCTTAAAGACAGGAGCACAAGCCTGATTTTCCTCTGTTTTACCACTCTGTCTATGTTGCTCCCTAATAGTCCTAGAGGTCGAACAATCAGCCCGCAGAGAAGGGTTGCAAGGAATTTTTATCCTCTTGTAAATATCTTCCATAAGTATCTTTTTCATCCTCATAGAAGACCCACCTTTAACTTCAGCAGCCACATAATCACTATCACCTCTCTGCACCTCTTGGAAAGAAGACGTATTAACAACTTTAGATATGCCTCCACATGCTAACCTATTCTCATCAACAAACGTGGATATGACAGTATTGTCCCCTCGTTTTAGTTTCACAAGGGAACATGTCACATGATCATGGCTATAGACTATATTACGACTTTTATCAGCACTATCACCCTCTCTTTCTCCAACCTTCGAGTCTGACTTGTCTCTATCTTGAGATAAAATTTGATTCTCAGAGTGGGTTGTATCGCCTCTTTCCTCGCCTCTGATACAACTGGTGGCAGCTGGATCCACCTTACCAGAGAGCTCAATCTCTTCATCGCTTACTTCCGTAGTATGATCGTTAAATGAATTCCTTAATTCACCTGCTGTCGAAATAGGGGAGAAGGACTCAGGTAATTTGGATTGAGTGCTAAGAACCCTAGATGAACTATCCCAAAACTCCCCTTCAATTTCCTGATCTGATTCGGAATCCACAACATCTGAGCTATCTTCTTCAAAGCATGACACTTTGGAGATACCTTGATCCCTATTATAAGGCCCAAAGGAATTCTCCACAATCTTAATTCTATAGACGGTATCATTCACATCAATATTAACTACTTCATTAAGACTCATGGCAAATTTAGTCCTAATCAGGATTCTAGCGACGTCAAACCTCAGATGTTTCCTTGTCTCTTCGTCCATCTTTATAAATGCACCAGTAGTAGCAGCTAAAAATTTGAAAAATTTTGCTCCCCAAACGTGGCAAGGGAGACCAAAGATCTTGACCCAAGTGAGTCTCTCTTGGTCAACATCGATAGGAGACCAAGGGCGGATTTCAGAGAACCACTTAGAGACCCATCTGATGTCCTCTGTAATCAACTTTTGAATATCACCCGGGTTATCTTCTTCTAAGAGGCAAAGATTAGCCCCCATAGGTGTTATCTTAATGTTGAAGAAACCTTCCATTTGAAACGTATCCGAAACCTCAACAGCTGATCCCGGAATCTCCAGCACACCAGTGAAAGCTTGCTTAAACCTCTCTAGTTCTTCATTGTTAACTTTAAAGCTCAAATGGGCAAAAGAAGGTTTGTCACCCATAAGAACCTGGTTCGAAATGGCATTAGCCCCGATGCTACTACGTTCCCCTTTAGCTATCTGAGCGAAAGAAACTCTCCTATCAATCCTGCGACATTCCAAAGGTTTAAAAGACGGACCTCCTACATGTTCCTTATCCTGATTCCATTTTTTCGTATAGGGCATTCCACCATCGTTCTTGTGTTCTCTTCGAAATCTTGGCAAATTAGCGAAAATCTTAGTGCCATTAATGACAATGTTGTCAAGATTAATGGCCATAAGATCTTCGTCTTCGACTTTTTTGAACCTCACAAAACCAAACCTCTTACCCCTAATATCTAATCTTCCCGGAATAAAAACTTCCAAAATGAAACCATATTCCTTAAAGATGTCATACATTTTTTTTGCATCGAATGAATCTGGAAACTCAGTAAAGAAGAACGATGAAGCTTCTTTCCAGTCTAGATCTGTAACCTTACCATTATTATTTTTCCAGATCGACATTTTCCCCAAAATTTGATTCCGAGCCTTCTTCTTCCCTACTTCCACCCATGTCCCTTTGTTGTGGCCGGTGACATTATAGAGCCCCATATGACACATCCAGAGAACCTGAACCGAAAGATCAAATATATTCGATGCTAACCAAGGCGCCTCAGATCCACTACAGTTACCAAAAATCCAGGTCGAGAAACCCAGATTTGACGCGTTACCAAGTAATAGGAAGGAGACTGAGAAAGATGACCCTAAGGGAGGAAGGTCCCTAATCCGAAGATTAGGACTTTAAACCAAACCCTTAAAGATCAAAACAGTACACCTACCCAAAACCTAGGAACCGAAATCCAAATTGAAAGATAACTTAGTGAACCTGATACATATTTCTGTGAACTTAGTTGAAGAAGATGAGGCGATTTTATTTTGTTGAAGAAGATAAGGCGGTTATTTGAAAAACATTACAAGAGCCTTCTGAGATGTGTGTAATAAGTCATTAACTATTTGTGTCGTAGTTAATAATTTTAGATCAAAATTTTAAATATTTCTAAAATAAATTTTAGAAGACAATGTGTTATTTATTATTCATTTATATGTTTAAAAAGAAGAAAATAAAGGCCAAGTCATTTTTTTTAAAACATCTAACAAAATGGATTAATAAAAAAGACATAAAAAATGCCAAATTAGTACAGTGACAATCACTACAATACCACCAAGCTAAAAAAACACAGCTGCAACACTAAACTTAATAGACTAAATTCCACCCAAACAGCCAAGACTACATTAGAATTGAAAACACAAAAACTTAAAAATTAAAAACAAATAAATAACAATAAAAACTTCAGATTATTTATTATTGGTAAAAAGATTTCATAAATTAAAGAGAAGAAAAAAAGTTGGTGGTTGTTTATCAGATGTGTTTTAGAGTGTCACGTAGCATAACATGAGTGGTTCGATTTATCAGATGATCCAAAATGAATAAACGGTAAAGTGTAAGGTTGGTGGTTGTTTAATAAATATGAGAGATGATGAAAGTGAAAAAGTTGCGGAGTAGAGTACCCATAGACCTGCTACATTTCCCTGCAAATACATCTTATTTTGCTTTCTTTTGCTGTGCATCAGTCTTTTTAAAACAAATACGTAGCCTCTTTTTTATATATTAAGTACTATTGTTATGTGTAACCAGATTTCCTTCTAATACATTTCAGTTTATGTGGTTATTAATCATTACATAATTAAATTTATAATTTCATCAAGTTCTCATATAAAACAAAAATTGAAAGAGAAAATGGATGATGCACTGACAGTGTAAATTTTTTTTTACACTGTCAACTAATCACGACCATGAATTCCGCCAAGTCAGACTGTAATTTTTAAAAAATTTAAATGACACGGCAAAATGATATATTTCTATTGGATGACAGTGTAAATTGAAAAACAAAACATGATTTATTAATTTCACTTTTTCACTTTTAAAAACAAATAATTAAATTGATAAGAATGTTAGGATATTGATTCATTCATTGATCAAATTATTGAGTTATTACTCGGATCATATGACTAAATCAAATTAAACTAAATAATTCGTTAGATAAATTAATCTTTATAAAATTTATAATTATTAAATTAGTCGAACCGGATAATTTGATCTTTAAAAAATCAAAATACTTATAAAATTTTTGAATTTTTAAATATCATAATTTCACATTTCAATTTTTAAATTCAAATTCTAATCACGCAATATAAAATACAAATTCAACTAAATTTTAAATAAAATTTAACTGCAACATAACAAAATAAAAAAGTCTCTTATAAATTTAATTTTAATAAGAGAAAGTTGTTCTAAATAATTTATTTTTGTAAGCAAGTTGATTCAATAAAACGAGAACTAAGGGTTCTCGAACCTGTTTACAAAAAGAACGAGAGAGAAACTCTCGACAAAAAAAGATATTGAAAACCAATTGATCCTACGAAAAGTAATACAATGGATTTTTACAAAAATCGTAAAAATTACAATTGGTTTTAGTAATATCACCTATAAAGGACCACTTCCAAGATGTAAACTTGATGTTCCAAACTGTATCAAGGACATTCCACCCTTGATTTTCGAAAATAATACTATTCCTTAGATACCACAAATTCCAACACACCGCCAACCAAATTACACCCGCTTTCCCTTTTTTGACTTTCCGAGATTTACAAAAAATAAACCACCTCAAAAAACTATCTTGGAAGCTCCCTACTACTAAAGCCGAAATATCCACAGAACCAATCCACTCCCTAATCTCCCTCCAAATCAAATTCCCCACTGTACACCCCAAAAAAGAATGATCCAACGTTTCTTCTACCGAAGAGCAAAACATACAAGCAGTAGAAGAAGAATCGGGAAAAATAATACCTCGCACCTTGAGATTATCAATAGCCGGAAGTCTGTTCTTGAATAACTGCCACCCGAATGCCTTAACTTTAGTAGGAACCCCGACTTCCATAATAATTTCCAACAAGTCTCCTCAGCCGATCCTACTAGCCTATTTGCCGCAGAGCTACCAACCCAAAAAAAAAAACCCAGACGGAACAAGCAGGTCAACCGAAGAAGCAGGTTGCAAAGCAATCCCGCTACCAGGGACTAACCCGTCTGAGGCCTGAAACATTCTGCTATCCAAAACCTGCAGGCGATCACAAACAGAGTCATTACAAACGCAGCGCAACGAAGTGGGAACCGAAACGTCTGCAGGAACATCAGCAGTAGGGACCGAAACAGCTGCAGAAACAGCAGCAACAGGGAGGCTACACTGCCAACTTGAATCATCTGCAGAAACAGAATTATATACAGCAGCAACAGAGAGACTGCTAAGGTCACTGGAAACTGCAGTAATAGAGTTAATACTATGCCTATTAGAAGTAGCCCCATTAAACCTGCAGTTCTGAATTAATTCAACGAACAACCTCACTGAATATCCAACTTCAATATCCGCTTTCCAATTAACATTATCACGGGCGGACGATGAAGGACCATGAACATCCAACAACGAACGTAAAATCAACAACTCAGACTCCGCCGCCGCACATAACCCCTGATTAATACCCAATTCACTCCAAACCCAACTCCCATTAACCCAACCTCCCATAGCTCCCATCGATACATTTTTGAGCTCTGAGACCACAAAAGCAAGAGGAAATCTATCCTTAAGGCAACAATTATCCAACCAATAAGCATACCAAAAAGACTTCGTCATTCCATTTCCTATCTCAAAATCACAATTCTTAGTAAAGCAATCTTCCTCTAACTTCTTATCAATAATGCCCAAATCTTTCCACCACACGAACAAGAACCCTTGTTTTCATAAGAATTAACCTCGCTAATTAAGACCGAGTTGATGTCACCATAGTGGGCTTTCAATAACCTATACCACAAAGAGTCTGTTCCGATAAGAATACGCCATCTCCATTTGAGAAGGAGAGCCATGTTGAAATCCTCAATCCTTCTAATCCCCAAGCCACCTTTTTCGAAAGCTTACAAACATCATTCCAACCTACCCAATAAATCCTCCGCCTCCCCTCCGTGCCTCCCCATAAAAAGTTACTTTGCAAACTTGTGATTTCCTTCGCAATCTTCACCGACATCCTATAAAAAGAAAGCCAAAAAATCGATAAGGAACACAAAACCGACTTAAGAAGAGTAATTCTACCGCCAATACTAAGGAACCGATTCTTCCAATTGTCTAAACGCCTCTTAAACTTATCCACCAAAGGCTTCCAAGTTGAGATTCTTCTTGGGCTAAAACCAATAGGGATCCCAAGAAAGTTAAAATTGGAACCCTCCACTTTACAAGATAGGAAATAGGTCGCGGCTTCCAAGAAACGAGGATTCAAATTGATTCCAATCAACTTGCTGTTGTGACAGTTGATACCCAAACCCGACGCAATTTCGAAACTTATAAGAACCGCCTTGAAAGCCCAAATTTTATTCCAAGACGATTCCCCAATCAATAATGTATCATCCGTAAATTGAAGGATATCCACTGAACACAATCTATTAATAACCGCTCCTCCATACACCCCTATATCCACTGCCTTCTTAATCAACCCCGAAAGATCACCCTCCGCCGCAATCATAAAAATGAAAGGTGATAGCGGGTCTCCTTGTCTCAAACCCCTCTCCACCCTAAAATCCTTCGTTGGACTCCCATTCACAAGCACCGACATATTACTATTGAATACCAATAATTTCATCCATCTCATCCATCTCCCACCAAAACCCATCCTTCTCATCATATATCTAATAAAATTCCAACTAACCTTGTCATAAGCTTTTTCGAAATCCACCTTAAAAAGAATATCACTCTTACCTTCCTTAGAGTAAAAGTCAACCAATTCATTAGCAATCACCACCCCGTCAAGAAGTTGCCTTCCGGGAACAAAAGCACTTTGACACGGAGAAATCAAAGAATCCAACACCCTCTTCAAGCACTAAAGGATTCGGAACCTTCGGAATCAAAGTCAAGAAGGACGAAATGATAGATTTAGAGAGATTCAAATCCGAGTGGAAACCATTAAAGAAATTCACAAAATTGTCCTTCAAGAAAAACCAACATTTCCGAAAGAACATAAGCGAAAACCCATCGGGACCCGGACTCTTCGTCCCCTCACAACTCCAAACCGCCTCCTTAATCTCCCCCTCGGAAAATGGAGCTTCAAGATAAGCATTTTCCAAGGGCGTGAGAGATAACAAAGGAATACCGTCTAACAAAGGTCTCTCGACATCATCTTCCTTAAATTTATTAAAGATATGATCGAACACCTCCTTCTTCACCGAACCTACCGATTCCACAATGCCATTGTAGTTATTAATCATACCAATATGGTTCCTCCTCCTCCTCTCCTTCAACACTTTGTGAAAAAAAACTACTATTATTATCACCATCATTAATCCATTTCAACCGCGCCTTTTGAATTAACATGTTCTCCTTTATCTTTAAGTTTAACCAAAACCGAATAGTCGCTTCTTTCCTCTTCCCTAAAACCCCATCTACCTCATGCTCATCCACATGGATTAAAATATAATCCGCCTCATTCACCTCCCTAACCCCTCCTCCACTTCCAATTCGTACCTCCCAAAAACATTAATAGTCCACCACTTTAAACTACCTTTGATCAATCTCAATTTCTCCTTCATCACAAAGTTGCTCCTACCGTTAACCACCAATTTCTTCCATTCCTTTTCCACAAAAGGGATAAAATCTTTGTTATCAAACCATTCGTTGTTGAACTTAAACGACTTCGGACCCCAATCCTTACTATCCACTACCAACCAAATCGGACAATGATCTGATAAATCCCTCTCACCAATCAATTGACCCACAATCCCCCATCTGTTCACAATAGCGTCCGACACTAGGAAACAGTCGATTCTGCTTATAGCCTTCCCGTCTCCACTATACCAACTGAATCTCTTTCCTTTACAAGGAACATCCACCAACAAGCTCTTATCAATAAACATCCCAAACTCCTTCATCTCCGAACTTCTATTCCAACTAGATTTGCCTTTCCTTTCAAAATTATTCTTCACCACATTAAAATCACCACACATTACTCACTCCCCATCCATATTTCTGGACTTGAAATCTAATAAAGAATTCCACAATACCCTCTAATCAGATAACTCACAAGGAGAATAAACATTCACAATGTAATATAAAAAGCTCTTCCACATCACTTTAATACCCAAGTACCTCTCCCCTCTAAAGCTACACACAACTTCTATATCTCCTTCCTACCACAATATAGCAAGCCCACCCGAGGCACCTCTAGATTCAAGAAAAGAAAAACCAACCTTCTCCCTACTCCAAAAACTCTTGACCACACCCTTCTACATAGTAGACAGCTTAGTTTCCTGTAATAAAAACAAATCCCCCTTCCCTTTTTTGATGATCTGACTAATTCTTCTTCTCTTCAAGAGAGGCCCACCTCCTCTAATATTCAATGATCCGATAATCATTATAAACCATTGTTGTTCTCCCTTCTTATTAGCATTCTCTTCTTGTCCACCTTTTCCTTCTCCATAGTTCTCTCCCTATACCCTTCCTTCGCACCCTTTGATGTCACTCCTAATCTGTCCATCACCTTCCATAACTTATCTCCGGCGTTGTTATTCATATTCTCCCACATCTTTAGATTATTCCTTTGGATTATTGATTCTTCCGATTGATCCCAATAAATTACCGGGGCTGCCGCATTATTGACTTCATTAATAACTTGCGTGGAACCTCCAACAGTTAACGACATAAAAACCTGAGCCGAAATGGGAGCAACGCATTTCGGTCCCGTTTTTAAAGTCCTCTGCATCCTTCTTCCCATTCTCTTTTTACGCAATTCTCCCTCATCGACACAAAGTTTATACTTCACCGATTTAGTTCTCCTCCTTCTCTTGAGATACGCATTCTCCACAGCCTCTTGTAAAAGACCCACCGGCTCCAGGCTGCAACCTACAAAAGTTCCTGCAGAACACAGAACAGGAACTGCAGAAGAAACCTCCACGCCCGCGACGCCAACTGCAGCACCAAACTTGCCAGAACAACTAGCATTCACCCCTCCGGAGATTTGTTTCAGGCCTTCAACAGCCGCATAAAATCTGCCTTCAGTAGCCTTGGAAACCGACACAGAAACAGACCCAGTAGCTGAAAAATCCTCAACATCGTCCGCACTTACAGTCCGAACAGGAGGCCCTGGATTGCCATACAAAACGTCAAAATCTGATCCGAAATCTTCAATGGAATCAAGCTCTTCTTCCCCTACAGTTCTGTCGTCCAAAAACAACCCAGAAGCTTCAGAGTTCGAACACTCAAACTTGCTACTCTTACAATTCGACAACGCCTGTAGAATCCTGACCGGACTGTAAGTGTCTTCCTTGAGTATAATCGGGAAGACCTCTCCATCAATCTCCACGTACACCAATTCCTTTAAACTTTCAGCACATGACATCTTCACCATAATTCTCCCCACATCCAAATTCAAGGCTTTCATTGTACTGTCATCCGCACAAACGAAAATAACAATAGAACTGCCCAACTCAATGAAAAAGTCCAGGTTCCAAGCGTGAAAAGGCACTCCATAAACCCTAACCCACATAACTCTCTCATCATCCACCGTCCACACGTCTCATGGTTTGATTTCAAAAAACCATTTTTTTCCACCATGATTCGCCGTTACGCAATAACTCCTTAATAAATCCTTCTTCAATGTCTTCCAACAAACACAAATTACCACCCATCAGAGTAACTTTAATCGTGTATACGCCTTCTAACTCAAAAAGAGTTTGTAAATTATAAGTGGAACCAGGGGACACAACCCTTCCCACATAGGCCTTCTTCAATCTATCGCAATCCACCTGTTTTAAATTGAAACTCAACGTTGTCTTCTTTCCGGTCGGATGTAGTTCCTGCCCCTTTTGGGTCACAACTTCTGCATAAGATTTATTTCCCACAAAAAAGTCTCTTCCCATATCACCACCGAGCGTCCCCTTCTTTAAACCATACACACCAAATCTCGCCTCAACACCCGTTATACCCTTTGATCTTTGATTCTGGCCCGATCTCTCAAATCTAGGAAGGTTTGCGTGAATCTTCTTCCCGTCAATCAAAATGTTGTCTAATTTTACCGCCAAAAGCCTTGCATCTCCCCCCTCACGAAACCTCGAAAAACAAAAACGTTTCCCCCGTCTATTCCTCTTCGAATAAAGTCTCTTTAGATTTAGATTTTATTTTAAAAAAAATCAAAACGACGCCGTTTTGTATGGAAAAAAACAAACATCAAACCTGCTGATTTGTCGGTTCTGTCTGGTTCTCATTGGTTAAATATTTTACTCAATTAAATAATCAGACCAGACTAATGACTCCCTCCAATTTCTAGTTCGACCTGCCAATTCGATTCGGTTTTTAAAACCCTAGTCTTAATAAGCCATTATAATTGTAAATTTAATATATCTTAATATTTTAAGTCTTTTAGCTTGAGGATTTGACATTTCGTCAATTTTTATTATGAAAATAATTTTAAAATACCTTAGATGATTTTAACAAGTTATTATTCGTCACTTGTTAGTATACTTAAAAATTTTGAATTCTAATAAATATCTAATAAAAATATGAAGCAGATGGAATCAAGTGGAGTCTATTTGGGAATTCTAATAATCTTTGTTGCTCTGACTTTGGAAAGGTCAAGAGCTTGAAGAATGAATTCAGGGTTTTATTCAAGATTTTTATTGGTTGTCTTAATTCAAAGAGAGGGAAGCACTGATCAAATTTCTTGGGATCAAAAACACTTCTTTTCTACTTGAAGAATAAAGATAACATAAATTCGTCAGCCTACACTTTCCATCATCTTATGCTAGACTTTTCTCAGAATTATTCTTTCAGGGTCGTCTAATTAATGCCCTGAAAAAACATGTCTGACAATGAGGATTCAGAGGAGACTTATGGAAAGGAAGTATTATTATTTCAAAGGTACCTCTCTATGTTAGATGTACAAATCCAAACTATCTTAAGGCTTCTAACAAGAGAAATCAGTTGTCTTAAGATGTTCAGATACCCTCCAAGAAGAAATTTGTTCATTAGAAGGAGATTGAGAAAAAAATTGAGGAAGTCATTGCTGCTACTGAACTAATGCCTTCCAAAACTAGGAGTGGAAAGACCCCTTAGAAAGTTGCTTTTGTGTCTCTCATATCAGAAGGGCCTAAAAGGAAGAAGAGATTGAGGAAATTGGTAGAGTTAGAAGATGACGAAGAGGATGCAGGGGCATCATTTATTAGCAAGAAAAAAAATTGCAGATGTCCCAGTGAAATCATCACCACCAATATCATCACCATCATCTTCATTGGTATCTTCAGTATCATCATCAAATTCTACCCCGGATGAAACACATTCTTCATCATTAACCAAAGTTGGATTGCTTGAAGTTCCACTTCCACCTAATTCAACATTTCGACCACCACCACCACTTTGAACAACATTAGTAACAACAACATCAACTTCCACAACAATTTTAACAATAACATCATCTTACTCAACATTAACTTCAGTTTGAATACACTACTAAAAAATTTGCGTTTAGTGACCGAATTAGAGACCGAAAAATCCTAAAAACCGGTCACTATAACATTTAGCGACCAATAACGCGACTACCAAATTTCGGTTGGAAAATTGCTAGTCGCTAAACTTTAGAGACGAATTTAGTGACCGAAATTAGTGACTGATTTTAGCGACTGAAATTAGTGACCGATTTTAGTGACCATTTTCAATTGTTTAAAATCTTAATAAAATAAAAGTATTGTCTCTAGCAAGAACCAAACCAATGAACTTTTCTTTGTGAGACATTCCGGTGTCCACTAAGCCATTTGGTTTTTGTTGTATAATTTACATTTGAAATGTATATATTATTAATGAAATAGAACTTTCAAATATTATTTAAAAAGATTCTTACACTAATTGTCATTAAATATATATTTTATCTAAATTAATAAATTTGTATGAGTTAATTATTTATATAAATATATGTTTTATTTGTTAAAACAATAAAAATGTAAAATTTTGACTAAAAAATTAAAAAAAAAAATAAAAGGAGAAAATTGGGAGGGAAGCAACTTAATAATGAAAAAATAAAAAAAAGTAGTGACCGAAATATCGGTCACTGAATTTTTTTATGAATTATTTATATAAAAACAATTATTTGAGACTGAAAATTATGGTCACAAAATATTAGTCGCTAGTTCGGTGGGTAATTTTATTTAGTGACCGATTTAGTGACTTTTAAAATTTTACTAATATGATGTCTAATTTTGGTGGCTAATTCAGTCACTAGAGTGACCGAAAATTTCCAGTCACTAATTCGGTCACTAAAAGCGAATTTTTTAGTAGTGATATTTTCCTCATTAGGATCTTCAGTTATCCATTCATCATCTTTACACAAGAGAATATACAAGAAAAACATCCAGGTGAAACATATAAGAAAATACGTGCACAACAAATGATTGATTTACGAGAACAAACGCGAACAAAGCAAGAGACATAATAAACACACGTCGTCTATAACGGGATAAAGGGAGGAAGAAACTTTGCTAAAACAAAAGACTAGGAGAAAGGCTTTCTAATTCTCGTACAAGCAAAAAAATGGGAGGGGGGATTTCTAAATAAAATAAAATCTTTTGGGGAATTTGGGACTTTTTTGGGTTTAAAAAAAACAAAATTCAAAAAAATTTATAGACTCGCGAGTCTATACGAGTTTATGCGGGTTTACCCGAGTCTATTCGAGTCTATCAAAAAATAATTATATGATCGAGTCAACTCGTTTTCGCTTCCTAGACTCGTACGAGTTTACGACTCTACCCGCGAGTTCGACAACCATGCTTGAGGGTACGTAGGCATAGAGTTGTAAAACTCTAACGAGTACCATATTAAAAAATATTTTCTTTGTCCTTCCTTTTAATAAAACATTTTCCTAAATAAAGACATATTCCTTATAAATAAATTAATTAAGCAGTTACTTAATAAGTAAGCAAACATTCCCTTAGGCAAGCAATAACCCCGGGATTAGAGAAGGACACTACTACAAAACGGAAAAACAACAACGCCAGGTTTACAACGGCATCCTATACACCGTTCTTATAGTGCGTACTGGATGCACGCGCATTATTTTAATTAGAAATCTCAAGGGTATAATAACGGTTTTTATGAAAACCATGGTGATACAATCTAGCTATCATGGGTTCGAACCCCACCGCCCTCAAATAGTTTATCCCTTTGATGTAAATGCTCCCTTTTTAAGTTTTATTAATATTTAACTAAAAACTAATAAGGATATCACGACGGATATTTATCAAAACCGTTGTTACAAATTGAAGCTTCTTTTTATGTATTTTAAACACCAAGTATATATATCAATTTATCCATTGAAACAACCCTAACACCAACGCCGTCACCATTGTCGGGAAGAAGACAACAACAACAACAGCAAAGTGTTATACTTTAAGGTGTTGCAATGTCACATTTGAAGACAAAATCATCCAAAGGTGTTTCTACGTCTTGTTCCAGTGTAAAATCTCGATCTGGAAATTTTTGTGGTTGTGATGGTCGTATGGTTTCGTATCAATGCAAGAAGGGACAAAATAAAGGAAGGCTTTTTTGGAGATGTTCATTTTGGAGGAGCGATGAAACATGTAATTTGTTCATATGGGATGAAGACGTGGGAGAAAGAGATGGAAATGACGATGAGAGCATTATGAAGTCAGAGTTGGAAGTTGTGGGCTATCTGAAGGTTATGTATGAGGATTTAAAGAAAAAGAACAAGAATTTGAAGAACAAACTGAAATCAGAGATATTTTCTGGAAATATCAAGATGTTATGTTTTTTTGTCTCCTTTATGTTTAATATTTACTTTGTTATGAAATGTAATAGTTGAATTAGGGTTCGAATTACATTGTTGATGTTTAAACCGCAGATGCATTGTGAATTACATTGTTAATGTTTAAACTGCAGATGCATTAAGTTAGAAGTTAAGGCGCACCTTTTCTTTTTTATTTATTTTAAAATTCATAAATAAAAGGGTTATCACTACGTTCTTCTGGTTAACCGTAGTGATATATTTATAATAAATAAATACCTATGTGTACGGTTTTTATTTATTTTAAAATTCACAGATAAAAGGGTTATCACTACGGTTATTCTGGTAAACCGTAGTGATATATTTATAATAAAATAAATACATATCTATACGGTTGTTATTGTTAACCGTTGTGAAATAGTTTACCCATATATAAGCGAAATAACTTTCACTTAATTGACAGTAACGCCGTTGCCTTCAAAGTGAAACCCTAGAACCCATTTTTTCTCTTCGTTTTCACCATTAGCCGTGAATCTTGTGCTTCATACATTAAGGTATTCTTCTTCTTCCATCTATTGTTAGATATTTCCCATTATCTCGTTTGTTGCATGTTGTTTTTGTTGATTGTTCTCATTTTTTCAGATTTGTTTTCACTACCTTAACAAAGACCATACTTTGGAAACTTCATAATGTTTGTGTTGCTATGGAAAAATGTATAAGAAGCATGAAGCTATGATGGAAACTTTATCCACCTTGTACCTTTTCTTCATAGCATCACGAACAAGATGTTAGTAAATGAAGAAACAACAGTGTAAGCAAACTTTATCTAGTTTTAGAAGCAACGAAAAGAAGTATAAGAAGTATGAAGCTTTTGTGTAAGCTTCTTCCTCCTTATATTTATTTTTCATGGCTTCCCAAACTAGTTCAACATCATAATTGATTCTTGTTCCGCGATTAGTTTCATTAAAAGGTGCGTTATTCCTGTTCCTCTCTTTACTCATCATTGGATTATGGTTTTAGGGTTTGTTTTCAACTGAGGATGCTCATTTTTGAAGTATGCTTTGTTTCCTTTCAGGTTAAGGGGATGATACAGGGTGATGATGCTGGTGGAAGTAAGCGTATTATATCAGTTTATAATTTCTGGATCTGGTATAGAATGTTGTTTGAGTTTATCATATTCTATTTACATTGTTTGTTTAACTAACCCTCACTTAAAGTTTACTGGTGGTAGCATGCGTATTATATGAGTTTATAATATCTGGATCTGGTATAGAATTTTGTTTGAGTTTATTATATTCTATGTAGATTGTTTGTTTCACTAACCCTCACTTAAAATACATTCAGTTAATTTGACATAGATACTTATAATCTGCAAATTAAGTTGTATTTGAAAACCAACTTAAACAAACCAATGTTGTTTTCTGATTGCATGCCTCTCATCATTTATCTCACGTTCTTTTATATATAGATTATGGTATAATGATCTCGCTCCTTAGATGCATCGCCATCTTCCAATATAGTTAAATCAAAGATGAGGCAAATTATCCGATGTCTTGTTTATCTTATGGAAATTTAACTATAATCGAAGATAGCGATATATCGAAGGAGTCAGATCAATAAACCACAATATATGTAAAAGAGCGTGAAATGCACGATGAGACGAATGCAATCAGAAAACAACATTGGTTTGTTTAAGTTGGTTTTCAAGAACAATTTAATTTGCAGATTATAGACATCTTTATCAAATTTAATCCATGTATATTTATTTAGTGAGGTGTTTGGAAAACAAGCAATCTACATTTAATATAATAAACTTAGGGTACTTACAACAACAGCTATATATTGTAACCGATATCATAAGTAATTTATGTTTTATATAAATTCGCTACTTATGGGTTTCGAACCCAGAACTTAAGTGTATGTATCGCAACGGTTTATTATCATAACCGTTGTGATATATGGCGTGCGTCCTGCCTTTCAACAACGATTTCCAGACCGTTGTAGAAACAACGAACTTACAACGACAATCTACATAACAACGCCTTCGCCCGCGTCATTATATGTCATTCCCAACCGTTGTTAAATGGGTTTTTCGTAGTAGTGGGATCTCATTGAGTACAGCGAAAGTGAGGGGTGTCTAACACTTTCCCCTTGCTTAATTGACTTCCGAACCTAGTCTGTCACCCTTAGTTATTAGGTTTTATCATTATTTTCATGTTCCTTAAGAACGAATAAAAGGATGGTGGAGACTCTGTAATTTTCTAGCCGCAACATGCTTCATGATGCTTTACTTGCTTCTTCATATTCAGAAATATGCTTTCATAATGGATGTTTTCTTATGTTTCACGCAGATCACTAATGGTAGTTTTCTGAGCGTTGATATCTCATGAAATGAACAACATATATTTGATCAATAGAATCACTAATGGTTTTTTATGTTTAATTTAGGTAAAATACTTTAACCCTCGTTTTAATAGAAAACCGAGGTAAAAAAACCTCTGATTTTTTTTTACATTTCATCGATTACAAAGAGCATTTACAAATAAAAAAGAAATGTTTTTGGATTGTTGGTTCCTTGTTTTTCCCCCCGGTTATAAGGAAAAACCGAGGTAATATGTTGTTTTTATATTAAAAAAAAATAGTAATGATCATCGCGCCTTGGAATCATATCACTAAAATAGTAATGATCATCCCTATTCAAAATGTAACGTATCTTTTGGATTTTCAAAGAGGTGTTTGAGCTTCTCTGATTATTTTATTTCCTCTTTTCTAATTTATTTATGCACTATTCAGGTCTCATTTCATTTCCATCTCTGTGTCATCAAATCTAGTTTAAAAGTTGTTTCTTTTTATTCAAAAAATGTCTACGAAAACCTTCAACGGAGATGAAAATCTTTTGTTCGTTATCAATGAAAAGTTTGTTAATTTCAAAGAGTTGAAATACTAAGGTTTTTATCTAATAAAAACTATTTCCAAACATAAGTTGAAAGGTTACTTTGACATGCTTCATGGACCCATCTTCACTAATCTCATAATAGAGTTCTGGTTAAATGCCTCCATTAGGCAGTCTGGTGAGGATGCTAAGTCATTAAAGTCCAATGTATATGGATTTCCTATCACCATTACTCCATCACTTATTGCTCAGATAATAAAGTGTGAAGAGAAAGGTAGTTGTGTTGAACAATATAGATTCAACAATGTCTTCTCAAACCATATTCTCCTAATTTATGCCAACTACAATAACCTCACCAATTCTTTTACTCTCATCTCAATTGCAAAAGTTTCGCATCAACTTTTAGTGTCAAATCAATGTCTAAGGGAGAAATAATTAGAAACACTTACTTCAGATAACAAGCATATTTTGTACTTCCTTATCCACAACATCAAATTTAATCTTCCTCTTACTATTTTTAACTTCTTAATGGAAATGGTTGTGACCTCTTGCTAGGAAATAACTTTCCTCATACCATATGGATCTTTCTAAACTTTTCTCTCATTTTGGGATAGTTAAAAGGGTAAAAAGAGCAGGATTAACTATTGAAGTTGAGTGGACTCAGAAGTTTGAATATGTCGAATAGTTATCTGTTATCCTGCTTCTCTGATTATCAATGAAAATTTTCCTTTCCTTTTCAATCGTATTATTGCATAATCTTTTTTTATTGATAACAAAGATTTTGAGTTTTACTAATTAACTTAGAAAAAAAATTTAACAAAGAAAAAATGGAATCTGGAAAGGCGCCAAGAGGGAAATACTAATTAGATCATTGAAATAAAACATAAATATAAAGTAACAGGGATTCGAAGCGTCCCTAATATTTATATTCCCTCGATTTTTTTCAAAAGACAACGGTAATAAGTTATATTAAAAATAAAATAGTGGTCCTTATAGATATATTCCCTCGATTTTATGGATAAGTGAGATAATAGGTTGTTGGCATGACACTACCAAGAACTATACTCTCGGCTTTTAGCATTTCGAGGTGAAAGCTTCGTCATAAAAATTGTTATTTGTAGTAGTGTTATTGTGAATTTCTATCTTATAATTTTTTAAATCTATTTGAGCGTATCATTTATGGTAGTTGATTTGAAAATTTTGAAACCTCCCATAATGGAGGGTTTGGATGAATTACTAGTTGTAAGTATTTATTTGATTATGGCAGTATCTTTTTCATGTTTATTTAGTGAATTACTCACTCTTTGTTTTATATATCCGGAAGAAAAAGCATAAACACTAAGAAATGGATATGATGTTATTAATAAGACCCTAAAACTAACAATATTTTCTTGCCTTTTATGAAACTGTGTTAAGTGATGTCTGATTGATTAAGAACTTTGGCTGACACAATTTTAATTTGATTGTCTACAGATATACTACTTAGTTCAAAAGTTTTTGATATCTTGTTTGAGAAAAATTTACAGCTTTGGCTTAATCATGTTAAGGCATCTGGAACGACTTTACATAGATTTGGTAACACTTTATCAAGTTCAATTTGGTATCAGTTGGCTTATATATAAGCTAAAGGGAGGCTATGAATTTAGTATCAATTTGGTAACATAATTTGGAAGATTGCATTTGTGATGATTTCAAGTGTAACCGTGTAGTGTGGCAGGCTATGAAACATGTGAAAATTTCACTTATGAGTCCTTGGGAATATTGAATTAATAGGTACCTAGTTGAGATTATTACATAGTTTGATTTGATAGTTATTCACCTAAGAGGGTTTGGTGTCGACAGAGGAGGCCTTTATTGAGGATATATGTTAGAACTACAACGCAAATATATATTAGAGTAAAGAGAAACACAAGCAATTTGATCACACAGTTCGGCCAAATTTCTAATGTCTATGACTATGAAGCAGCTATATTTTCATATTATTAATTCACTATGGATTCATCAAATTAGGGTTTTAATGTTACAAGCATATACATGGATACTAATGATCCAGATTACAGTAATAATCTTAAATTGCGACCTGACCTTTCCCCACTTGACATTTCCTATGAGTGAAAATTAGTTGCTTGCTCGTATATACTACAATGTTAATGGTGCAGCGAAGTCGAGAACATTACCTCCGAGCACCACAAGAAAATTGACAAATTGCGACGGTTCATTTTGACAGGTTACGACGGTTATAACCGCCGCAATTTGCATGTTACGACGATTGCATCTCCGTCCTAGAAACGTGTGTCGCGAGCCTGTATTGCGACGGTTGTCAAAACCGTTATACCAACCGTCGTTCTCTTTTGTGTCAGTTAGGGAACTATCGTAACCTGAATATTGCGACGGTTACCAACTGTCGTGGAATTTCGCTTTGATTTTTTATTTTCATTGTTGATTGCGACGGTAAATTGTGGCGGTTTGAACTGCCGCAATTTGCGAATATTATTTTTAAAAAAATTACCCTCGATTTTTTAGCATTATTATAATAAAAACAAAATTAAAAATTAAAAATAAATTCTGACTATATTCCAACTCTATTAATATTATAAAAAATCATTATCAATCAAACCATTCTAGCATCCTTGACAAATAACTTAACATAGAAGTAAAAACTGTGAATGAGAACCCTTCTCTTTCAATACAATTAAGTTCAAGTGAATTTATTTACATGTTAAGTTAAAAACTTTATACCATTTTTTGAAATAGTCAAATCCATAAAGCTTGACAGTGTAACCATTTTTTGAAACAGTACAACCCATAAAGCTATGTAGGATAACTATTTTGGAGGTTTTCACAATAGCTTGAACCCCTTTCACCTCCTCAATTCTAAGAGCTACCCAATGATTTACAAAAATTTATAACCTACTAAAGCTTAACAATGAAATTTGCACCTAATGTAATAAAAAAACACTAAACTAATTATACTTGGCGAGATGCTCAAACTTGCATAGTGCGCCAGTCTTAATTTTATCCTGTTCAAAATACAATTAACAAGGTCTCCCCGCACTCTGGTCGTGAAAGCACGGGGGGTTCGGACAAGGCTCGCTTAAGATGGGTCAGGGCCTGCTTGTATTCCTCTGTCCATTCGAATATGGCCTCCTTTCTGAGGAGTTTAAAGAAGGGCAGGGCATGATGGGCAGACTTAGCCATGAAGCGAGAAAGTGAAGCGAGCATCCTGTTGAGGGACTGAATGGACTTCTTCGACCTGGGCGTGGGAAATTCCGCGAATGCCCGAAATTTGTCGGGATTCGCCTCTATCCCCCTCTCGGTGAGGTAGAACCCGAGGAACTTCGTTGCTCGAATGCTAAAGGTGCATTTTTATGGATTAAAACGCATTTTGCACTTTCTTGCCAGGTCGCAAAATTTTTGCAAATGGGCCGTATGGCCAGCTTCCTCTTGGGATTTCACGATCATATCGTCCATGTAAACTTCGAGCATGTCTCCGATTTCTAATCGGAAGACTTTATTCATCATGCACTGGTATGTGGCCCCAGCGTTTTTCAGACCAAAGGGCATTACATTATAGTAATAGTTGCCTGACGAGGTCATGAACGCGGTGTACTTCTTGTCCTTTTCTGCCATAGGGATTTGATTATATCCCGAATAGGCGTCCATGAAGGACAAGAGCTTGAAACCTGCAGAATTATCTACGAGCTTATCTATGCTGGGCAAAGGATAAACATCCTTCGGGCAAGCCCGGTTGAGATCAGTATAATCAATGCACATGCGCCATTTTCCACTATGTTTCTTGACAAGTACAATATTGGACAGCCACGTTGTATACCTGGCCTCCGAGATAAATTTTGCCTCTAAGAGGTCTTGTACAAGTTTTTCGGTTACCTATGCCTTCTCATCGGACTGCTTGCGCCTGCGTTGTACGATGGCTCGAGCAGCTGGGTCAATGGTCAGTTGGTGGCATGCGGTCTCGGGGTCTAGGCCAGGCATGTTTGCGGCACTCCATGCAAAAAAATCGGCATTGTCCTCGAGGCATGTCTTCAGCTGCTGCTTTACCTCGTCGGGCAGCCTTGCGCCTATCTTCACTCCTCTGCTCGGGTTGGCTTCGAAGGTGATGACCTCGAACTCCCCATCTGGAACAGGGCGCATGAGGGTGTTTGCGGAGGAACTGTATGTCCCTGCCGACGTGCCTTCACCACAGTCCTCGCCCTCTTCATAAATCCGACGGTCGAGGTCGATGATGTGCACGGGGAGAGTTGGATTCTTATCAGGCTGGCTCTCTTCGCTGGGCTGGTCATCCTCTCTTGCCCGCTTGGCGGCCTTGGGTGCTGCACCGATCGAGCTTTGGCCACGAGTAGCTGCTTCAAAGCACCTCCTTGCAGCTTCTATGTCCCCGTGCAGTTGTGACGTCGTCCTTCTCTGTATAGTACTTCACCTTGAGATGAACGGTTGAAGGAACATCGATCAGCTCTGCCAAGGTTAGTCTGCCAAGGATGCATTGGTACAGCGAAGGGTAATTGATTACCAGAAACTGAGTCTTGATCGATTTCGACGCCTCCACTTCCCCGAAGGTGACCAGGAGCTCCACGTACCCCAGGGTCTGGCTGTCGCCCCGTTGAACCCTTGTAGGTTGGACCCTACATATGGTGACAGGTTCTTCTTATCCAGCTTCAAGGCTCTAAACAGACCAGTGTACATGATGTCCACGGATCTGCCCTGGTTGACCAGGATCCGTCGGACATCGGTGTTGGCAAGTCTCACTCTGATGAGCAAAGGAATGTGTGAGTTCGGGGAGCCCCCAGGTAGCTCCTCTCGATAGAAAGTGATTGGTTGGGATCGCCCCTGAAACTTCTCGAGCGTGGACAGCTGGTCAGGACTGCAGTCGATGAGTTGGTCGAATTTTCTCTTGACCGACCCCACCGTGAGCTCGCTGTATCCCCCACACGAGATGACCATGGTCGTTGGAAAGGTCTCCCAGGTGTTGTGTGCGGATATTTGAGGAGGATCCTCAACATGGTCGGGGATGATGAAGTCCTCTGGCCGTGTGATGGACATAGCAACCTGAGGAGGAGGACTGGGCGGCGAAGACTATGCTTCCTTCTTAGTCTAGACGTCTCCTGTCGGGAGGACTCACCCTTCTTCATATATTGCTTTAGGTGGCCCTCCTTGATGAGGATTTCAATGGCGTCTTTCAGGTGCACGCAGTCTTCGGTCACGTGGCCATGACTGTGGTGGAAATGACAGTATTTAATTTTATCTGTGTTCCCCTTGGACGACGTTGGTTCGGGAAATCCGACACCACCCTGCTTAAACTCCGCGTTGATGCATTCAGAGAGAATGCACTCGTGGGAAGCCGTCAGCAAGGTATACTTCGTGAAACGACCACCAAGCCCCTTGCCTTCCCGAGGAAGATCATCTCGTCGCCTCTCTCTATCGCGTCTGGGGGCCTCTGATTCGTCTTTTTCTTTTTTTGTCGCCCGGGAACTCTCTTGATCCCTAGAGTCCCGGGATTTGTAGGCTGCCTCTTTCTCCCCGTATTGTATATACGATTGAGCTTTTCGGAGCAACTTGGCTAGGTTGCCGGGAGACTCTATGCCCACCTCCTTGCGGAATTCGCTCTTTGGTCTCAACCTTTTTTTGAGGAGGTACTTCTTCATATAGTCCGTCATGCGGACCTCAACGACCTTCTTGTTGAACCGCTCGATATATGCACGCAGGGTGTAACGTCCCAGTTTTGTCAGTTTTTATTTAATAGAGTCGTTTTGATTATTTTATTATTATTTTATTTTATTTTTGACTTTTATTTGGAAATATGTTATTTTTCAATGTTGTGATATTTTATCGCGTTTTGGGAACGTTTGCGAGATATTTGAGTGTGGGGATATTTTGGTCATTTCATCTTATTTTTCCTTAAGTTAGAAAATAGAAATAGAAAGAGAGAAAAATAGAGAGAAAGAAAAAGAGAAGAAGGAAAAGGGAAAGAAAAGAGGAGAAGAGAAGAAAAAAAGAGAAAACTTGGAATTCAAGAAATCAATCTCCCGACTTTTCTAAACATGATTAAATCGGGTAAGGGTGTGAAACTCGATTATTATATGCTTGTGTATGATTATGTCTGTGTGTTTTTGGTTGTTATTGGATTGAAGTGGAAATATATAGTAAAAACCATATTATGTAAAAATTGATTAGAAATCGATTAAATTGTGTCGGAAATCATGTTTTCAGGCCCATTATTGTTGATACATGTTAGATACATATTGTTAGGTATTGTATTGGTAATTTTTCTGGTGTATAGGTGAAAATTGGATGATTTTGGGTTGGAAAACGCAAAACAAAATTCTGCAGAAAAATTCTGGTTTTCCACTGCCCATACACGTATCACTCAAGGCAATACGCGTATTGGTCAAGGCAATACGCGTATGGCATTGAAGAAAACTGGGCAATACGCGTATGGAGCTTTATTTTCTCGGCCATCTGCCCATTTGCGTAATGGTACGCGTAAGGTTTAGGGCAATACGCGTATAATGTAGGGCAATACGCGTATTGGAGTTTTAATGGGAATTTTTGGGAAAAATGAGTCTCTGCCCATACGCGTATGACCTTGGGTAATACGCATATGGAATGGGCGAGAAAGCAGGGCAATACGCGTATGGCTCAGGGCAATACGCGTATGGCCAGGAGAATTACAAAATGGGGTTTTTTTTGCGATGTCTTTTCTTGTTTAGTCCGTAACTTGTGTTCCGAGTATCTGTTTTTAACATTCTTGGTATCGTTGAGTAGCTAGTGAATTGTACCTTCTTATTATAATAATTTTGAGATTGTTAGCCAATTTAATTATGTCGGGAATTTGGAATAGTGTCGTTTTGTCGTTATAATTGTGTGTAATTGGTGTGTATCATGCAATGTACTGTTGAATGGACATGGTATGATTTGCGTGTTGTTGTATGGTATAAATGCATTGTTTTGGGCTTGAATTGCAAAGCATGATTAATGTTGAATGAGATGATTGCATATATGTGTGCATTGGAATGTCATGAGTCATTTTATGCCAAGCATCATGATATGCATTCTTGTAATATCGTGTGCACATGTGGGGTGTGAGCGACGACTCGATTCCGGAGGGAATCTGCTATAACATCGTGTGCCTTATACAAAGAGGTGTGAGCGATGATTATAGACGATCGTGTGCCTTATACAAAGAGGTGTGAGCGATCGGGTCGTGTGCCTTATACAAAGAGGTGTGAGCCATCCATAAACGTCGTGTGCCTTATACAAAGAGGTGTGAGCGACGGGGAACATCGTATGCCCGACGGAGAGTTACATTAAGTAACGAGCGATGGTTCCAATAGTTCCTGAGTGAACTGGTGTTGAGAATTGATGGAAGTCGGTACCGCATATGCATTGCATAGAGTCGTTGTGTCGGTCTCTGTGCATTTGCATAAATCATAAATATAATTGACTATGTGTGAGAATTGTGAATGAATTGTGAATGAATTGTTATATGTTAGTGATAATTGCATTGTGTATAATTGATATGCAGTAGTGATGGATAAATGAGATATGTATTGTGTTGTGTGGCATTTGGATTCTGTTGTACGTTATGGTGAGAATATTTATGTGTGTAATTTCGTGTTAGTATATAATTATATGCAATTATATTATGATTGTTTTTCTCACCCTTCTGCTGTTGTTAATGCTCTACGAGGCACTGCAAATTAGATGCTGGAGGTCTTTTTGTGAAGCTTAGGACTTCATTCTTTTGTTGGTCGGCTCTGATATGTGGCACCAGGTAGTCAGGGGGATCGTTTTGTAGTTTGATGTGTATATGTATATATATCTTTTGGCTTGTGCATGTATGACTTGATGTATGACAAACTTTTTATGTGATATATATATATATGAGATTCAGTACAGATTTTCCGCTTTTATTCTGTAGCTGAATTGTGGGTAGTAGGAACTAAGTTCCTCTGTTTATTTGCTACCTGCGAGTGTTGCATATCTTTATGGGCAGGTTTATTGTGTTTGTTTCAAATTGATGTGACCCCTCGGTCTATGCTGTGAATTTCTAAATACACTCTGACGAAATTTTGAATTTTCTTTTACCGCTTTATTTAATTAGAGGTATAGATTGGGGGTGTTACATTAAGTGGTATCAGAGCCAGTCCGTGTCAGTTTGTGTCAGTCCTTGTCGGTCTTGGTGTTTGGATGAGCTGTTTGTTTAACCATAGTTGCTGTTATTGGAAATGAACAGAATATGGCTGGTAGGAATGACGCTGCTTTGGCTGCTGCTATGCAAGCTATGGCTCGGGCTGTGCAGGGTGCACCTAATGCTGCAGGTAATGATGAGTTCAGGAAGAACAAACCGCCTGTCTTCAAAGGAAGATATGATCCTGATGGTGCTCAGATATGGCTGACAGAGATTGAAAGAATTTTCTGAGTGATGGATTGTGCTGAGGATCAGAAGTTGAGACTGGGTACTCACATGTTACTGGAAGAAGCTGATGATTGGTGGGTTAGTACACGTCATGTGTTGGAAGCTGCAGAGGAGGAGATCACTTGGGCTGTGTTTAACATTGAGTTTCTGAGGAAGTATTTTCCTGAAGATGTAAGAGGAAAGAAGGTAATTGAGTTCTTGGAATTAAAACAAGGTAATATGTCTTTTGTTGATTATACTGCTAAGTTTGTGGAGCTTGTGCAGTTTTATCCACATTATGCTGAAGCGACTGCGGAATTTTCTAAGTGTGTAAAGTTTGAGAACGAATTGCGTCCTGAGATAAAGCAGGCAATTGGTTATCAAAGGATTAGGAGGTTTTCTGATTTGGTAGATTGCTGTAGGATTTTTGAAGAAGATAGTAAGGCTCATTCTACTCACTATAAGAGTGTGAGCGAGAGGAAAGGGAAGCAATAGTTCTGTGGTGGTCCGTATGTAACACCAGCTGATAAGGGTAAACAAAGGGGAAATTTTGAGCGAAGGCCAAGTGGGGGGGGGGTATGTCTAGCCCTCTGAGATGTTATAGATGTGGTGATGTGGGACATCATCAGTTTGAATGTAAGAAAGATTTTAGGAAGTGTTCTAACTGTGGAGGTTTAGGACACATTGCAACTGATTGTAAGAGGAACGTGGTGAAGTGTTTCAATTGTGGTGAGCCTGGACATGTTAGTACAAAGTGTTCGAAACTAAAGCAAGCTCCAGCTGGTGGGAAAGTTTTTGCCTTGGCGGGAACTCAGACTTCAAGTGCAGATCGTCTGATCAAAGGTACTTGTTTTATTAATAGTACGCCTTTAGTTGCTATTATTGATACTGGAGCAACTCATTCATTTATTTCGTCTGAGTGCGCGAAGCGTTTGAATCTTGTGTTGTCTTTGATGGGTGGTGAGATGGTTATTGATACTCCAGCAATGGGGTCAGTAACTACTTCTTTGGTTTGTTTAAGTTGTCCTTTGACCATTTATAGTAAAGACTTTGAGATGGATTTGGTGTGTTTACCATTGGAGGGTTTAGATGTGATTCTGGGAATGAATTGGTTGCAGTTCAATAGGGTTCATATTGATTGTTATCATAAGCTGGTAAGGTTTCCTTCTCTTGAGGAAGACGAAGACTCGAGTTTCTTATCTACCAATGAGTTGAAGAAACTTTTGGCGGACGAAGCTCAGTTGTTTGGGTTGTTTGCATCATTGACTGTGGATAGTCAAGTTTCACTTGATGTGTTTCCTGTTGTGTGTGAATTTCTGGAAGTGTTTCCTGAGGATATTTTAGACTTGCCGCCAGAGAGAGAGGTGGAGTTTTCTATAGATCTAGTTCCTGGTACTAGACCTGTTTCTATGGCACCTTATCGTATGTTGGCATCTGAGTTGGTTGAGTTAAAGAAGCAGTTGAATGAGTTGTTGGAAAAGAGGTTTGTGAGACCAAGCGTTTCTCCTTGGGGTGCTCCAGTTTTATTAGTGAAAAAGAAATATGGAAGTATGCGGTTGTGTATTGATTATCGCCAGTTGAATAAGGTGACGATTAAGAATAAGTATCCTCTTCCAAGAATTGATGATCTGATGGATCAGTTAGTTGGTGCGTGTGTGTTTAGTCAGATTGACTTGAGGTCAGGGTATCATCAGATAAGGGTGAAAGAGGAAGATATTCAGAAGACGGCTTTTAGGATACGTTACGGTCATTATGAATATTCTGTGATGCCGTTCGGGGTTTCTAATGCGCCAGGTGTGTTTATGGAATACATGAATCGTATTTTCCACAAGCATTTGAATCGTTTTGTTGTTGTGTTTATTGATGATATTTTAATTTATTCTAAGTCTCGGGAGGAGCACGCGGAGCATTTGCGTGTTGTTTTGCAGGTTTTGAAAGAAAGAAAGCTTTTTGCCAAGTTGTCCAAGTGTGAATTCTGGTTGTCGGAAGTGAGTTTTCTTGGGCACGTGATTTTAGGTAATGGTATTTCTGTGGATCCATCTAAGTAGAAGCAGTTCTACAATGGGAGGCTCCTAGATCTGTTACTGAAATTAGAAGCTTTTTGGGTTTGGCCGGATATTATCGAAGGTTCATTGAAGGTTTTGCTAAGCTAGCACTTCCTTTGACCCAGTTGACTTGTAAAGGGCAAGCGTTCATTTGGGATATTCGGTGCGAGGAAAGTTTTAATGAGCTGAAGAGAAGATTGACGACAGCCCCGATTTTGATTTTACCGGATCCTAATGAACCGTTTGTGGTGTATTGTGATGTGTCTTTGATTGGTCTGGGTGGTGTTCTGATGCAAGAAGGTAAGGTTGTGGCTTATGCTTCAAGGCAGTTGAGAGTGCATGAGAAAAATTATCCTACTCATGATCTTGAATTAGCGGCTGTTGTTTTTTTGTTGAAGATCTGGAGGCATTATCCCTACGGTGCAAGGTTTGAAGTCTTTAGTGATCACAAAAGTTTGAAATATTTGTTTGATCAGAAAGAATTGAATATGAGGCAACGTAGATGGTTGGAATTTTTGAAGGACTACGACTTTGGCTTGAATTACCATCCTGGTAAAGCTAATGTGGTAGCCGACGCATTGAGCCGAAAATCTTTGCATATGTCCGCTTTAATGGTTAAGGAGTGGGAGCTTTTGGAAGCTTTTAGGGATTTGAGTTTGGTTTGTGAAGTGACGTCGGATAGCGTGAGGCTTGGAATGTTGGAGGTTACTAATGATTTTCTGATGACTGTTAGTGAGAAGCAGAAGCTGGACGTGAAATTGGTGGATTTGATGTTGGTGGGAGAAAAAGATGCGAATAGTGATTTTAAAGTGGATGATAATGGTGTTTTGAGATTCCGAGGTCGAATTTGTATTCCTGATGATGCGGAGTTGAAAAAGATGATTTTGGAGGAAGGACACCGGAGTAATTTGAGTATACATTCGGGAGCTAATAAGATGTATCAGGATTTGAAGAAGATCTTTTGGTGGTCTGGTTTGAAGAGAGATGTGGCTCAATTTGTTTATGCATGTTTGACTTGTCGGAATTCGAATGTGGAACATCTGAGGCCTAGTGGTTTGTTGCAACCGTTGGATATTCCTGAGTGGAAGTGGGATAGCATCTCCATGGATTTTGTAACGGGGTTACCGAATACACAGCGAGGGCATAATGCTATTTGGGTGGTTGTGGATAGGCTGACTAAATCGGCTCATTTCATTCCGATTGACATCAGTTTTACTTTGGAGAGGTTAGTTGAGATTTACATCAGTGTGATTGTGAAGTTGCATGGTGTTCTGTTGAACATTGTTTCAGGTCGAGATCCAAGGTTTACCTCGAGATTTTGGGAAAGTTTACAGAAGTCGTTGGGTTCTAAATTAAGATTGAGTTCGGCTTATCATCCGCAGACGGATGGTCAAACCGAGAGAATGATTCAGTCGTTGGAAGATTTGTTGAGGTCTTGTGTTCTTGAACAAGGTGGTGCGTGGGATAGTTATCTTGCATTGATTGAATTCACGTATAATAACAGTTTCCATTCGAGTATTGGGATGGCACCGTTTTAAGCGTTGTATGGACGAAGGTGTCGAACACCTTTGTGTTGGCACGAATCTGGTGAGAGCTCGGTGGTTGGACCGGAGTTAGTGCAACAGACTACGAAAAAGGTGAAGCTTATTCGTGAGAAAATGAAGGCTTCTCAGAGTAGGCAAAAGAGTTATCATGATCGACGAAGGAAAGATCTTGAATTCCAAGAGGGCGATCATGTATTTTTGAGAGTTACGCCGGTAACGGGTGTGGGTCGTGCATTGAAATCGAAGAAGCTTACTTCTCAGTTTATTGGTCCTTACCAGATATCCGCGAAAGTGGGTGTTGTGGCTTATAGGGTGGCGTTGCCGCCGAATCTGTCGAATTTGCACGATGTGTTCCATGTTTCACAGCTTCGGAAGTATGTTCCGGATCTGTCACATGTGATTCCGATGGATGAGGTTGAGGTAAGGGAGAACCTTACGGTTGAGGCATTACCAGTTAGGATTTTGGATCGCGAGGTGAAGCGGTTGAGAGGCAAGGATATTGCACTTGTGAAAGTGGTGTGGGGAGGCGCTGCTGAGGGTAATTTGACTTGGGAGATGGAGAGTCGAATGCGGGAGTCGTATCCAGAGTTGTTCGTCTCAGGTATATTTTCGAGGACGAAAATTTCTAAGTGGGGGAGAGTTGTAACGCCGCAGTTTTGTCAGTTTTTATTTAATTGAGTCGTTTTGAGTATTTTATTATTATTTTATTTTATTTTCGACTTTTATTTGGAAATATGTTATTTTTCAATGTTGTGATATTTTATCGCGTTTTGGGAACGTTTGCGAGATATTTGAGTGTGGGGGTATTTTGGTCATTTCATCTTATTTTTCCTTAAGTTAGAAAATAGAAATAGAAAGAGAGAAAAATAGAGAGAAAGAAAAAGATAAGAAGGAAAAGGAAAAGAAAAGAGGAGAAGAGAAGAAAAAGAGAGAAAACTTGGAATTTAAGAAATCAATCTCCCGACTTTTCTAAATACGATTAAATCGGGTAAGGGTGCGAAACTCGATTATTATATGCTTGTGTATGATTATGTATGTATGTTTTTGGTTGTTATTGGATTGAAGTGGAAAAATATAGTAAAAACCATATTATGTAAAAATTGATTAGAAATCGATTAAATTGTGTCGGAAATCATGTTTTCAGGTCCATTATTGTTGATACATGTTAGATACATGTTGTTAGGTATTGTATTGGTAATTTTTCTGGTGTATAGGTGAAAATTGGATGATTTTGGGTTGGAAAACGCAGAACAAAATTCTGCAGAAAAATTCTGGTTTTCCACTGCCCATACGCGTATCACTCAAGGCAATACGCGTATTGGTCAAGGCAATACGCGTATGGCATTGAAGAAAACTGGGCAATACGCGTATGGAGCTTTATTTTCTCGGCCATCTGCCCATTTGCGTAATGGTACGCGTAAGGTTTAGGGCAATACGCGTATAATGTAGGGCAATACGCGTATTGGAGTTTTAATGGGAATTTTTGGGAAAAATGGGTCTCTGCCCATATGCGTATGACCTTGGGTAATACGCGTATGGAATGGGCGAGGAAGCAGGGCAATATGCATATGGCTCAAGGAAATACGCGTATGGCCAGGAGAATTGCAAAATGGGGTTTTATTCGCGATGTCTTTTCTTGTTTAGTCCGTAACTTGTGTTCCGAGTATCCGTTTTTAACATTCTTGGTATCATTGAGTAGCTATTGAACCGTACCTTATTATAATAATTTTGAGATTGTTAGCCGATTTAATTATGTCGGGAATTTGGAATAGTGTCATTTTTTCGACTTTTGTCGTTATAATTGTGTGTAATTGGTGTGTATCATGCAATGTGATGTTGATATGGATATGGAATGATTTGCGTGCTGTTGTATGGTATAAATGCATTGTTTTGGGCTTGAATTGAAAAGCATGATTAATGTTGAAGGAGATGATTGCATATATGTGTGCATTGGAATGTCATGAGTCATTGTATGCCAAGCATCATGATATGCATTCTTGTAATGTCGTGTGCCCATGTGGGGTGTGAGCGATGAATCGATTCCGGAGGGAATCTGCTATAACATCGTGTGCCTTATACAAAAAGGTGTGAGCGATGATTATAGATGATCGTGTGCCTTATACAAAGAGGTGTGAGCGATCGGGTCGTGTGCCTTATACAAAGAGGTGTGAGCGATCCATAAACGTCGTGTGCCTTATACAAAGAGGTGTGAGCAACGGGGAACATCGTATGCCCGACGGGGAGTTACATTAAGTAACGAGCGATGGTTCCAATAATTCCTGAGTGAACTGGTGTTGAGAATTGATGGAAGTCGATACCGCATATGCATTGCATAGAGTCGTTGTGTCGGTCTCTGTGCATTTGCATAAATCATGAATATGATTGACTATGTGTGAGAATTGTGAATGAATTATTATATGTTGGTGATAATTACATTGTGTATAATTGATATGCAGTAGTGATGGATAAATGAGATATGTATTGTGTTGTGTGGCATTTGGATTCTGTTGTACGTTGTGGTGAGAATATTTATGTGTGTAATTTCGTGTTAGTATATAATTATATGCAATTATATTATGATTGTTTTTCTCACCCTTCTGCTGTTGTTAATGCTCTACGAGGCATTGCAGATTAGATGCTAGAGGTCTTTTTGTGAAGCTTAGGACTTCATTCTTTTGTCGGCCGACTCTGATATGTGGCACCGGGTAGTCAGGGGGATCGTTTTGTAGTTTGATGTGTATATGTATATATATCTTTTGGCTTGTGCATGTATGACTTGATGTATGACAAACTTTTTATGTGATATATATATATATATATATAATAATATATATATGAGATTCAATACAGATTTTCGCTTTTATTCTGTAGCTGAATTGTGGGTAGTAGGAACTAAGTTCCTCTGTTTATTTGCTACCTGCGAGTGTTGCATATCTTTATGGGCAGGTTTATTGTGTTTATTTCAAATTGATGTGACCCCTCGGTCTATGCTGTGAATTTCTAAATATACTCTGACGAAATTTTGAATTTTCTTTTACCGCTTTATTTAATTGGGGGTATAGATTGGGGGTGTTACACAGGGGTTTGTCCCTGCCCTGCATGATGGCTTCTAATGTGGCCTCCGATTTGGGATGACGCCGAGAGGCAGTAAAGTGGCGGGCAAACTGGCTCTTTAAATTCTTCCAGGACGTGACCGAACCCCGGGGAAGCCGATTGAACCAGGCCATGGCCCCCTTCCTGAGAGTGATGGGGAATAGCCGGTATTTGATAGCCCCGCTTACGTTATGATAGTGGAGCATGGTCTCGATGTTTTCTATATGTTCGCCTGGGTCGGTCGGTGGTCCCGTCGTAAGTGGCCAGGGGAGGTGGCTTCTCTAATCCACGAGGAATGCACATGTCCATGATCTCCTGGGATAAGGGTCCATAGACATCATCGTCATCGCTTGTGCTAGACAACCGTCAGAGGGAGTCGCTACGCCCGCGGCTTCTGCTACGGCGGGGAGAATGCCTGCGTGATCTGCGATGCTCGCGATGGCTCCTCGAAGGTCTGTTTCTCTTCGGAGTAGGAGAGCATCTGGATTGCCGCTGGGGAGATCGGTGTCGTCGTCTGGCGAGTGCTGAGTCAGGCTCCTCCAATCTGGAACGTCTTCGCTCGGGGGAGAAGCTTCTGGACCTATCTCGCCTGTGCTTCTGAGAAGGAGGTGACAATGGCTGCGGAGAAGGACTGTTGGGCTTCCGCTAGGGGTGCTGCTCCTGGAGGGCATGTTCGAGCATGCCCATCTTCTCGCCCTGCTGGAAGATCAGGAAGTTGGACCTGTTGAGGAAGGCGATAAGGGCGGCAGTGCTTGGGTCCGCGTTTTGAGGGACGGGTATAGGTTAAAAAACGGGGCCAGCAGCTTGCGCGCGCGGTTTCACGTCATCGGGGATAGGAGAGGTGGTTTTCCTATCCCGATGATCTGTCTCCGGGAAGGCAGCTCTAGAGACGAGGTGGTCGACTTTATCAGTGATAGCGGCGATGACGAGTTCTTGACGGGCATCATCGTTCCTCCTGGAGGCCATGATGATCAAAAGGAGTTGGAGATAGCTTTGGTCTTTTAGGTGAAAAAGAAGGGATCTTGAATCAAAAAGACGGGGAAGCTAGCTTCCCACAGACGGCGCCACTGATCGGAGGTGATCAAACTAGATCGTGGTGGCCTTCGTGTAGGGCAGATGAGGATGCTTATAGGAGAGGAAAGGGGGTTGTACCTGCAAGGTACTCTGATGCCAAAGTAAGTGTTTGGACAGAGAGAGAGAGAGAGAGAGAGAGAGAGAGCAAGTACAAAAGTAAGATTTCAAGTATTGGATATTTAATACCTGCCCCTCTCATATGAGAGGGTATTTATAGCAGTAACCGCCGGCGCGGGGCTAAGGTCTCCCATGTGGCCGAAAAGTCTGGTCGACCAACAGGAGACTGCCAGTTGGAGGGTCAGGTGCGGTCTAACGCCCCATTTTGTCTGATTTATTTAATCGAGTCGATTTAATTATTTTCATTTTTATATTATTTTATTCTTGACTTTTATTTGACAACATATTATTTTTCATCGTTATTATGTTTTATCGCGTTTTGAGAGCGTTTGCGATATACTTGAGCTGAGGGGTAAAATAGTCTTTTTAGGGGTTTAGATATTTTATAAATAGAGGTTTGAGAGAAAAAGAGAGAAAAGAAAGAGAAAGGAAAGAAAGGAAGAGGAAGGAAAAGAGAAGGAGAGGAAAACTTGGGAAAGAAGAAAACATTCAAACCAAAGCTTGAACTTCGATTAATCGGGTAAGGGTGAGAAGTTTCGATTATATCTTGCTTGTGTATGTATATTTGTTGTTTATTGTAATTGTTTTGGTTGTTTCACAACTTTTTCTCATTGATAAATTGATGAACAATGAGTGGGAATCGATGTTTTCACGGTTGAAATGCGGTATAAATGTTGTAGAATACTTGTTGTTATGATTGGGATATGTTCTGGTTGTTATGTTATGGCTTGGAAGTGTTTTGGTGGAGGAAATGTTGGGTTGGAGTGAAGAACAGCGCTGCTGGGATTTCTGAGTTCGCAGGTTCGCACTGCGAATGGGACAGCGAAGGGAAAGCGAAGGTTCGCATTGCGAACTTTCTACTGTTTTTTCTCTGCCACGGTTCACAGAGAATGCGCATTGCGAAGGGGAAAGCGAAGGTTCGCTGGGTGTTCGCATTGCGAACTTTATGCTGTTTTTCCTCTGCCATGGTTCGCTGGGGGTTCGCATTGTGAATAGGAAAGCGAACATGGCAGATTTTCCATTTTGTTCTTGTCATAACTTTTGGGTCGTAAGTCGGATTGAGGCGCGGTTGGATGCGTTGGAAAACTAATGAAACATTCTTTCTTATAAAAATGGTTTTGAGACTAGTAGCCGATTTAATTGTGTCGGGAATTGGAATAGTGTCGTTTTGTCGACTTTTACCGTCGTAATTGTGTGTAATTGATGTGTTAACATGCGATACGCTTTTGATATATAACGTATAGCTTGTGTGCTGTTATATGATGTGAATGCATGTGATGAAATGTTGTGATGATGGGTTGTGGCCTTATGGCAAATAAATGCATTGTGTTATGTTTGATTGTATATGCATGATTATGGATGTTGAAATGGTTCACATGGTTGTATATGTGTATGCATTTGATTTTCATGAGTCATTGTATGCCAAGCATCATGATATGCATTCTTGTGATGTTGTGTGCCCTAGTGGGTGTGAGCGAGGAAACGATTCCTGAGGGAATCTGCTGTAATGGTCGTGAGCCTTATACAAAGAGGACCTAAAGCGATGTTATAAACGATCGTGAGCCTTATTTAAAGAGGACCTAAAGCAATCGAATCGTGAGCCTTATACAAAGGGGACCTAAAGCGATCCATAAACGTCGTGAGCCTTATACCAAGAGGACCTAAAGCGACGGGGAACATCGTTTGCCCAATGGGTAGTTACACTAAGTAACAAGCGATGATTCCAATAATTTCTGAGTGAATTAATGATGAGAATGATGGATGGAACGGTACCGCATTGCATTTGCATAGAGTCGTTGTGTCGGTCTCTTTGCATTTGCATAAATCATGAATGGATTGATTACGTGTGGAAAATCATGAATGGATTGATTATGTGTGGGAAATTGTGAATTGATTAATGTTGTGTTGAGCTTGTGATAGCATTGATAATTGATATGCAATTGTGGTAAATGTATGGATTATGGATGATATGCTTATGTATAGACATATGCTATGTTTTGTGGAGATGTTGTACATTACAATGATTGTATTAATTCTCTATGGTATGCTATAGATATGAAATACGTGATGTGGTGGTATGTTTCCATATGTTATAACTTTGGTATGCCTTATGTGCGAATATGTGATTATGTTGGTATAATTGATATATGCTATGTTGTTGGATTATTAGAAATATGTTAAGTATCTGTGGCATGCTATATGTGTTAATATGCGATGCTTGTGGTGAGAATAATTATGCATGTGAATTTATATGTGTTTGCATATTATTATGCAATCTTGATTTAGTTGTTATTTCTCACCCTTCTGCTGTGGTTTGTTGCTCTATGAGGCAATTGTAGATTAGTAGCCGTGAAGGCTTTTGTGAAGATTAGTTCTCCATCCATTTGTCAGTCAGTCTGCTCTGATACGTAACACGGGAGTCGGGGAACGCTTTTGTTATATATGTATACATTTGTTGGATCTATTTTGTATTACCTTTGTATGAATATTTTGATGTTATAAAAAAATTTATTTTGTAAAACAAGTCAGTTATGGATCTTTCCGCTTTATTCCATAATTGAACTTTCCTTTTATATGGAAAAAGTTTCCCTTTTAGGTTTATTCCATTTTGTGTTATGTATCAAATTCATGAGCAGGGATTGTGTTTTATTTCTTTAAATGTGGCATCCTTGTTTCTGTCTAAAGATAAAATTTTATTCACTCTGATTTATTTATGTATTATTATTCGCGATGGGAATTGGGGTGTTACATTAGTGGTATCAGAGCAGGTCGGTCTGTCCGGCCAAGTTATTGAGTCTGTGTGGCATGACAGTTGAATACTGTCGATGTTGTTTGTTCCTTAGTATGTGATATGTGTGTGAAACACTGTCAGTACTTTCTGGTTCTTCTAATCCTTTGTCTGCAGAATTTAGAATGAGATAAGTGGGGGAGAAGCTGGAGCTTCTCCAAGTTGCTTCAGTTGTGGAGCGTTGGTTGAAAGATTGTAAGTGTTGTTTGGACAGTGTTGTTCCCGATTCCAGAGGGAATGCGGAGGTAAGGTTTATGTCGACTAAGGATTTGTGCCTTAGGTAGTTGTGTGCACAAGATGCAAGAAATGCTCTTATAGTTTGGTAAAGACGGTTTATGCCCCATCATGATTGTCGGTTGTCTATTGACAAATTAAGGAACTGATTACCCTTAATCTCTTGTTGATAGTAGACAGAATTATGTTGGATGGAAAAGACGTGTCTTTCCGGCTTTGATAGTGTGTGCAATGAATTGTTTGGAATTAAGAAAATGATTACGGATTGTTTTGTTGAGTCGATGAAGATTCTAATATCGGAAGATGAGACGGATTAGAGGTTTTGGTATGTTGGTCCAGTTGGGAAGTCATTGAGAGAGAATGATTGGGTATTATTAATGGCTGCTTCTCAGAGAGTAGAGAGTGAACTCAAAATTGGACGAAGGTGAATAGTTGAGGTTTATATCTGCTAAGTAAGTAGAAAACTCTCAGGGGATGAGACTAAGATGTTTGTTATGTTTTTTATGATAGTTTTTTGGAAATTGGCAGGAAGCCACAGTGATGGGCTGCCAGTTGTGCGTGATTTCCAGATGTGTTTCCGGATGGAATATTGGATGTTAGCGTTAGAATTACTCAGATTGAAAGAGCGTTGGAAGATTTACTGGAAAAAGAGATTCGTGAGATCAAGTGTGTCGCCTTAGAGAGCTCCAGCTTTGTTAGTAGCAAAAAGGAAGGATGATTGAACGGAATAACAAGCATGATGTGTGTAAGGGTATTGAGACTATGGAAAGTAAAACTTAGAGTTTTGGTGAGTTTTGGAGTTTTTAAAGTTTTAGGGCATTAATAGAAATCTTGATAAAACCCTAGGTGTGGATGTAATATTTGAGAGTTCTTTTTGGTTGGTTGTTGCGACATGTTGGGATTTATGGAATTTGGACTGTTAAGAGAAGAAATTGTGTATGGATTACTAATAGTTAAATAAGGTAACGATTGAGAATAAGTGTCCACTTTCATGAATAGATGACCGGAATGGTTTTGTTGAGTTTGAGTGAAATTGCAATTGTTTGGAATGTTTGATAAGAGTGGTGAATTGTGTGAGTTGAGGCTTTGATCGATTTCATGTGACTGGTTATGGTTGTTATCGTCGGAGTAGGGTTTTATTTACTCGGTTAAGCTTGTATGTGAGTAACCAGTTACCCAGTGAAATTTTTTGCAAAAACTTTAAGAATTTATATCTTTTGGAATTTGGTTGGGCATTACAATGTACAGTGATGTTATTTGGTGTTCGTAATGCGTCTGTAATGTTTGTGGAGTAGAGGAATCGTATCTTCCATATTTATTTAGATAAGTTCGTAATGGCTTTGATTGAGGATATTCGGATCTGTTATAAACTCAGAGGAAGAACAGGTAGAGTGTTGAGATTTGAATTACAAGTGTTGGAAAGAGACGAAGTTTTATGCTAAGTTATTCAAGTGAGAATTTGGGTTGAAAAAGGTTAGTTTTCTTGGATATGTTATTTCAGATGAGTGTATGGTTATGGATCCATCGGAAGTAGATGCAGTTCTACGATGAGAGGATCCGAAGTTGGTTAAGGAGATTAGAATCTTTTTGGACTTTAGTTGGTTATTACCGGAGATTATGGAAGGCTTTTCCAAGTTAGCGTTTTCGTTACTTCGATTGACTTACAAAAGTTAAGTCATTTGTTTGGGATGTTCGTTGTAAGGAAAGTTTCGGAGAGCTAAAGTAGAAGTTGTCTACGGCTCCAGTTTTGATACTGCGTGATCCTGATAAATTGTTTGTGAGGTATTGGGATGCATCTTTGATGAGTTTAGTCAGTGTGTTAATGCAAGAGGGTAAAGTCGTGGCTTATGCCTTACTACAATTGAGGATTCATAAAAGGATCTATACTATTCCGGATTTGGGATTGGTTGCGGTTGTAATGTGTTGGAATATTTGGAGGTATTATCTTTATGGTCTAGGTTCGAAGTGTTTAGTAATCACAAGAGTTTAGAGTACTTGTTTGGTCGGAAGGAATAGAGTATGAGACAACAAGGATGGTTAAAGTTTGTGATGAGTTATGAATTTGGCTTGGACTATCCTTCGGGAAAAGCTAATGTTGTGCCTGAAGAGTTAGGTCGATAGTCTTTGCATATGGTTGTTTTGATGGTCAGATAATTAAAATTATTTGAGCAGTTCAGAGACTTGTGTCTGGTGTGTGAGATAACACAATAGAGTGTGAGGTTGGGTATATTAAAAGTGAATAGTTATTTTTGGCGAATATGAGAAAGAGTTAGACTTTGGACGTGGGGTTGATAGTTTTGATGGTTACGAGTAATCCAAGTGCGCATCGAAAGCGTGATGTGGCACATTTCGTATATGCATGTGTGACTTGTAAGAGTTCATAGGTTGAACATTGAAAACATGTAGGAATGATGATACCATTGGACGTTTCAGAATGGAAGTGTTAGGTGAAAGTTTTAAATATTATTCATGGGCTACTATGTAGATGGATGTTTTGGTTGTATGTTCGATTGGTGAATCGTAGCATTGTTGTAATATTGTTGTGTGACAAGGATGTTGGTATTGTGATTATGTAGAGGTTGTTGGAACGATGTTGGGTCGTGGAACTTTATGTTCTTGTTTGTGTGGTTGCCTCGTTTCCATCGTGATGGTTCGAGTGCGAGTGGCTAATTCCTGTGTGGGGAATTAGGGGAGTGTTACCTGTGGTGAGGGTAACAATCTTGTTGTGTTTCGGTTCAAGAGTGAACCTGTATTTGTTCGTAACTTGGGTATTCTTGAGTCGTGAGTTGCTCGTCAAGTGCATTGTATGGGCTTTGCATCTTGTCGTTGTAGTTGTCGTCGTTGTCGTGTCGTTGTTGTAGATGCCGTTAGCAAGGTGGTTTGTCAGTTTGTGTTATTTGTTGTGTGCCTTTTGTTGGCATGATAGTTTGTTAGTCGGATACGAGAGTCGTATCCGGAGTTGTTCGTATCAGTATATTTTCGAGGACGAAAATGTCTAAGTGGGGGAGAATTGTAACGCCCCATTTTGTCCGATTTATTTAATCGAGTCGATTTAATTATTTTCGTTTTTATATTATTTTATTCTTGAATTTTATTTGACAACATATTATTTTTCATCGTTATTTTGTTTTATCGCATTTTGAGAGCGTTTGCGAGATATTTGAGCTGAGGGGTAAAATAGTCTTTTTAGGGGTTTAGATATTTTATAAATAGAGATTTGAGAGAAAAAGAGAGAAAAGAAAGAGAAAGGAAAGAAAGGAATAGGAAGGAAAAGAGAAGGAGAGGAAAACTTAGGAAAGAAGAAAACATTCAAACCAAAGCTTGAACTTCGATTAATCGGGTAAGGGTGAGAAGTTTCGATTATATCTTGCTTGTGTATGTATATGTGTTGTTTGTTGTAATTGTTTTGGTTGTTTCACAACTTTTTCTCATTGATAAATTGATGAACAATGAGTGGGAATCGATGTTTTCGCGGTTGAAATGCGGTATAAATGTTGTAGAATACTTGTTGTTATGATTGGGATATATTTTGGTTGTTATGTTATGGCTTGGAAGTGTTTTGGTGGAGGAAATGTTGGGTTGGAGTGAACAACAGCGGTGCTGGGATTTCTGAGTTCGCAGGTTCGCACTACGAATGGGGCAGCAAAGGGAAACCGAAGGTTCGCGGGAGGTTCGCATTGCGAACTTTCAGCTGTTTTTCTCTGCCACGGTTCGCAGGGAATTCGCATTGCGAAGGGGAAAGCGAAGGTTTGCTGGGTGTTCGCATTGCGAACTTTATGCTGTTTTTTCTCTGCCATGGTTCGCTGGGGGTTCGCATTGCAAATAGGAAAGCGAACATGGCAAATTTTTTATTTTGTTCTAGTCATAACTTTTGGGTCGTAAGTCGGATTGAGGCGCGGTTGGATGCGTTGGAAAGCTAATGAAACATTCTTTCTTATAAAAATGTTTTTGAGACTAGTAGCCGATTTAATTATGTCGGGAGTTGGAATAGTGTTGTTTTGTCGACTTTTATCGTCGTAATTGTGTGTAATTGATGTGTTAACATGCGATACGCTTTTGATATATAACGTATTGCTTGTGTGCTGTTATATGATGATAATGCATGTGATGAAATGTTGTGATGATGGGTTGTGGCCTTATGGCAAATAAATGCATTGTGTTATGTTTGATTATATATGCATGATTATGGATGTTGAAATGGTTCACATGGTTGTATATGTGTATGCATTTGATTGTCATGAGTCATTGTATGCCAAGGATCATGATATGCATTCTTGTGATGTCGTGTGCCCTAGTGGGTGTGAGCGACGAAACGATTCCCGAGGGAATATGCTGTAACGGTCGTGAGCCTTATACAAAGAGGACCTAAAGCGACGTTATAGACGATCGTGAACCTTATTTAAAGAGGACCTAAAGCGATCGGATCATGAGCCTTTTACAAAGAGGACCTAAAGTGATCCATAAACGTCGCGAGCCTTATACCAAGAGGACCTAAAGCGACGAGGAACATCGTTTGCCCGACGGGGAGTTACACTAAGTAACTAGCAATGATTCCAATAATTCTTGAGTGAATTAATGATGAGAATGATGGATGGAACGGTACCGCATTGCATTTGCATAGAGTCGTTGTGTCGGTCTCTTTGCATTTGCATAAATCATGAATGGATTGATTACGTGTGGAAAATCATGAATGGGTTGATTATGTGTGGGAAATTGTGAATTGATTGATGTTGTGTTGAGCTTGTGATAACATTGATGATTGATATGCAGTTGTGGTAAATGTATGGATTATGGATGATATGCTTATGTATAGACATATGCTATGTTTTGTGGAGATGTTGTACATTACAATGATTGTATTAATTCTCTATGGTATGCTATATATATGAAATACGTGATGTGGTGGTGTGTTTCCATATGTTATAACTTTGGTTTGCCTTATGTGCGAATATGCGATTATGTTGGTATAATTTATATATGCTATGTTGTTGGATTATTAGAAATATGTTAAGTATCTGTGGTATGCTATATGTGTTAATATGCGATGCTTGTGGTGAGAATAATTATGCATGTGAATTTATATGTGTTTGCATATTATTATGAAATCTCGATTTAGTTGTTATTTCTCACCCTTCTGCTGTGGTTTGTTGCTCTATGAGGCAATTGTAGATTAGTAGTCTTGGAGGCTTTTGTGAAGATTAGTTCTCCATCCGTTTGTCAGTCAGTCTGCTCTGATACGTAACACGGGAGTTGGGGAACGCTTTTGTTATATATGTATACATTTGTTGGATCTATTTTGTATTACCTTGTATGAATATTTTGATGTTATAAAACAATTTATTTTGTAAAATAAGTCAGTTATGGATCTTTCCGCTTTATTCCATAATTGAACTTTCCTTTTATATGGAAAAAGTTTCCCTTTTAGGTTTATTCCATTTTGTGTTATGTATCAAATTCATGAGCAGGGATTGTGTTTTCTTTCTTTAAATGTGGCATCCTTGTTTCTGTCTAAAGATAAAATTTTATTCACTCTGATTTATTTATGTATTATTTATTCATGATAAGAATTGGGGTGTTACATTAGTGGTATCAGAGCAGGTCGGTCTGTCCGGCCAAGTTGTTGAGTCTGTGTGGCATGACAGTAGAATACTGTCGATGTTGTTTGTTCCTTAGTATGTGATATGTGTGTGAAACACTGTCAGTACTTCCTGGTTCTTCTAATCCTTTGTCTGCAGAATTTAGAATGAGATATGTGAGGGAGAAGCTGGAGCTTCTTCAAGTTGCTTCAGTTGTGGAGCGTTGGTTGCAAGATTGTAAGTGTTGTTTAGACAGTGTTGTTCCCGATTCCAGAGGGAATGCGGAGGTAAGGTTTATGTCGACTAAGGATTTGTGCCTTAGGTAGTTGTGTGCACAAGATGCAAGAAATTCTCTTATTGTTTGGTAAAGAAGGTTTATGCCCCATCATGATTGTCGGCTATCTATTGACAAATTGAGGAAGTGATCACCCTTAATCTCTTGTTGATAGTAGACGAAATTATGTTGGATGGAATAGACGTGTCTTTTCGGCTTTGATAGTGTGTGCAATGAATTATTTGGAATTAAGAAAATTATTACAGATTGTTTTGTTGAATCGATGAAGATTCTAATATTGGAAGATGAGACGGATTAGAGGTTTTGGTATATTGGTCCAGTTGGGAAGTCATTGAGAGAGAAAGATTGGGTATTATTAATGGCTGCTTCTCAGAGAGTAGAGAGTGAACTCAAAATTGGACGAAGGTGAATAGTTGAGGTTTATATCTGCTAAGTAAGTAGAAAACTCTCAGGGGATGAGACTAAGATGTTTGTTATGTTTGTGATGATAGTTTTCTGGAAATTGGCAGGAAGCCACAATGATGGGCTGCCAATTGTGCGTTATTTCCAGATGTGTTTCCGAATGGAATATTGGATGTTAGCGTTATAATTACTCAGATTGAAAGAGCGGTCAGAAGCTTTACTGGAAAAAGAGATTTGTGAGATCAAGTGTGTCGTCTTAGAGAGCTCCAGCTTTGTTAGTAGCAAAAAGGAAGGATGATTGAACGGAATAACAAGCATGATGTGTGTAAGGGTATTGAGACTATGGAAAGTAAAACTTAGAGTTTTGGTGAGTTTTGGACTTTTTAAAGTTTTAGGACATTAATAGAAATCTTGAGAAAACCCTAGGTGTGGATGTAATATTTGATAGTTCTTTTTGGTTGGTTGTTGCGACATGTTGGGATTTATGGAATTTGGACTGTTAAGAGAAGAAATTGTGTATGGATTACTGTAGCACCCCAAAATTTGTTCTCCTTACTTTAAGTACTAACTGGCTTATGTTTCATTTCATCTTTGCATTATCATGTGTGCATATCATTGGTTCTTAGCATGGGTTCAAGGTGCCTGAGGCAGTTCAAGAGGAGAAGGTGTCCTTCAAAGGGTCAAGTAAGAGCCCTTGTATTGTCCAAGAGATCAAGAGGAGAGAAGGGTTATTGATGCCACCATTATTTGAGTCACTAAGGGGCCTTGGGGCTCAAGAGATCCTATTTAGTCCATCACATCATCAGGAGTTCACAACTGGCAAGAGATCTCAAGTGAACCACTCCCTCCTAATTAGTGCAGAAATTAGGGTTTTGAGATTCTTGGGTTTATTGCTCCAATGGGCAAGCTCCTTGGGTTTTTATCATCACCAAATGGCACATATTATCTTTGTTGGAGAGGATACACATCATATTCAGAGGAATTTGGATTTGGAGACTGTGTTATTTCCTCCTAGACTGAGGGTACCAAAATTAGGGTTCGCTATAAAGTCAGTTTATTTCTGATTTTTTGGGCAAGACTTGATTCCATGGTATTCCTTGGGTCCCTAAGTATCTAGGAATGGAAGATGGTCCATCAGTTTGGTTCATGAGAGGTTCAATTGGCCAATTGATTGCAAATCACGAGAATTGGGGAAAAGTCAACAGTGAGAGGGGAAGTCAACTGTGAGATGTTGAGGTTCTCTTCAAGGTTTTCAGGGTCTCACTTCCTCATATGGTCTTCAAGGGTCAAGTTTTATACCATTTATCAAGAATCAAGGGTTGGTACCAAAGTTACTAAATTTGTAAAATGGCCTATAATGAGAAGTTTCCATTTTTGGCAAGTTTTTACACTACAATCAACTTGACGTTTCATCATCAAAGAAGCTTCAAGTGAATTTTACTCAAACATGAAAGTTGAAGATCTTTTTCTCCCCTTTCCAACAAGTACTAGATGGTCTCCATATCATTTGTGGAACTCAAGTTATGATCAAAAGAAGGCAAGGTGGTTTTTAGGGTTTTCTCATGGTTCCATTTTCACAACTTTTGCATTTTGGGACATAGTGACCTATATTTGGTTCCATTGCTTCAAGGCACATTATAACATCAAAGTAAATTCCATTAGGATCATTTTTGACCTTTGAACCAAGGGATTCCATGACAAATTCATCACTTATTTCACATTATGCAAAATTGCGAGAAGCATCAAAGCTCATGAATCAAGATGTTTCAAGGCCCAAATTCCATACAGGTGTGATTAGCAATTGAAATGTGAATGATCCATCATCAAAGGCTTGGGTGTGATGCATTGAGGAGGGTGTATTTCACATTATGCAGATTTCCAAAATCACCCAAAACTCATTAAGTGAGGAATTAACAAGGCCCAAATGCTGATCAGTGGAATAACTTAATATATTTAAGCTTACTCATGCACTGATTAGAAAGAAGGACACGTTATTTTGAGGAGATTTTCAAGTGTGAACCCTAAAGCTTCATTCCTTCGAATCTCATCATCCATTAGGGTTTTTCAAAAACTTCCTTCACAATTTTTATCCTTGGCATCCATAGAGCACGAATCACCCATCACTTGAAGCTACCAACAAGGATACATGTTGCGTAATCTCAGGTTAGTGACACTTTGCATGCTCTTAAAACTCTCTTTTTTTGATGTGCACAATGATCTTTGATATCCACTGATGATTCTGACGTGTTTTGTTTTGATTTTGGACGTATGGTTTGGTTGTTTCGTGAGTTTTAAGTTTTGGGTTCAAACTTGTTTTCGTTCGATTTGCCTTGTACGTTGTTTGTTTGTGGAAAATAGCATGATATTATTAATCCTCATGTTTTTCTGATCAATTTGGTGTACTTATATGTGTTTTCTGAGGATTTTGGGGTTGATGGTCACCGGAGATGACGACCGGAGCTAAGGCTCCGGCGTCTGGTTCTTTTTCCGGCCGGCTAGGGTTTCTGTGAGGAAGACGGGTTCCCAGCCGTTGATGGCTTTGATCGTGTGGTCCATATGTTGCCACGTCATTTAAAATTATGTTTTATTTTATGGTTTGTGTGTGTGACGTCCATGATAATTAGTGTAAACCTTCAATCTGACCCACTCATCACACTTTCCTTTGAATGATCTGGTGCGTTGATGAAATCTGATGGCCTACACAATGCCAGCGCATTAATGTTGTGGTATGCTAGTCACGTGTTCTTTTATTTAATTCTGAGTGATTCTGTGTGTGCACGTGCTTCATAATTATGATGTACTTGGTAATCTGAGCCGTTGATCATGTTTACACGTTGTATTGGTTGACTAAATCTGATGCGTTAGATGGATCCTAGGGTGAGTATTGAGTCAACTGGTTGACTGGTTGCATTGTGTTCCTTTTTTTGTTTCGCTGGTTTTTTTATTGGGCTGGGCTTGCCATTTGCACCCCTCCTTTAAGCCCATTATCATTTTTTAACGTGTGCTGCTTGCTATTCATACCCCCATGCTCATTTCAATTCATTTTATTTTATTTAATTGCATTGTTTTCATTTTCAATTTTTAAAAATAGTTAAATGCATCCAAAAATTACAAAAAAAATCATGAAGCATATTTGGCATTTTATAAAATTTTGTAAAATTTTATTTTATTATTTTATTTTATTTTTAGCATCTGAATTAATTATTGGATTAATTTCTTCTTGAACTTGTTTCATTATGCATGCCATAGCTTGTAGAATTTATTTCTCATCATCCATAAAAAATTTTGAGTCCATTCTTTTTGCATTGTTTCATCAACATATTGAAGTTCATTAAAACATTTTTCTCTCATTTTTAAAATCATTTCATATTGCGTTTTAGTCCATTTCTTTTGCATGTTAGTTCATAATTCTCATTTGACTTTACATAATTGTTTGAGTGACCTATCAGGGGAATTTTGGCATGAGCTTTTGACATGTTGTTTACCACTGGTTGAGGTGTGTTAAGTTTTAATTTGGTAATTTTAGAAGATGTTTTACTAATTGTTTGATTTCTCTTTGTTTGAGGTCTCTTTTATGCACATCTTTGGATCATGTTTGGTTACTTGTTTGAGAAGGCACTTGTGCCATTGTTTGGGATTGTTTCTTTGACTTCATGAGCCATGTTTGAATCATTATAAGTCATTTTATTACAATTATAGGTCATTGGTGTGAGGTTGTTGCATACTTTGTGCATATGTTCAATGCTTGGTTTACATACCTTTTCTTTGACTTATCTTCTCACCTCATCTCATCTATGCTTACTCATGACTTATGTTTGGTTTATGTATGCCATGCCATATCATTCATTTTCATTTTATTTGATGTATGTTTCTGACCTTGGAGCTTTGCATTCATATCATATGTCATTCATGTTTCATCTTGCATACTTGAGCATGTTTCATCTACTTGCTTCCTCTTCCTTCTTCTAATGATTCCTAATGCTTGGATACTTGTATGTATGCCTCATGTGACACTTTCATAGCATGTTTAGGCACATTTTTAGGTCATCCACATTCTGACTTGGATGAGTTTCATTTGGTTTGTAACCTTTTCTCTTTGGTTTGTGACTTGCTTGGGTTTCATTGGTCTTATTGTCACTTATGTCTGTTTTGTATTAACCTTTTATGCAGAGGCTGAGGTAAGTTATTTGAGCGTGTGGATAGTTATCCATTTCCACCCTCACTTTTTCTTTCTCTCATCTTTTCTTTTCTTTAGGCTTAGGTTGTTGTCAAACCTCCCTTTAGGGCCACCTTTGCATGATAACATTAGGACTAAATTCCGTAGGATAATCTCCCTCCAAACTTCCCCTTAGGGCCATCTTTGCATGATAACATTAGGATAGATTTCCCCCTTAGTGTTTTTCTTTTATTTTGAGTCCCTCTTCTCATCTCATAACATCTCTAAGATACTTAATAAGGTCAACTTGCCTTGCACACAAGCCTTAAACATAGGAAATGAAGATTGAGGGGTCCCCCTTCTCTCTTCTAGAGTGTTGAGCATACATCCTATTGGGGACGACCATGCGACGCATTCGTTACCGTGTCATAGACTTTGGTTCAAGTTGAGTTATGAACTAACTCAAGTCACTTCTTTCTTAAAAAATACAAACAAATTTCAAAACATTTTTGTCCTGCGGGATCGTCAAACTAAAGGCTATTTTCAAAAAGGGCACGTTACTTTCCATCTGAGTCGCAAACAGGCATCGACCTTAACTGCCGGACGCGAACTTAACGTCGCTCATAAAAAACACAAAAGAACTTGGTCCGAACTACGTTGACTCTGAATTCCCCATTGCACAAAGGGGGTACGTAGGCCTAGGACGACGACGTCCTATCGAGTCTATCTTTGTTTTCCCTTCCCCCGTTTTAGTACAGCCATAGATGATAGGATAACTAACCCTTAGAATAGACAACAAGTGTGGATCCCATCGAGTACGATGGACGCGTGGGGTGATAATACCTTCCCCTCGCGTAACCGACTCCCGAACCCAGGTTATGGTTGCGATGACCATTCCTTTCCCTCTTCTTCAGGTTTATGCGGTGTTCCCTTTCCCTCTCTTGGGATAAATATACATTGCTGGAAACTCTGTGTTCCGCGCCACTTTCGCGTTTGTACCTGGATGAAAATCCTGGGAGCGACAGCTGGCGACTCTGCTGGGGACTCTGGTTTACCTATGTTGGTCCATCCCCTTTAGCGAGTCTGTCCTAGCGCTTGTTTGTTTTTGTTCTCTTTGGGTGTTTTTGTTTTTGTTTGCTTTATTTGTTGTATTTTATTTTTACCGCATTTTCTGCCTTGCATATTATTATCATCTGCTGCACTGTTCTTCTGTTTGGTGGGTTGGGGGTTCCGAGAGATAAGCCCAATACCCAGGCTTGAGCGTACACGTAGGATTAGCGTGGAAAGTAGTGTGGCTTGTGTGGCATTTGGCCAGACGTAGTATACATGAAAACTCCACATCCAGACGAGGTTTTCCTTGGTAATGTTCTATCCTGCGCATTGGTGCAGATGATTGAATGTAACTTGAAAAATTGTCGACTCTGGCGGCCATTCCCGAGGACTCAGTAACGACACTCCTCCCGAGACGTGATAATGGCAGACCAGAAATGGCAAACCCATTACACATGTCGATCCGAGGACCCAATGCTGGGAACTTGCTATAGGGTTTCCTTTTGGAAAAGAATCAGTGGAAGCACTCCTCGATTGGCGATAGTACTGTACCTCGAGGGATGAATGTACTATTGCTTCTCGACCTCAGTGTCGAAACTGAGGACTTGCCATAAGAGGTTTTCTTTTGAGGGGAATCAGTTAAGGCCTCCTCGATTGGTGATGATGCCAAACCAGAAATGGTGAACGTATCACCATTTCTCGACCTGAGAGCCCGTGATATTGAGGATCCTCGGCTTTCTAGTACCCACATGTGAGAGGGCAGGGTGTTTACAGGTTTGCAGGTAACCTTGACCTTCAACATACCCAGTTTTCTGGTCAGCAGATTTATCAGTGTGGTACTATGGTTATTCTGGTATTCTGGGTATTTGGGCAGACCTTTGAGATTATACAGTTGTTCAGTGCAGCAGTTGTCCAGCCTGTGTGGCATCCTTGATCCCATGTGTGCATTTGCATCATCATTTTGCATCCTAACATGTTTATTCATTTGCAGGGTTGCATCCTAACTTTGATTCTGGTTTTTGAAGACTATTAAGGATGAGTACTGAGAAGAAAAAGAACATCATAGTGTACAAGTTCCCATCACTTATTCTGGATCCTGTTCACAAGATTGTTTCTATGGCAGAACCTGGGGTATTGGCAGACTTTAGAGGAGAGTATGGAAGAATTCTGAATTTTGCTCGCAACATCACTGAATACGAGTATAGGGCTTTGCACACTCTGGTGCAATTCTATGACCCTCACCTGCGTTGTTTTTTATTCACTGATTATCTTTTGACTCCGACATTGGAGGAATTTGCTCTCATTCTGGATGTTTCTATTAAAGAAGAGGCTCCTTTCTATCCTTCTGAAGTACTTCCTGATTTAGAAAGGGTCTCTGAGGCTTTGCATTTGGATCCATCTTTGTTGAAAAATAACATTGCCAGTAAGGGAGGGTGTAAAGGCTTTCATGTGAAATTTTTGGTAGAACAGGCTGCTGTGTATGCTAAGGCTAGATGTTGGTCAATTTTCAACGCCATCTTGGCTAAGTGTGTCTATGGAACGGTGTTTTTTCAAAATATGAAGGATTTTGTGGATATGCACGATGTCCGAATATTTACCATGAAGAATCTGGTACCTACTTTGCTTGGAGATCTGTATTATTCAGTGCATTATAAGAACGAGAAGAGGAGGGGAGGACCCCTTTACTTTTGTGTGCCAGTCTTCTACAAATGGTTTGCTGATCGTCTTCCCAAGTCTGGGGCATTTGTAGATACTCAAGGAACTTTGGAGTGGTCCAAAAGATTGATGGGCTTGAGGGCAGATAATCTAATTTGGGTTAACTGTGACTTGTTGGGCAAAGATATCATGATTAGTTGTGGAGGTCTCCCAAATGTGCCTCTAATAGGAAGGAAAGGGGGAATTAACTACAACCCTATTCTTGCTATTAGGCAATTCGGGTATGCCTTGAAAGAGCCACCAAGAGACGAGGAGGTCCAAGAATCTTTATATCTGAGTGGGGAAACCAATCCAGAACTATTAAAAGAAGAGGCAAATACTTGGGAAGATCGTCATAAGAAGGGGAAGATTTCTTTTGGGAAGAGCAACAATAGAACATTTCCTGCATACGAAGATTGGATTCAGAAAAGGGTAGAGAAGTAACTTTTACCATTCTCCAAAGAACCACCGTCTTACCCCTTGCTGATTGAGCCTCCTACCATAGTTGAGATAAAGAAGTTTAACAAGTTGTGGGCTGAAAAGGAAAAGCTGCGAGAAGAAAACAGTGAGCTACAAAGAGAGATTTACCATTTGAAACATGAGCGGGGTGAAGCTGTTCATATCGTCGAGTTGAAGACAGAGCTTCTCGCTAAGGCAGAAAAGGAGCTGGCTGACAAGGTCACAACCAGACAAAGGATAAAGCAAGCTCTAAAGGGTATCAGTAAGGTTCTCAAGTCTAAGAAGGAGGAATTGGCCGAGGCTTTGTTGAAAATTCACAAGTTCAATGCTCACCGAGAAACTGCAATGGCTGATAATAAGTGAAAGGAAGACGATTATCTAGCTCAGATTGATTAATTGAAGTTGAAGCTCAAGAAAAAAGATGTTGAGATCCTATCAGGGGTATTCCAGAGACAAGCAGTCGAAGGTCGCCTCAATGAAGCCATAGCCTCCATAGAGGAACTAAAGATCCAAGCTGAAGTGAAGAGACCTAGAAATGAGGGTCCTAGCATGGATGGTGTTTTTGAAGAAGACGCTTGGGAGTTGCATTGTCGATACTTGAATGGGATCATGCATAGGAGAGACGTTCTCATCCAAGAGCTAATTCAGAGACCGAAGCATCCCGACACCAAAAAGCTGTTCAAGGAAATTCAAGACTGGAGCAAAGAGCATGATGGATAGGGGGGATTAGCACTTGTGGACTTTGATGAGATGCCATAGTTTTCTATTTTCTTTTATTGTATTTGGATCACCACCAGGCTTGTTGGTTGGGATCTATGATTATTGTGTTCAGACTTATTATTTTGGGTTGTGATTGTTGACAATTTGTTATCCTCTGGTTTTTCTTAATACATGAGCAGAAGTTCCGTTCTATCTTGGTGTTAAACTGGAATCAAGGGGTGGATCGCCCTGCGAATATTCAAACATGTTCATTTACATTTGCATATTCATGATCATCGTGCATAACAGGTGTTCAAGGCTGGTTATTATTATTCTGATCTAGCTCTCTTCAGAATTGCAGACTTAACTCCTCAGGCCATTCAAGAGTTGATCATGGAGCAAATTCAAGCTGAGTTGAGGGAAATGCGAGGCCAGATGGGGCAGTTTATGGGGAATATGCAAACTCTCATGCAAGACCAGAAGATGCTGAGGGAGGAGGTCAATCAGATGAAGACTCAGATGGGTTTGGTCATGGATATTTTGAAAACAGTGTTAAAGAAAGAAAACAGTCATGTGCTCGCTTCCGCGACAGAGGTCCTTACTCCTCCTATCTCTTTGGGATTTGATCTAGATCGTGGATTGCCTCGTGAATCTCTTCCACAAGCTGAAGTTCCAGAACTTTCCCAACAGCAACCGGGTCTTATCTCCCAAGATAAGCCTAAGAATAAAAAGGGTGCACAGAGACCGAAGCAGTTTGAAAGAGTTTTTCATCCGCTCCCTATGCCATATTCTCAGCTATTGCAACATCTCCTTCAGTTGCAACTGGTACAGAAAAGGACTTTGGCTCCTCTCACTGGTAATCCCCCACCAGGCTACAATGCAAGAGCCCATTGTGATTTCCATTCTGGGGCACCAGGGCATACTGTGGAGAAATGTAGGGCCTTTCAGAACCAAGTCCAGGATTTGATTGATGCAGGGGCAATTGAATTCACGTCGGGCGGCGTGAGCATACAAGGTGATTTTACTCAAATTGTCGCAAAGAAAGTGGAGACCCCTCCCCTCTTTGCAGGATCCACCTCATGCCATGGACTTTCTCCATAACCTTTTGCTGCAGAAGCTCTACGTCAGCAACCTTTGTTTGTGCCTCAGCCAAATTTGGAAAGGAAAGTGCAAGCGCATGTGGGGCGCCCAAATCAGCATCGACAGCAGAATTATCAGCAGCAGGGGCAACCGAAACCAAGAAGGCCCAAGAGGATATTTGATCCTATTCCTATCCCTTATAGTCAGTTGTTTGCTCGTCTGCTCAAGAACTCTCTGATTCAAACGAGGAGTACCACGTCGGTACCGTACCCTATTCCTCCGGATTATGACATGACTGCTAGGTGCGAGTTCCACTCGGGAACGTTTGGGCATACAATTGATAAGTGTAATGTATTCCAGCACAAGGTGCAAGACTTGATCGACTCAAAGGTCATCACGCCAGATGGTACCCCTTTGGATTGAAGCTTCTTTGTCAGAGTAAGCATCAGATTACAAGAGCGTCATCAGAAATAATAAGTCCAGACTGAGCCAAGTCTCCTCAACGATGGCGATCTTCAGTTTCTTTACTGCATTTTCATTTGTAGTTTTTCATTTCTTGTTAAAGCATTGTATGCATGTAGAAACTTGTTTGTTTTTTTGAATGACAATCATAACACAATGAGCATGTTTTTCTTGAAGTAATCCATTCGTGTTCACTCTTAAATGTTTATATGCACTGCAATACCAATTTTCTTGTTTAGAACTCTTGAGGGAGGATGATGAGATGAAAACGCAAAATCTCTGGTTGTATGTTCAAGGATAAAACCCTGTTAAGGATGTACAGGCATTGTTTCCAATTCACAAACACTGGAGAGATAAGGAGATAGACCTTTGTCAACCTCTTTGAGCCTAGTAGTAGGAGTTCTTTCTGGAAACGAAAAAACCCTCAATCTTAAATTGGGGCAGGGTAGGCGTCAGTTAGTTTGACCAAGTGTTCAACTCTCAGAAGGAGTGTACATCTGAGGATCCATTACCTTCCATTCCACTAGCAAGAGGTTAAGAGGTGTAGAACCACAATGGTTACTCCTCACCAACCGAAGAGTGAAACAGTCACAGCCCTTTCAAACAAGTCAGACAAAAAAGTGTTACACGACTTGTTCAAAGAAAAAAGAGAAAAAAGAAAAAACCCGCTAAGTCGAAACTTGAAAACAAGTGACTTAGGCAAAAGTTAGGGCATCCCGCTGGACTTAAAAATCGAAAAACTCAAAAGAGTCAGTCCAGGAAAAAATTAGGGATAAAAGAAAAAGAAAAAGAAAGAAGAAGCGAAAAGCATTACAAAAGAAAATCCCCGATAAGAACAAATTCGTGTGATTACAGACACAAAAGATAAAAAGGGGTGACTGTTACTCCAAAACCTCATTGGGTGTCGAACCATCAGATGCATGGGTTTCTTTAAGGATCATAAAACCTTTTGAGAGATGAGCGCTTGCGCCGAATTAGCTAAACTTAGGACTGGAGAATGTCATGGAGAGTGGGTGGGCACTGATAAACTTTGAGCCTTAAACCTTTCTTTTTCTCAAAACCGCGAACCAGGCCACGATACAACCCTCAAAAGTCCTAATTGAAACAGGGTTTATTCCGACGGCGTACTTCATTGAGATAGCGTTCCTGACTCCTATGAGTTGTGCTAATAATATTTTTTTTGGTATTGCATGTGCGTATTGTTTTCCATTCAAAAATCCGTGTCGCATCCCAGCTAGTGATTCGTTCACGAGGCTTGGCGACACATTTTCAACAAAACTTCAAGGGTAACACAAGTGTTGCATTAGAATTGTCATTCTCATAATAAACATTTTCTGCTTGCATATGTTTGATATCAAAGAAGCTTACACGATGAACGACAATCAAGAAGCTCGATCACGCCAAGTTGAGATGGTGAAAACTCCAAAGGACAATCATTTCAAGGGGTATGTGCCCAAGAGACTGTGCGCAGCCTAGGGGTTCCCGATAAATGGTGATAAGATGCAGCTAATCTGGAGCAGTCACGCTGAAAACTCTCCCTAAAGCAGCCAAACAGGGGCAATGAGGTCGATTTGACAAATCTCTGTAAGATCAGTCAGGGGAAAAAGCTCCTTCAAGACTTGGGGCAGGCCAGAGCATAAGAAATTGTCTACTCTTGAAAATGGTTAATTGAAAACACCTCTTCAAAGTTCAGAATACTGGGACAGAGTATTTTCGAGTCATTACAATTCCTTTCGAGGTAATGTACTTCATGGATTATGAAGTCTGGGGCAGTTGCGTCGAGATCTGATCAATCTCTCCAAGAGTTTGAAGACCCTGGGGCAGTGCGAACGCCCGGTCCTCTATAAAATCCTCTTGAGATGATTTCTTCCATTAGACCTGGTGGTCTGGGGCAAGTGGAAAGTTCAAAGGGCCGTCTATGACCGTAGAGACAGGTCAGGTTGAGTGGCAACAGGATCGTACTTCCCCAGTAGGGTTGCTCTCCCCAGCATTGAGACTTGGGAAGTATTTTCTCCGGATCAAGACGTTATTTCCCCACAGAATCAGGGTGTTCACTTTCCCCATCCAGTCAGGAAGCGCGCTCTCACCGACAATGTCATATTCTAATCCCCAGCAAGGTGGGAGTAAAGTCATTCTCCCCATCAGCAGGCTAAGTTCAGCAGTATCCCCAAGCAGGATGGTATGATGGACTGTTTTCCCCAAGCAGGATGATTATGGGCTGACATCCCCCAGCAAGTTCTAAGCCCATTGGTTATTAGCAATCCTCAGCAACTAACTTCTGGTTCTGTCATTGGCATTCATTCTCAACTCCCCCAGCAGAGGAGAAATCTCAGGTTTTGGATGTTACCTTCAGTATAGGACATGTGTAATCCCCGGTGGTGTGGATGTTTCTTTTGGAATTTCATCCCCAGCAGAAGTTGCTGATCCAAAGAGTCGGTCAGTGTGATCCTTCTTAGCAGAGTTCTTGGATTCAGAGGACAATTTATTTTTGTCATCCCCAGCTGAATTGGTCTCTTTTCTCCAGCATTTATTTTGCTGGAGGGGCCCTTTTGCATATCATAAGCATTCGGTTTGTATCCTCAAACGTGTAGCATTTCCATTTCGTATGGAGCATTACGCCAAAAATTCCAACATTTGCATTCGAAGCATAAGCCATGTTTGATACTTTCTTTGCCAGTTCTCTTTCTCATCAGAAATGGCATGACTCAGGAGATCCTGGAGGGACGAGTTCCTCATACTGGTGCTCCCCGACAGAGTCTTTTATTTAGACTTCTCCTTCCCCAGCGGAGTCATCTTGCTTGTGGATTTTGAGTCGGTTGGGAGTTTGCCTTTGTTGGGCCTTTCTCTTTTGTGAAATCCCGTTCTTGCCTGGTAGTCAGTTCTTTCTTGACATGTTTTGCTGGCCAGTTCCCTTTATCAGCAGGGATGGCATTTGTTATGCTAGTTCTCTTTATCAGCAGGGATAGCAATCCTTTGAAGATTTTCTTTGTCAGTTCCCTTTATCAGCAGGGATGACATTATTTTGGTAGTTCTCTTTATCAGCAGAGATAGCAATCCTTTGAAGATTTTCTTCGTCAGTTCCCTTTATCAGCAGGGATGGCATTTATTTTGCTAGTTCTCTTTATCAGCAGAGATAGCAATCCTTTGAAGATTTTCTTCGTCAGTTCCCTTTATCAGCAGGGATGGTATTTATTTTGTTAGTTCTCTTTATCAGCAGAGATAGCAATCCTTTGAAGATTTTCTTCGTCAGTTCCCTTTATCAGCAGGGATGGCATTTATTTTGCTAGTTCTCTTTATCAGCAGAGATAGCAATCTTTTGAAGATTTTCTTCGTCAGTTCCCTTTATCAACAGGGATGGCATTTATTTTGCTAGTTCTCTTTATCAGCAGAGATAGCAATCCTTTGAAGATTTTCTTCGTCAGTTCCCTTTATCAGAAGGGATGGCATTTATTTTGCTAGTTCTCTTTATCAGCAGAGATAACAATCTTTTGAAGATTTTCTTCGTCAGTTCCCTTTATCAGCAGGGATGGCATTTATTTTGCTAGTTCTCTTTATCAGCAGAGATAGCAATCCTTTGAAGATTTTCTTCGTCAGTTCCCTTTATCAGAAGGGATGGGATTTATTTTGCTAGTTCTCTTTATCAGCAGAGATAACAATCTTTTGAAGATTTTCTTCGTCAGTTCCCTTTATCAGCAGGGATGGCATTTATTTTGTTAGTTCTCTTTATCAGTAAAGATAGCAATCTTTTGAAGATTTTCTTCGTCAGTTCCCTTTATCAGCAGGGATGGCATTTATTTTGCTAGTTCTCTTTATCAGCAGAGATAGCAATCATTTGAAGATTTTCTTCGTCAGTTCCCTTTATCAGGAGGGATGGCATTTATTTTGCTAGTTCTCTTTATCAGCAGAGATAGCAATCCTTTGAAGATTTTCTTCGTCAGTTCCCTTTATCAGCAGGGATGGCATTTATTTTGCTAGTTCTCTTTATCAGCAGAGATAGCAATCCTTTGAAGATTTTCTTCATCAGTTCCCTTTATCAGCAGGGATGGCATTTATTTTACTAGTTCTCTTTATCAGCAGAGATAGCAATCCTTTGAAGATTTTCTTCGTCAGTTCCCTTTATCAGCAGGGATGGCATTTATTTTGCTAGTTCTCTTTATCAGCAGAGATAGCAATCCTTTGAAGATTTTCTTCGTCAGTTCCCTTTATCAGCAGGGATGGAATTTATTTTGCTAGTTCTCTTTATCAGCAGAGATAGCAATCTTTTGAAGATTTTATTCGTCAGTTCCCTTTATCAGCAGGGATGGCATTTATTTTGCTAGTTCTCTTTATCAGCAGAGATAGCAATCCTTTGAAGATTTTCTTCGTCAGTTCCCTTTATCAGCAGGGATGGCATTTATTTTGCTAGTTCTCTTTATCAGCAGAGATAGCAATCTTTTGAAGATTTTCTTCGTCAGTTCCCTTTATCAGCAGGGATGGCATTTATTTTGCTAGTTCTCTTTATCAGCAGAGATAGCAATCTTTTGAAGATTTTCTTCGTCAGTTCCCTTTATCAGCAGGGATGGCATTTATTTTGCTAGTTCTCTTTATCAGCAGAGATAGCAATCCTTTGAAGATTTTCTTCGTCAGTTCCCTTTATCAGCAGGGATGGCATATTTTGAGATTCCTTTGTCAGTTCTCTTTATCAGCAGAGATGACATAACCTGGGAGAGTTTGTTTCACTTTATCCCCAACATAGCTAGCACTCGTCCGTGTTGTGACAGTCCAACATTTATGGCTGATTCTCCAGTGGAGTCGTCCCTCCTTTGAGGATTGCAAATTTCTAGGTTCTTTGGTATTCAATCTCTGTGTATCACGATTGTCTGAAGGCCGTCGCTATCATACTCTCAGGACCAAGTTGATTGAATAGGGGCAGCTGTAGCACCCCAAAATTTGCTCTCCTTACTTTAAGTACTAACTGGCTTATGTTTCATTTCATTTTTGCATTATCATGTGTGCATATCATTGGTTCTTAGCATGGGGTCAAGGTGCCTGAGCCAGTTCAAGAGGAGAAGGTGTCCTTCAAAGGGTCAAGTAAGAGCCCTTGTATTGTCCAAGAGATCAAGAGGAGAGAAGGGTTATTGATGCCACCATTATTTGAGTCACTAAGGGGCCTTGGGACTCAAGAGATCCTATTTAGTCCATCACATCATCAGGAGTTCACAACTGGCAAGAGATCTCAAGTGAACCACTCCCTCTTAATCAGTGCAGAAATTAGGGTTTTGAGATTCTTGGGTTTATTGCTCCAATGAGCAAGCTCCTTGGGTTTTTATCATCACCAAATGGCCCATCTTATCTTTGTTGGAGAGGATACACATCATATTCAGAGGAATTTGGATTTGGAGACTATGTTATTTCCTCCTAGACTGAGGGTACCAAAATTAGGGTTCTCTATAAAGTCAGTTTATTTCTGATTTTTTGGGCAAGACTTGATTCCATGGTATTCCTTGGGTCGCTAAGTATCTAGGAATGGAAGATGGTCCATCATCTTGGTTCATGAGAGGTTCAATTGGCCAATTGATTGCAAATCAGGAGAATTGGGGAAAAGTCAACAGTGAGAGGGGAAGTCAACTGTGAGATTTTGAGGTTCTCTTCAAGGTTTTCAGGGTCTCACATCCTCATATGGTCTTCAAGGGTCAAGTTTCATACAATTTATCAAGAATCAAGGGTTGGTACCAAAGTTACTAAATTTGGAAAATGACCTATAATGAGAAGTTTCCATTTTTGGCAAGTTTTTACACTACAATCAACTTGACTTTTCATCATCAAAGAAGCTTCAAGTGAATTTTCTCAAACATGAAAGTTGAAGATCTTTTTCTCCCCTTTCCAACAAGTACTAGATGGTCTCCATATCATTTGTGGAACTCAAGTTATGATCAAAAGAAGGCAAGGTGGTTTTTAGGGTTTTCTCATGGTTCCATTTTCACAACTTTTGCATTTTGGGACATAGTGACCTATATTTGGTTCCATTGCTTCAAGGCACATTCTAACATCAAAGTAAATTCCATAAGGATCATTTTTTGCCTTTGAACCAAGGGATTCCATGATAAATTCATCACTTATTTCACATTATGCAAAATTGCAAGAAGCATCAAAGCTCATGAATCAAGATGTTTCAAGGCCCAAATTCCATACAGGTGTGATTAGCAATTGAAATGTGAATGATCCATCATCAAAGGCTTGGGTGTGATGTATGGAGGAGGGTGTATTTCACATTATGCAAATTTCCAAAATCACCCTAAACTCATTAAGTGAGGAATTAACAAGGCCCAAATGCTGATCAGTGGAATAACCTAATATATTTAAGCTTACTCATGCACTGGTTAGAAAGAAGGACACGTTATTTTGAGGAGATTTTCAAGTGTGAACCCTAAAGCTTCATTCCTTCGAATCTCATCATCCATTAGGGTTTTTCAAAAACTTCCTTCACAATCTTCATCCTTGGCATCCATAGAGCACGAATCACCCATCACTTGAAACTAACAACAAGGATACAGGTTGCGTAATCTCAGGTTAGTGACACTTTTCATGCTCTTAAAACTCCCTTTTTTTTATGTGCACAATGGTCTTTGATATCCACTGATGATTCTGACGTGTTTTGTTTTGAGTTTGGACGTATGGTTTGGTTGTTTCGTGAGTTTTAAGTTTTGGGTTCAAACTTGTTTTCGTTCGATTTGCCTTGTACGTTGTTTGTTTGTGGAAAATAGCATGATATTATTAATCCTCGTGTTTTTCTGATCAATTTGGTGTACTTATATGTGTTTTCTGGGGATTTTGGGGGTGATGGTCACCGGAGATGACGACCGGAGCTAGGGCTCCGGCGTCTGGTTCTTTTTCCGGCCGGCTAGGGTTTCTGTGAGGAAGACGGGTTCCCAGCCGTTGATGGCTTTGATCGTGTGGTCCATATGTTGCCACGTCGTTTAAAATTATGTTTTATTTTATGGTTTATGTGTGTGATTTCCATGATAATTAGTGTGAACCTTCAATCTGACCCACTCATCACACTTTCCTTTGAATGATCTGGTGCGTTGATGAAATCTGATGGCCTACACAATGCCAGCGCATTAATGTTGTGGTATGCTAGTCACGTGTTCTTTTATTTAATTCTGAGTGATTCTGTGTGTGCACGTGTTTCATAATTATGATGTACTTGGTAATCTGAGCCGTTGATCATGTTTACACGTTGTATTGGTTGACTAAATCTGATGCGTTAGATGGATCCTAGGGTGAGTATTGAGTTAACTAGTTGACTGGTTGCATTGTGTTCCTTTTTTTGTTTCGCTGGTTTTTTTATTGGGCTGGGCTTGCCATTTGCACCCCTCCTTTAAGCCCATTATCATTTTTTAACGTGTGCTGCTTGCTATTCATACCCCCATGCTCATTTCAATTCATTTTATTTTATTTAATTACATTGTTTTCATTTTCAATTTTTAAAAATAGTTAAATGCATTCAAAAATTACAATAAAAATCATGAAGCATATTTGGCATTTTATAAAATTTTCTCAAATTTTATTTTATTATTTTATTTTATTTTTAGCATCTGAATTAATTATTGGAATAATTTCTTCTTGAACTTGTTTCATTATGCATGCCATAGCTTGTAGAATTTATTTCTCATCATCCATAAAACATTTTGAGTACATTATTTTTGTATTGTTTCATCAACATATTGACGTTCATTAAAACATTTTTCTCTCATTTTTAAAATCATTTCATATTGCGTTTTAGTCCATTTCTTTTGCATGTTAGTTCATAATTCTCATTTGACTTTGCATAATTGTTTGAGTGACCTATCATGGGAACTTTGGCATGAGCTTTTGACATGTTGTTTGCCACTGGTTGAGGTGTGTTAAGTTTTAATTTGGTAATTTTAGAAGATGTTTTCCTAATTGTTTGATTGCTCTTTGTTTGAGGTCTCTTTTATGCACATCTTTGGATCATGTTTGGTTACTTGTTTGAGAAGGCACTTGTGCCATTGTTTGGGATTGTTTCTTTGACTTCATGAGCCATGTTTGAATCATTATAAGTCATTTGATTACAATTATAGGTCATTGGTGTAAGGTTGTTGCATACTTTGTGCATAAGTTCGATGCTTGGTTTACATACCTTTTCTTTGACTTATCGTCTCACCTCATCTCATCTATGCTTACTCATGACTTATGTTTGTTTGGTTTATGTATGCCATGCCATATAATTCATTTGAATTTCATTTGATGTATGTTTCTGACCTTGGAGCTTTGCATTCATATCATATGTCATTCATGTTTCATCTTGCATACTTGAGCATGTTTCATCTACTTGCTTCCTCTTCCTTCTTCTAATGATTCCTAATGCTTGGATACTTGTATGTATGCCTCATGTGACACTTGCATAGCATGTTTAGGCACATGTTTAGGTCATCCACATTCTGACTTGGATGAGTTTCATTTGGTTTGTAACCTTTTCTCTTTGGTTTGTGACTTGCTTGGGTTTCATTGGTCTTATTGTCACTTATGTCTGTTTTGTATTAACCTTTTATGCAGAGGCTGAGGTAAGTTATTTGAGCGTGTGGATAGTTATCCATTTCCACCCTCACTTTTTCTTTCTCTCATCTTTTCTTTTCTTTAGGCTTAGGTTGTTGTCAAACCTCCCTTTAGGGCCACCTTTGCATGATAACATTAGGACTAAATTCCGTAGGATAATCTCCCTCCAAACTTCCCCTTAGGGCCATCTTTGCATGATAACATTAGGATAGATTTCCCCCTTAGTGTTTTTCTTTTAGTTTGAGTCCCTCTTCTCATCTCATAACATCTCTAAGATACTTAATAAGGTCAACTTGCCTTGCACACAAGCCTTAAACATAGGAAATGAAGATTGAGGGGTCCCCCTTCTCTCTTCTAGAGTGTTGAGCATACGTCCTATTGGGGACGACCATGTGACGCATTTGTTCCCGTGTCATAGAATTTGGTTCAAGTTAAGTTATGAACTAACTCAAGTCACTTCTGTCTTAAAAAATACAAACAAATTTCAAAACATTTTTGTCCTGCGGGATCGTCAAACTAAAGGCTATTTTCAAAAAGGGCACGTTACTTTCCGTCTGAGTCGCAAACAGGCATCGACCCTAACTGTCGGACGCGAACTTAACATCGCTCATAAAAAACAAAAAAGAACTTGGTCCGAACTACGTTAACTCTGAATTCCCCATTGCACAAAGGGGGTACATAGGCCTATGACGACGACGTCCTACCGAGTCTGTCTTTGTTTTCCCTTCCCCCGTTTTAGTACAACCATAGATGATAGGATAACTCACCCTTAGAATAGACAACAAGCGTGGATCTCATTGAGTACGATGGACGCGTGGGGTGCTAATACCTTCCCCTCGCGTAACCGACTCCCGAACCCAGGTTATGGTTGCGATGACCATTCCTTACCCTCTTCCTCAGGTTTATGCGGTGTTCCCTTTCCCTCTCTTGGGATAAATATACATTGTTGGCGACTCTGTGTTCCGCGCCACTTTCGCGTTTGTACCTGGATGAAAATCCTGGGAGCGACAATTAGTAATAGTTAAATAAGGTAACGATTGAGAATAAGTGTCCACTTTCATGAATAGATGACTGGAATGGTTTGGTTAAGTTTGAGTGAAAGTGTAATTGTTTAGAATGTTTGATAAGAGTGCTGAATTGTGTGAGTTGAGGATTTGATCGATTTCATGTGACTGGTTATGGTTGTTATCGTCGGAGTAGGGTGTTATTTACTCGGTTAAGCTTGTATGTGAGTAACCAGTTACCCAGTGAAATTTTTTGCAAAAACTTTAAGAATTTATATCTTTTGGAATTTGGTTGGGCATTACAATGTACAGTGATGTTATTTGGTGTTCGTAATGCGTCTGTAATGTTTGTGGAGTAGAGGAATCGTATCTTCCATATTTATTTGGATAAGTTCGTAATGGCTTTGATTGAGGATATTAGGATCTGTTATAAACTCAGAGGAAGAACATGTAGAGTGTTGAGATTTGAATTACAAGTGTTGGAAAGAGACGAAGTTTTATGCTAAGTTATTCAAGTGAGAATTTGGGTTGAAAAAGGTTAGTTTTCTTGGATATGTTATTTCAGATGAGTGTATGGTTATGGATCCATCGGAAGTAGATGCAGTTCTACGATGAGAGGATCCGAAGTTGGTTAAGGAGATTAGAATCTTTTTGGACTTTAGTTGGTTATTACCGGAGGTTATGGAAGGCTTTTCCAAGTTAGCATTTTCGTTACTTCGATTGACTTACAAAAGGTAAGTCGTTTGTTTTGGATGTTCGTTGTAAGGAAAGTTTCAGAGAGCTAAAGTAGAAGTTGTCTACGGCTCCAATTTTGATACTGCGTGATCCTGATAAACCTTTTGTGAGGTAATGGAATGCGTCTTGGATGAGTTTAGTCAGTGTGTTAATGCAAGAGGGTAAAGTCGTGGCTTATGCTTTACTACAATTGAGGATTCATAAAAGGATCTATACTATTCCGGATTTGGGATTGGTTGAGGTTGTAATGTGTGGGAATATTTGGAGGTATTATCTTTATGGTTCTAGGTTCGAAGTGTTTAGTAATCACAAGAGTTTAGAGTACTTGTTTGGTCTGAAGGAATAGAGTATGAGACAACGAGGATGGTTAGAATTCGTGACGAGTTATGAATTTGGCTTGGATTATCCTTCGGGAAAAGCTAATGTTGTGCCTGAAGAGTTAGGTCGATAGTCTTTGCATATGGCTGTTTTGATGGTCAGAGAATTAAAATTATTTGAGCAGTTCAGAGACTTGTGTCTGGTGTGTGAGATAACACAGTATAGTGGGAGCTTGGGTATATTAAAAGTGAATAGTTATTTTTGGCGAATATGAGAAAGAGTTAGACTTTGGACGTGGGGTTGATAGTTTTGATGGTTACGAGTAATCCAAGTGCGCATCGAAAGCGTGATGTGGCACATTTCGTATATGCATGTGTGACTTGTAAGAGTTCATAGGTTGAACATTGAAAACATGTAGGAATGATGAGACCATTGGACGTTTCAGAATGGAAGTGTTAGGTGAAAGGTTTAAATATTATTCATGGGCTACTATGTAGATGGATGTTTTGGTTGTATGTTCGATTGGTGAATCGTAGCATTGTTGTAATATTGTTGTGTGACAAGGATGTTGGTATTGTGGTTATGTAGAGGTTGTTGGAATGATGTTGGGTCGTGGAACTTTATGTTCTTGTTTATGTGCTTGCCTCGTTTCCATCGTGATGGTTCGAGTGCGAGTGGCTAATTCCTGTGTGGGGAATTAGGGGAGTGTTACCTGTGGCGAGGGTAACGATCTTGTTGTGTTTCGGTTCAAGAGTGAACATGTGTGTGTTCGTAACTTGGGTATTCTTGAGTCGTGAGTTGGTCGTCAAGTGCATTGTATGGGCTTTGCATCTTGTCGTTGTAGTTGTCGTCGTTGTCGTGTCGTTGTTGTAGTTGCCGTTAGCAAGGTGGTTTGTCAGTTTGTGTTTTTCGTGGTGTGCCATTTATTGCCATGATAGTTTGTTAGTCGGATGCGAGAGTCGTATCCGGAGTTGTTCGTATCAGTATATTTTCGAGGACGAAAATGTCTAGGTGTGGGAGAATTGTAACGCCCCATTTTGTCCGATTTATTTAATCTAGTCGATTTAATTATTTTCATTTTTATATTATTTTAGTCTTGAATTTTATTTGACAACATATTATTTTTCATCGTTATTATGTTTTATCGCGTTTTGAGAGCGTTTGCGAGATATTTGATCTGAGGGGTAAAATAGTATTTTTAGGGGTTTAGATATTTTAGGGTTAATTGTGATTTACCCCCCTGACATATGAGCGAATTTTGATTTACCCCCCTACATGCCTTTAGGCAACGGTTTTTTTGAAAAAATCGTTGCCAAAACCTGCCTATGGCAACGGTGGGGGGGTAAACCAAAACACGCTCATATGTCAGGGGGGGTAAATCACAATTAACCCGATATTTTATAAATAGAGATTTGAGAGAAAAAGTGAGAAAAGAAAGAGAAAGGAAAGAAAGGAAAAGGAAGGAAAAGAGAAGGAGAGGAAAACTTGGGAAAGAAGAAAACATTCAAACCAAAGCTTGAACTTCGATTAATCGGGTAAGGGTGAGAAGTTTCGATTATATCTTGCTTGTGTATGTATATGTGTTGTTTGTTGTAATTGTTTTGGTTGTTTCACAACTTTTTCTCATTGATAAATTGATGAACAATGATTGGGAATCGATGTTTTTGCTGTTGAAATGTGGTATAAATGTTGTAGAATACTTGTTGTTATGATTGGGATATGTTCTGGTTGTTATGTTATGGCTTGGAATTGTTTTGGTGGAGGAAATGTTGGGTTGGAGTGAACAATAGCGCTGCTGGGATTTCTGAGTTCGCAGGTTCGCACTGCGAATGGGGCAGCGAAGGGAAAGTGAAGGTTCGCGGGGTGTTCGCATTGCAAACTTTATGTTGTTTTTTCTCTGCCATGGTTCGCTGGGGGTTCGCATTGCGAATAGGAAAGCGAACATGGCAGATTTTCCATTTTGTTCTTGTCATAACTTTTGGGTCGTAAGTCGGATTGAGGCACGGTTGGATGCGTTGGAAAGCTAATGAAACATTCTTTCTTATAAAAATGGTTTTGAGACTAGTAGCCAATTTAATTGTGTTGAGAGTTGGAATAGTGTCGTTTTGTCGACTTTTACCGTCGTAATTGTGTGTAATTGATGTGTTAACATGCGATACGCTTTTGATATATAACGTATAGCTTGTGTGTTGTTATATGATGTGAATGCATGTGGTGAAATATTGTGATGATGGGTTATGGCCTTATGGCAAATAAATGCATTGTGTTATGTTTGATTGTATATGCATGATTATGGATGTTGAAATGGTTCACATGGTTGTATATGTATATGCATTTGATTGACATGAGTCATTGTATGCCAAGCATCATGATATGAATTCTTGTGATGTCGTGTACCCTAGTGGGTGTGAGAGACAAAACGATTCCCGAGGGAATCTGCTGTAACGGTCGTGAGCCTTATACAAAGAGGACCTAAAGCGACGTTATAGACGATCGTGAGCCTTATTTAAAGTGGACCTAAAGCAATCGGATCGTGAGCCTTTTACAAAGAGGGACTAAAGCGATCCATAAATGTTGTGAGCCTTATACCAAGACGACCTAAAGCGACGAGGAACATCGTTTTCCCGACGGGGAGTTACACTAAGTAACAAGCGATGATTCCAATAATTCCTGAGTGAATTAATGATGAGAATGATGGATGGAATAGTACCGCATTGCATTTGCATAGAGTCGTTGTGTCGGTCTCTTTGCATTTGCATAAATCATGAATGGATTGATTACGTGTGGAAAATCATGAATGGATTGTTTATGTGTGGGAAATTGTGAATTGATTGATGTTGTGTTGAGCTTTTGATAGCATTGATGATTGATATGCAGTTGTGGTAAATGTATGGATTATGGATGATATGCTTATGTATAGACATATGTTATGTTTTGTGGAGATGTTGTACATTACAATGATTTTATTAATTCTCTATGGTATGCTATATATATGAAATATGTGATGTGGTGGTGTGTTTCCATATGTTATAACATTGGTATGCCTTATGTGCGAATATGTGATTATGTTGGTATAATTGATATATGCTATGTTGTTGGATTATTAGAAATATGTTAAGTATTTGTGGCATGCTATATGTGTTAATATGCGATGCTTGTGGTGAGAATAATTATGCATGTGAATTTATATGTGTTTGCATATTATTATGCAATCTTAATTTAGTTGTTATTTCTCACCCTTCTGCTGTGGTTTGTTGCTCTATGAGGCAATTGTAGATTAGTAGTCTTGGAGGCTTTTGTGAAGATTAGTTCTCCATCAGTTTGTCAGTCTGTTTGCTCTGATACGTAACACGGGAGTCGGGGAACGCATTTGTTATATATGTATACATTTGTTGGATCTATTTTGTATTACCTTTGTATGAATATTTTGATGTTATAAAACAATTTATTTTGTAAAACAAGTCAGTTATGGATCTTTCCGCTTTATTCCATAATTGAACTTGCCTTTTATATGGAAAAAGTTTCCCTTTTAGGTTTATTCCATTTTGTGTTATGTATCAAATTCATGAGCAGGGATTGTGTTTTCTTTCTTTAAATGTGGCATCCTTGTTTCTGTCTAAAGATAAAATTTTATTCACTCTGATTTATTTATGTATTATTTATTCGCGATAGGAGTTGGGGTGTTACATTAGTGGTATCAGAGCAGGTTGGTCTGTCCGGCCAAGTTGTTGAGTCAGTGTGGCATGACAATTGAATGCTGTCGATGTTGTTTGTTCCTTAGTATGTGATATGTGTGTGAAACACTGTCAGTACTTTCTGGTTCTTCTAATCCTTTGTCTGCAGAATTTAGAATGAGATAAGTGGGGGAGAAGCTAGAGCTTCTCCAAGTTGCTTCAGTTGTGGAGCGTTGGTTGCAAGATTGTAAGTGTATTTTGGACAGTGTTGTTCCCGATTCCAGAGGGAATGCGGAGGTAAGGTTTATGTCGACTAAGGATTTGTGCCTTAGGTAGTTGTGTGCACAAGATGCAAGAAATGCTCTTATAGTTTGGTAAAGACGGTTTATGCCCCATCATGATTGTCGGCTGTCTATTGACAAATTGAGGAACTGATCACCCTTAATCTCTTGATGATAGTAGACGGAATAATGTTGGATGGAATAGACGTGTCTTTTCGGCTTTGATAGTGTGTGCAATGAATTGTTTGGAATTAAGAAAATGATTACGGATTGTTTTGTTGAGTCGATGAAGATTCTAATATCGGAAGATGAGACGGATTAGAGGTTTTGGTATGTTGGTCCAGTTGGGAAATCATTGAGAGAGAATGATTGGGTATTATTAATGGCTGCTTCTCAGAGAGTAGAGAGTGAACTCAAAATTGGACGAAGGTGAATAGTTGAGGTTTATATCTGCTAAGTAAGTAGAAAACTCTCAGGGGATGAGACTAAGATGTTTGTTATGTTTGTGATGATAGTTTTCTGGAAATTGGCAGGAAGCCACAGTGATGGGCTGCCAGTTGTGCGTTATTTCCAGATGTGTTTTCGGATGGAATATTGGATGTTAACGTTAGAATTACTCAGATTGAAAGAGTGGTTGGAAGATTTACTGGAAAAAGAGATTTGTGAGATCAAGTGTGTCGTCTTAGAGAGCTCCAGCTTAGTTAGTAGCAAAAAGGAAAGATGATTGAACGGAATAACAAGCATGATGTGTGTAAGGGTATTGAGACTATGGAAAGTAAAACTTAGAGTTTTGGTGAGTTTTGGAGTTTTTAAAGTTTTAGGGCATTAATAGAAATCTTGAGAAAACCCTAGGTGTGGATGTAATATTTGAGAGTTCTTTTTGGTTGGTTGTTGCGACATGTTGGGATTTATGGAATTTGGACTGTTAAGAGAAGAAATTGTGTATGGATTACTAATAGTTAAATAAGGTAACGATTGAGAATAAGTGTCCACTTTCATGAATAGATGACTAGAATGGTTTGGTTGAGTTTGAGTGAAATTGCAATTGTTCGGAATGTTTGATAAGAGTGGTGAATTGTGTGAGTTGAGGCTTTGACCGATTTCATGTGACTGGTTATGGTTGTTATCGTCGGAGTAGGGTGTTATTGACTCGGTTAAGCTTGTATGTGAGTAACCAGTTACCCAGTGTAATTTTTTGTAAAAACTTTAAGAATTTATATCTTTTGGAATTTGGTTGGGCATTACAATGTACAGTGATGTTATTTGGTGTTCGTAATGCGTCTGTAATGTTTCTGGAGTAGAGGAATTGTATCTTCCATATTTATTTGTATAAGTTCGTAATGGCTTTGATTGAGGATATACAGATCTGTTATAAACTCAGAGGAAGAACAGGTAGAGTGTTGAGATTTGAATTACAAGTGTTGGAAAGAGACGAAGTTTTATGCTAAGTTATTCAAGTGAGAATTTGGGTTGAAAAAGGTTAGTTTTCCTGGATATGTTATTTCAGATGAGTGTATGGTTATGGATCCATCGGAAGTAGATGCAGTTCTACGATAAGAGGATCCGAAGTTGGTTAAGGAGATTAGAATCTTTTTGGACTTTAGTTAGTTATTACCGGAGGTTATGGAAGGCTTTTCCAAGTTAGCGTTTTCGTTACTTCGATTGACTTACAAAAGGTAAGTCGTTTATTTTGGATGTTTGTTGTAAGGAAAGTTTCAGTGAGCTAAAGTAGAAGTTGTCTACGGCTCCAGTTTTGATACTGCGTGATCCTGATAAACCGTTTGTGAGGTATTGGGATGCGTCTTTGATGAGTTTAGTCAGTGTGTTAATGCAAGAGGGTAAAGTTGTGGCTTATGCTTTACTAAAATTGAGAATTCATAAAAGGATCTATACTATTCCGGATTTGGGATTGGTTGCGGTTGTAATGTGTTGGAATATTTGGAGGTATTATCTTTATGGTTCTAGGTTCGAAGTGTTTTGTAATCACAAGAGTTTAGAGTACTTGTTTGGTCTGAAGGAATAGAGTATGAGACAACGAGGATGGTTAGAGTTCGTGACGAGTTATGATTTTGCCTTGGATTATCCTTCGGGAAAAGCTAATGTTGTGCCTGAAGAGTTGGGTCGATAGTCTTTGCATATGGCTGTTTTGATGGTCAGAGAATTAAAATTATTTGAGCAGTTCAGAGAGTTGTGTCTGGTGTGTGAGATAACACAGTAGAGTGTGAGGTTGGGTATATTAAAAGTGAATAGTTATTTTTGGCGAATATGAGAAAGAGTTAGACTTTGGACGTGGGGTTGATAGTTTTGATGGTTACGAGTAATCCAAGTGCGCAACAAAAGCGTGATGTGGCACATTTCGTATATGCATGTGTGACTTGTAAGAGTTCATAGTTTGAACATTGAAAACATGTAGGAATGATGAGACCATTGGACGTTTCAGAATTGAAGTGTTAGGTGAAAGGTTTAAATATTATTCATGGGCTACTTTGTAGATGGCTGTTTTGGTTGTATGTTCGATTGGTAAATCGTAGCATTGTTGTAATATTGTTGTGTGACAAGGATGTTGGTATTGTGGTTATGTAGAGGTTGTTGGAACGATGTTGGGTCGTGGAACTTTATGTTCTTGTTTGTGTGCTTGCCTCGTTTCCATCGTGATGGTTCGAGTGCGAGTGGCTAATTCCTGTGTGAGGAATTAGGGGAGTGTTACCTGTGGTGAGGGTAACGATCTTGTTGTGTTTCGGTTCAAGAGTGAACCTGTGTGTGTTCGTAACTTGGGTATTCTTGAGTCGTGAGTTGGTCGTCAAGTGCATTGTATGGGCTTTGCATCTTGTCGTTGTAGTTGTCGTCGTTGTTGTAGTTGCCGTTAGCAAGGTGGTTTGTCAGTTTGTGTTATTCGTGGTTTGCCTTTTGTTGGCATGATAGTTTGTTAGTCGGATGCGAGAGTCGTATCCGGAGTTGTTCGTATCAGTGTATTTTCGAGGACGAAAATGTCTAAGTGGGGGAGAATTGTAACGCCCCATTTTGTCCGATTTAATTATTTTCGTTTTTATATTATTTTATTCTTGAATTTTATTTGAAAACATATTATTTTTCATCGTTATTATGTTTTATCGCGTTTTGAGAGCGTTTGCGAGATATTTGAGCTGAGGGGTAAAATAGTCTTTTTAGGGGTTTAGATATTTTATAAATAGAGATTTGAGAGAAAAAGAGAGAAAAGAAAGAGAAAGGAAAGAAAGGAAGAGGAACGAAAAGAGAAGGAGAGGAAAACTTGGGAAAGAAGAAAACATTCAAACCAAAGCTTGAACTTTGATTAATCGGGTAAGGGTGAGAAGTTTCGATTATATCTTGCTTGTGTATGTATATGTGTTGTTTGTTGTAATTGTTTTGGTTGTTTCACAACTTTTTCTCATTGATAAATTGATGAACAATGAGTGGGAATCGATGTTTTTGCTGTTGAAATGCGGTATAAATGTTGTAGAATACTTGTTGTTATGATTGGGATATGTTCTGGTTGTTATGTTATGGCTTGGAAGTGTTTTGGTGGAGGAAATGTTGGGTTGGAGTGAACAACAGCGCTGCTGGGATTTCTGAGTTCGCAGGTTCGCACTGCGAATGGGGCAGCGAAGTGAAAGCGAAGGTTCGCGGGAGGTTCGCATTGCGAACTTTCTACTGTTATTTCTCTGCCACGGTTCGCAGGGAATTCGCATTGCAAAGGGGAAAACGAAGGTTCGCTGGGTGTTCGCATTGTGAACTTTAAGCTGTTTTTTCTCTGCCATGGTTCGCTGGGGGTTCTCATTGCGAATAGGAAAGCGAACATGGCAGATTTTCCATTTTGTTCTTGTCATAACTTTTGGGTCGTAAGTTGGATTGAGGCGCGGTTGGATGCATTGGAAAGCTAATGAAACATTCTTTCTTATAAAAATGGTTTTGAGACTAGTAGCTGATTTAATTGTGCCGGGACTTGGAATAGTGTCGTTTTGTCGACTTTTACCGTCGTAATTGTGTGTAATTGATGTGTTAACATGCGATACGCTTTTGATATACAACGTATAGCTTGTGTCCTTTTATATGATGTGAATGCATGTGATGAAATGTTTTGATGATGGGTTGTGGTCTTATGGCAAATAAATGCATTGTGTTATGTTTGATTGTATATGCATGATTATGGATGTTGAAATGGTTCACATGGTTATATATGTGTATGCATTTGATTGTCATGAGTCATTGTATGCCAAGCATCATGATATGCATTCTTGTGATGTCGTGTGCCCTAGTGGGTGTGAGCGACGAAATGATTCCCGAGGGAATCTGCTGTAACGGTCGTGAGCCTTATACAAAGAAGACCTAAAGCGACGTTATAGACGATCGTGAGCCTTATTTAAAGAGGACCTAAAGCGATCGGATCGTGAGCCTTTTACAAAGAGGACCTAAAGCAATCCATAAACGTCGTGAGCCTTATACCAAGAGGACCTAAAGTGACGGGGAATATCGTTTTCCCGACGGGGAGTTACACTAAGTAACAAGCGATGATTCCAATAATTCCAGAGTGAATTAATGATGAGAATGATGGATGGAATGGTACTGCATTGCATTTGCATAGAGTCGTTGTGTCGGTCTCTTTGCATTTGCATAAATCATGAATGGATTGATTACGTGTGGAAAATCATGAATGGATTGATTATGTGTGGGAAATTGTGAATTGATTGATGTTGTGTTGAGCTTGTGTTAGCATTGATGATTGATATGCAGTTGTGGTAAATGTATGGATTATGGATGATATGCTTATGTATAGACATATGCTATGTTTTGTGGAGATGTTGTACATTACAATGATTGTATTAATTCTCTATGGTATGCTATATATATGAAATACGTGATGTGGTGGTGTGTTTCCATATGTTATAACATTGGTATGCCTTATGTGCGAATATGTGATTATGTTGGTATAATTGATATATGCTGTGTTGTTGGATTATTAGAAATATGTTAAGTATCTGTGGCATGCTATATGTGTTAATATGAGATGCTTGTGGTGAGAATAATTATGCATGTGAATTTATATGTGTTTGCATATTATTATGCAATCTTGATTTAGTTGTTATTTCTCACCCTTCTGTTGTGGTTTGTTGCTCTATGAGGCAATTGTAGATTAGTAGTCTTGGAGGCTTTTGTGAAGATTAGTTCTCCATCCGTTTGTCAGTATGTCTGCTCTGATACGTAAGACGGGAGTCGGGAAACGCTTTTGTTATATATGTATACATTTGTTGGATCTATTTTGTATTACCTTTGTATGAATATTTTGATGTTATAAAACAATTTTTTTTGTAAAACAAGTCAGTTATGGATCTTTCCGCTTTATTCCATAATTGAACTTTCCTTTTATATGGAAAAAGTTTCCCTTTTAGGTTTATTCCATTTTGTGTTATGTATCAAATTCATGAGCAGGGATTGTGTTTTCTTTCTTTAAATGTGGCATCCTTGTTTCTGTCTAAAGAAAAAAATTTATTCACTCTGATTTATTTATGTATTATTTATTCGCGATGGGAATTGGGGTCTTACATTAGTGGTTTCAGAGCAAGTCGGTCTGTCCGGCCAAGTTGTTGAGTCTGTGTGGCATGACAGTTGAATACTGTCGATGTTGTTTGTTCCTTAGTATGTGATATGTGTGTGAAACACTGTCAGTACTTTCTGGTTCTTCTAATCCTTTGTCTGCAGAATTTAGAATGAGATAAGTGGGGGAGAAGCTAGAGCTTCTCCAAGTTGCTTCAGTTGTGGAGCGTTGGTTGCAAGATTGTAAGTGTATTTTGGACAGTGTTGTTCCCGATTCCAGAGGGAATGCGGAGGTAAGGTTTATGTCGACTAAGGATTTATGCCTTAGGTAGTTGTGTGCACAAGATGCAAGAAATGCTCTTATAGTTTGGTAAAGATGGTTTATGCCCCATCATGATTGTCGACTGTCTATTGACAAATTGAGGAACTGATCACCCTTAATCTCTTGATGATAGTAGACGGAATTATGTTGGATGGAATAGACGTGTCTTTTCTGCTTTGATAGTGTGTGCAATGAATTATTTGGAATTAAGAAAATGATTACAGATTGTTTTGTTGAGTCGATGAAGATTCTAATATCGGAAGATGAGACGGATTAGAGGTTTTGGTATGTTGGTCCAGTTAGGAAGTCATTGAGAGAGAATGATTGGGTATTATTAATGGCTGCTTCTCAGAGAGTAGAGAGTGAACTCAAAATTGGACGAAGGTGAATAGTTGAGGTTTATGTCTGCTAGGTAAGTAGAAAACTCTCAGGGGATGAGACTAATATGTTTGTTATGTTTGTGATGATAGTTTTCTGGAAATTGGCAGGAAGCCACAGTGATGGGCTGCCAGTTGTGCGTGATTTCCAGATGTGTTTCCGGATGGAATATTGGATGTTAGCGTTAGAATTACTCAGATTGAAAGAGCGGTTGGAAGATTTACTGGAAAAAGAGATTTGTGAGATCAAGTGTGTCGTCTTAGAGAGCTCCAGCTTAGTTAGTAGCAAAAAGGAAGGATGATTGAACGGAATAACAAGCATGATGTGTGTAAGGGTATTGAGACTATGGAAAGTAAAACTTAGAGTTTTGGTGAGTTTTGGAGTTTTTAAAGTTTTAGGGAATTAATAGAAATCTTGAGAAAACCCTAGGTGTGGATGTAATATTTGAGAGTTCTTTTTGGTTGGTTGTTGCGACATGTTGGGATTTATGGAATTTGGATTGTTAAGAGAAGAAATTGTGTATGGATTACTAATAGTTAAATAAGGTAACGATTGAGAATAAGTGTCCACTTTCATGAATAGATGACTGGAATGGTTTGGTTGAGTTTGAGTGAAATTGCAATTGTTTGGAATGTTTGATAAGAGTGGTGAATTGTGTGAGTTGAGGCTTTGATCGATTTCATGTGACTGGTTATGGTTGTTATCGTCGGAGTAGGGTGTTATTTATTCGGTTAAGCTTGTATGTGAGTAACCAGTTACCCAGTGAAATTTTTGCAAAAACTTTAAGAATTTATATCTTTGGGAATTTGGTTGGGCATTACAATGTACAGTGATGTTATTTGGTGTTCGTAATGCGTCTGCAATGTTTGTGGAGTAGTGGAATCGTATCTTCCATATTTATTTGGATAAGTTTGTAATGGCTTTGATTGAGGATATTCGGATCTGTTATAAACTCAGAGGAAGAACAGGTAGAGTGTTGAGATTTGAATTACAAGTGTTGGAAAGAGACGAAGTTTTATGCTAAGTTATTCAAGTGAGAATTTGGGTTGAAAAAGGTTAGTTTTCTTGGATATGTTATTTCATATGAGTGTATGGTTATGGATCCATCTGAAGTAGATGCAGTTCTACGATGAGAGGATCCGAAGTTAGTTAAGGAGATTAGAATCTTTTTGGACTTTAGTTGGTTATTACCGGAGGTTATGGATGGCTTTTCCAAGTTAGCGTTTTCGTTGCTTTGATTGACTTACAAAAGGTAAGTCGTTTGTTTGGGATGTTCGTTGTAAGGAAAGTTTCAGAGAGCTAAAGTAGAAGTTGTCTACGGCTCCAGTTTTGATACTGCGTGATCCTGATAAACCGTTTGTGAGGTATTGGGATGCGTCTTTGATGAGTTTAGTCAGTGTGTTAATGCAAGAGGGTAAAGTCGTGGCTTATGCTTTACTACAATTGAGGATTCATAAAAGGATCTATACTATTCCGGATTTAGGATTGGTTGCGGTTGTAATGTGTTGGAATATTTGGAGGTATTATCTTTATGGTTCTAGGTTCGAAGTGTTTAGCAATCACAAGAGTTTAGAGTAGTTGTTTGGTCCGAAGGAATAGAGTATGAGACAAGGAGGATGGTTAGAATTCGTGACGAGTTATGAATTTGGCTTGGATTATCCTTCGGGAAAAGCTAATGTTGTGCCTGAAGAGCTAGGTCGATAGTCTTTGCATATGGCTGTTTTGATGGTCAGAGAATGAAAATTATTTGAGCAGTTCAGAGACTTGTGTCTGGTGTGTGAGATAACACAGTAGAGTGTGAGGTTGGGTATATTAAAAGTGAATAGTTATTTTTGGCGAATATGAGAAAGAGTTAGACTTTGGATGTGGGGTTGATAGTTTTGATGGTTACGAGTAATCCAAGTGCGCATCGAAAGCGTGATGTGGCACATTTCGTATATGCATGTGTGACTTGTAAGAGTTCATAGGTTGAACATTGAAAACATGTAGGAATGATGAGACCATTGGACGTTTCAGAATGAAAGTGTTAGGTGAAAGGTTTAAAGACTATTCATGGGCTACTTTGTAGATGGATGGTTTGGTTGTATGTTCGATTGGTGAATCGTAGCATTGTTGTAATATTGTTGTGTGACAAGGATGTTGGTATTGTGGTTGTGTAGAGGTTGTTGGAACGAAGTTGGGTCGTGGAACTTTATGTTCTTGTTTGTGTGCTTGCCTCGTTTCCATCGTGATGGTTCGAGTGCGAGTGGCTAATTCCTGTGTGGGGAATTAGGGGAGTGTTACCTGTGGTGAGGGTAACGATCTTGTTGTGTTTCGGTTCAAGAGTGAACCTGTGTGTGTTCGTAACTTGGGTATTCTTGAGTCGTGAGTTGGTCGTCAAGTGCATTGTATGGGCTTTGCATCTTGTCGTTGTAGTTGTCGTCGTTGTTGTGTCGTTGTTGTAGTTACCGTTAGCAAGGTGGTTTGTCATTTTGTGTTATTCGTGGTGTGCCTTTTGTTGGCATGATAGTTTGTTAGTCGGATGCGAGAGTCGTATCCGGAGTTGTTCGTATCAGTATATTTTCGAGGACGAAAATGTCTAATTGGGGGAGAATTATAACGCCCCATTTTGTACGATTTATTTAATCGAGTCGATTTAATTATTTTCGTTTTTATATTATTTTATTCTTGAATTTTATTTGACAACATATTATTTTTCATCGTTATTATGTTTTATCGCGTTTTGAGAGCGTTTGTGAGATATTTGAGCTGAGGGGTAAAATAGACTTTTTTGGGGTTTAGATATTTTATAAATAGATATTTGAGAGAAAAAGAGAGAAAAGAAAGAGATAGGAAAGAAAAGAAGAGGAAGGAAAAGAGAAGGAGAGGAAAACTTGGGAAAGAAGAAAACATTCAAACCAAAGCTTGAACTTCGATCAATCTGGTAAGGGTGAGAAGTTTCGATTATATATTGCTTGTGTATGTATATGTGTTGTTTGTTGTAATTGTTTTGTTTGTTTCACAACTTTTTCTCATTGATAAATTGATGAACAATGAGTGGGAATCAATGTTTTCGCGGTTGAAATGCGGTATAAATGTTGTAGAATACTTGTTGTTATGATTGGGATATGTTAAGGTTGTTATGTTATGGCTTGGAAGTGTTTTGGTGGAGGAAATGTTGGGTTGGGGTGAACAATAGCGCTGCAGGGATTTCTGAGTTCGCAGGTTCGCACTGCGAATGGGGCAGCGAAGGGAAAGCGAAGGTTCACGGGAGGTTCGCATTGCAAACTTTCTGCTATTTTTTCTCTGCCACGGTTCGCAGGAAATTCGAATTATGAAGGGGAAAGCGAAGGTTCGCTGGGTGTTCGCATTGCGAACTTTATGCTATTTTTTCTCTGCCATGGTTCGCTGGGGGTTCGCATTGCGAATAGGAAAGCGAACATGGCAGATTTTCCATTTTGTTCTTGTCATAACTTTTGGGTCGTAAGTCGGATTGAGGCGCGGTTGGATGCGTTGGAAAGCTAATGAAACATTCTTTCTTATAAAAATGTTTTTGATACTAGTAACCAATTTAATTGTGTCGGGAGTTGGAATAGTTTCGTTTTGTCAACTTTTACCGTCGTAATTGTGTGTAATTGATGTGTTAACATGCGATACACTTTTGATAGATAACGTATAGCGTGTGTGCTGTTATATGATGTGAATGCATGTGATGAAATGTTGTGATGATGGGTTATGGACTTATGGCAAATAAATGCATTGTGTTATGTTTGATTGTATATGCATGATTATGGATGTTGAAATGGTTCACATGGTTGTATATGTGTATGCATTTGATTGTCATGAGTCATTGTATGCCAAGCATCATGATATGCATTCTTGTGATGTCGTGTGCCCTAGTGGGTATGAGCGATGAAACGATTCCTGATGGAATCTGCTGTAACGGTCGTGAGCCTTATACAAAGAGAACCTAAAGCGACGTTATAGACGATCGTGAGCCTTATTTAAAGAGGACCTAAAGCGATCGGATCGTGAGCCTTTTACAAAGAGGACCTAAAGCAATCCATAAACGTCGTCATCCTTATACCAAGAGGACCTAAAGCGATGGGGAACATCGTTTGCCTGACGGGGAGTTACACTAAGTAACAAGCGATGATTCCAATAATTCCTGAGTGAATTAATGAAGAGAATGATGGATGGAATTGTACCGCATTGCGTTTGCATAGAGTCGTTGTGTCGGTCTCTTTGCATTTGCATAAATCATGAATGGATTGATTACGTGTGGAAAATCATGAATGGATTGATTATGTGTGGGAAGTTATGAATTGATTGATGTTGTGTTGAGCTTGTGATAGCATTGATGATTGATATGCAGTTGTGGTAAATGTATGGATTATGGATGATATGTTTATGTATAGAGATATGCTATGTTTTGTGGAGATGTTGTACATTACAATGATTGTATTAATTCTCTATGGTAAGCTATATATATGAAATATGTGATGTGGTGGTGTGTTTCCATATGTTATAACATTGGTATGCCTTATGTGCGAATATGTGATTATGTTGGTATAATTGATATATGCTATGTTGTTGGATTATTAGAAATATGTTAAGTATCTGTGGCATGCTATATGTGTTAATATGCGATGCTTGTGGTGAGAATAAATATGCATGTGAATTTATATGTGTTTGCATATTATTATGCATTCTTGATTTAGTTGTTATTTCTCACCCTTCTACTGTGGTTTGTTGCTCTATGAGGCAATTGTAGATTAGTAGTCTTGGAGGCTTTTATGAAGATTAGTTCTCCATCCGTTTGTCAGTCAGTCTGCTCTGATACATAACAAGGGAGTCGGGGAACGCTTTTGTTATATATGTATACATTTGTTGGATCTATTTTGTATTACCTTTGTATGAATATTTTGATGTTATAAAACAATTTATTTTGTGAAACAAGTAAGTTATGGATCTTTCCGCTTTATTCCATAATTGAACTTTCCTTTTATATGGAAAAAGTTTCCCTTTTAGGTTTATTCCATTTTGTGTTATGTATCAAATTCATGAGCAGGGATTGTGTTTTCTTTCTTTAAATATGGCATCCTTGTTTCTGTCTAAAGATAAAATTTTATTCACTCTGATTTATTTATGTATTATTTATTCGCGATGGGAATTGGGGTGTTACATTAGTGGTATCAGAGCAGGTCGGTCTGTCCGGCCAAGTTGTTGAGTCTGTGTGGTATGACAGTTGAATATTGTCGATGTTGTTTGTTCCTTAGTATGTGATATGTGTGTGAAACATTGTCAGTGCTTTCTGGTTCTTCTAATCCTTTGTCTGCAGAATTTAGAATGAGATAAGTGGGGGAGAAGCTGGAGCTTCTCCAAGTTGCTTCAGTTGTGGAGCATTTGTTGCAAGATTGTAAGTGTTGTTTGGACAATGTTGTTCTCGATTCTAGAGGGAATGCGGAGGTAAGGTTTATGTCGACTAAGGATTTGTGCCTTAGGTAGTTGTGTGCACAAGATGTAAGAAATGCTCTTATAATTTGGTAAAGACGACTTATGCCCCATCATGATTGTCGGCTGTCTATTGACAAATTGAGGAACTGATCACCCTTAATCTCTTGTTGATAGTAGACGGAATTATGTTGGATGGAATAGACGTGTCTTTCCGGCTTTGATAGTGAGTGCAATGAATTGTTTGGAATTAAGAAAATGATTACAGATTGTTTTGTTGAGTCGATGAAGATTCTAATATCGGAAGATGAGACGGATTAGAGGTTTTGGTATGTTGGTCCAGTTCGGAAGTCATTGAGAGAGAATGATTGGGTATTATTAATGGCTGCTTCTCAGAGAGTAGAGAGTAAACTCAAAATTGGACGAAGGTGAATAGTTGAGGTTTATATCTGCTAAGTAAGTAGAAAACTCTCAGGGGATGAGACTAAGATGTTTGTTATGTTTTTGATGATAGTTTTCTGGAAATTGGCAGGAAGCCACAGTGATGGGCTGCCAGTTGTGTGTTATTTCCAGATGTGTTTCTGGATGGAATATTGGATGTTAGCATTAGAATTACTTAGATTGAAAAAGCGGTTGGAAGATTTACTGGAAAAAGAGATTTATGAGATCAAGTGTGTTGTCTTAGAGAGCTCCAGCTTTGTTAGTAGCAAAAAGGAAGGATGATTGAACGGAATAACAAGCATGATGTGTGTAAGGGTATTGAGACTATGGAAAGTAAAACTTAGAGTTTTGGTGAGTTTTGGACTTTTTAAAGTTTTAGGACATTAATAGAAATCTTGAGAAAACCCTAGGTGTGGATGTAATATTTGAGAGTTCTTTTTGGTTGGTTGTTGCGACATGTTGGGGTTTATGGAATTTGGACTGTTAAGAGAAGAAATTGTGTATGGATTACTAATAGTTAAATAAGGTAACGATTGAGAATAAGTGTCCACTTTCATGAATAGATGACTGGAATGGCTTGGTTGAGTTTGAGTGAAATTGCAATTGTTTGGAATGTTTGATAAGAGTGGTGAATTGTGTGAGTTGAGGCTTTGATCGATTTCATGTGACTGGTTATGGTTGTTATCGTCGGAGTAGGGTGTTATTTACTCAGTTAAGCTTGTATGTGAGTAACCAGTTACCCAGTGAAATTTTTTGCAAAAACTTTAAGAATTTATATCTTTTGGAATTTGGTTGGGCATTACAATGTACAATGATGTTATTTGGTGTTCGTAATGCGTCTGTAATATTTGTGGAGTAGAGGAATCGTATCTTCCATATTTATTTGGATAAGTTCGTAATGGCTTTGATTGAGGATATTCGGATCTGTTATAAACTCAGAGGAAGAACAGGTAGAGTGTTGAGATTTGAATTACAAGTGTGGGAAAGAGACGAAGTTTTATGCTAAGTTATTCAAGTGAGAATTTGGGTTGAAAAATGTTAGTTTTCTTGGATATGTTATTTCAGATGAGTGTATGGTTATGGATCCATCGGAAGTAGATGCAGTTCTACGATGAGAGGATCCGAAGTTGGTTAAGGAGATTAGAATCTTTTTGGACTTTAGTTGGTTATTACCGGAGGTTATGGAAGGCTTTTCCAAGTTAGCGTTTTCGTTACTTCGATTGACTTACAAAAGGTAAGTCGTTTGTTTGGGATGTTCATTGTAAGGAAAGTTTCAGAGAGCTAAAGTAGAAGTTGTCTACAGCTCCAGTTTTGATACTGCGTGATCCTGATAAACCGTTTGTGAGGTATTGGGATGCGTCTTTGATGAGTTTAGTCAGCGTGTTAATGCAAGAGGGTAAAGTCGTGGCTAATGCTTTACTAAAATTGAGGATTCATAAAAGTATCTATACTATTCTGGATTTGGGATTGGTTGCGGTTGTAATGTGTTGGAATATTTGGAGGTATTATCTTTATGGTTCTAGGTTCGAAGTGTTTAGTAATCACAAGAGTTTAGAGTACTTGTTTGGTCTGAAGGAATAGAGCATGAGACAACGAGGATGGTTAGAATTCGTGACGAGTTATGAATTTGGCTTGGATTATCCTTCGGGAAAAGCTAATGTTGTGCCTGAAGAGTTAGGTCGATAGTCTTTGCATATGGCTGTTTTGATGGTCAGAGAATTACAATTATTTTAGAAGTTCAGAGACTTGTGTCTGGTGTGTGAGATAACACAGTAGAGTGTGAGGTTGGGAATATTAAAAGTGAATAGTTATTTTTGGCGAATATGAGAAAGAGTTAGACTTTGGATGTGGGGTTGATAGTTTTGATGGTTACGAGTAATCCAAGTGCGCATCGAAAGCGTGATGTGGCACATTTCATATATGCATGTGTGACTTGTAAGAGTTCATAGGTTGAACATTGAAAACATGTAGGAATGATGAGACCATTGGACGTTTCAGAATGGAAGTGTAAGGTGAAAGGTTTAAATATTATTCATGGGCTACTATGTAGATGGATGATTTGGTTGTATATTCGATTGGTGAATCGTAGCATTGTTGTAATATTGTTGTGTGACAAGGATGTTGGTATTGTGGTTATGTAGAGGTTGTTGGAACGATGTTGGGTCGTGGAACTTTAAGTTCTTATTTGTGTGGTTGCCTCGTTTCCATCGTGATGGTTTGAGTGCGAGTGGCTAATTCCTGTGTGGGGAATTAGGGGAGTGTTACCTGTGGTGAGGGTAACGATCTTGTTGTGTTTCGGTTCAAGAGTGAACCTGTGTGTGTTCGTAACTTGGGTATTCTTGAGTCGTGAGTTGGTCGTCAAGTGCATTGTATGGGCTTTGCATCTTGTCGTTGTAGTTGTCGTCGTTATCGTGTCATTGTTGTAGTTTCCGTTAGCAAGGTGGTTTCTCAGTTTGTGTTATTCGTGGTGTGCCTTTTGTTGGCATGATAGTTTGTTAGTCGGATGCGAGAGTCGTATCCGGAGTTGTTCGTATCAGTATATTTTCGAGGACGAAAATGTCTAAGTGGGGGAGAATTGTAACGTCCCATTTTGTCCGATTTATTTAATCGAGTCGATTTAATTATTTTCGTTTTTATACTATTTTATTCTTGAATTTTATTTGACATCATATTATTTTTCATCGTTATTATGTTTTATCGCGTTTTGAGAGCGTTTGCGAGATATTTGAGCTGAGGGGTAAAATAGTCTTTTTAGGGGTTTAGATATTTTATAAATAAAGATTTGAGAGAAAAAGAGAGAAAATAAAGAGAAAGGAAAGAAAGGAAGAGGAAGGAAAAGAGAAGGAGAGGAAAACTTGGGAAAGAAGAAAACATTCAAACCAAAGCTTGAACTTCGATTAATCGGGTAAGGGTGAGAAGTTTCGATTATATCTTGCTTATGTATGTATATGTGTTGTTTGTTGTAATTGTTTTGGTTGTTTCACAACTTTTTCTCATTGATAAATTGATGAACAATGAGTGGGAATCAATGTTTTCGCTGTTGAAATACGGTATAAATGTAGTAGAATACTTGTTGTTATTATTGGGATATGTTCTGGTTGTTATGTTATGGCTTGGAAGTGTTTTGGTGGAGGAAATGTTGGGTTGGAGTGAACAACAGCGCTGCTGGGATTTATGAGTTCGCAGGTTCGCCCTGCGAATGGGGCAGCGAAGGGAAAGCGAAGGTTCGCGGGAGGTTTGCATTGCGAACTTTCTGCTGTTTTTTCTCTACCACGGTTCGCAGGGAATTCGCATTGCGAAGGGGAAAGCGAAGGTTCACTGGGTGTTCGAATTGCGAACTTTATGCTATTTTTTCTCTGCCATGGTTCGCTGGGGGTTCGCATTGCGAATAGGAAAGCGAACATGACAGATTTTCCATTTTATTTTTGTCATAACTTTTGGGTCGTAAGTCGGATTGAGGCGCGGTTGGATGCGTTGGAAAGCTAATGAAGCATTCTTTCTTATAAAAATGGTTTTGAGATTAGTAGCCGATTTAATTGTGTCAGGAGTTGTAATAGTGTCGTTTTGTCGACTTTTACCGTCGTAATTGTGTGTAATTGATGTGTTAACATGCGATACGCTTTTGATATATAACGTATAGCTTGTGTCCTGTTATATGATGTGAATGCATGTGATGAAATGTTGTGATGATGGGTTGTGGCCTTATGGCAAATAAATGCATTGTGTTATGTTTGATTGTATATGCATGATTATGGATGTTGAAATGGTTCACATGGTTGTATATGTGTATGCATTTGATTGTCATGAGTCATTATATGCCAAGCATCATGATATGCATTCTTGTGATGTCGTGTGCCCTAGTGGGTGTGAGCGACGAAACGTTTCCCGAGGGAATCTGCTGTAACGGTCGTGAGCCTTATATAAAGAGGACCTAAAGCGACGTTATAGACGATCGTGAGCCTTATTTAAAGTGGACCTAAAGCGATCGGATCGTGAGCCTTTTACAAAGAGGAGCTAGAGCGATCCATAAACGTCGTGAGCCTTATACCAAGAGGACCTAAAGCGACGGGGAACATCGTTTGCCCGACGGGGAGTTACACTAAGTAACAAGCGATGATTCCAATAATTCCTGAGTGAATTAGTGATGAGAATGATGGATGGAACGGTACCGCATTGCATTTGCATAGATTCATTGTGTCGGTCTCTTTGCATTTGCATAAATCATGAATGAATTGATTACGTGTGGAAAATCATGAATGGATTGATTATGTGTGGGAAATTGTGAATTGATTGATGTTGTGTTGAGCTTGTGATAACATTGATGATTGATATGCAGTTGTGGTAAATGTATGGATTATGGATGATATGCTTATGTATAGACATATGCTATGTTTTGTGGAGATGTTGTACATTACAATGATTGTATTAATTCTCTATGGTATGCTATATATATGAAATACGTGATGTGGTGGTGTGTTTCCATATGTTATAACTTTGGTATGCCTTATGTGCGAATATGTGATTATGTTGGTATAATTGATATATGCTACGTTGTTGGATTATTAGAAATATGTTAAGTATCTGTGGCATGCTATATGTGTTAATATGCGATGCTTGTGGTGAGAATAAATATGCATGTGAATTTATATGTGTTTGCATATTATTATGCAATCTTGATTTAGTTGTTATTTCTCACCCTTCTGATGTGGTTTGTTGCTCTATGAGGCAATTGTAGATTAGTAGTCTTGGAGGCTTTGTGAAGATTAGTTCTCCATCTGTTTGTCAGTCAGTCTGCTCTGATACGTAACACGGGAGTCGGGGAACGCTTTTGTTATATATGTATACATTTGTTGGATCTATTTTGTATTACCTTTGTATGAATATTTTGATGTTATAAAACAATTTATTTTGTAAAACAAGTAAGTTATGGATCTTTCCGCTTTATTCCATAATTGAACTTTCCTTTTATATGGAAAAAGTTTCCCTTTTAGGTTTATTCCATTTTGTGTTATGTATCAAATTCATGAGCAGGAATTGTGTTTTCTTTCTTTAAATGTGGCATCCTTGTTTCTGTCTAAAGATAAAATTTTATTCACTCAGATTTATTTATGTATTATTTATTCGCGATGGGAATTGGGGTGTTACACGCGTGACCCTTTGACCTGGTCCAACCGTTTCCGTGAGATCCGTGGAGACAGTTGGTCGCGTGAACTGCCAAGCGAGTGAGGGGGACATGCCCAACGACTAGTTTCTGCCCAACGGCTAATTTCCAACTATTGGGCCTGGCCAAGAGTTGGATTGGGTTGGGCCTTGCCCTGCTGGGGGCCAGGGGCCTGCCCAATCCAGAACAGATATGAATTAAGAAAATTGATTAAAAGGATTTCGGTATGGAGAAAAAATGATTAAATGGATTAAGAAATAAAATTGAAAATTGGATAAAAAATAAATTGGATTAAAAATGAGATACAAAAAAGAAAATTGGATGAAAGATGAAAATGGACTGAATTGCAAATGGTTACGAAATGAATGTGGTTTTTTAGGGATATGGATTTATGGAGATAATATGGATAATGGAATGAATTGAAAATGGATTTGAATAACGAACGAAAAATGGATAATTGAATTGTATTGGAATGAAACATATATGGTTTAGTGGCTTAGAGGTGAAAATAGACCAGATTGAAAATAGTTACGGGAATGGGTATGGGTAAAGGTAACATGTCACCACAACACTTAAAAAATCCACAAATGCACTTGACTGCCACAGATCCTCCACAAACTCAAATTCAACCTGAAATGATCTTGATTGAACAACCTAACGAATCCTCAGACCAAAGGTGAAAATCCTAACCATCAAATCAGTACTTGCATACATATTGAACCTGCTAGCCTCAAGAGACTCAACTGAACGACACTTGTCAATCATAAACTTCAAAAGCGAGAAACCCTAATTCTCCAAAATCCCGGTTCAGGATCTACCCAGTCAAACCACAGATGAAACCTCAAACAACAACACCCTTATGATGATTCAGAGAAACTAAAGTCGCGCCTGATAAACCTCTGATAAGAACTGCCCATGACGATCGAAAACCAATACCTCCTGCCTCAGACTTGAGTACCATAATTGAAAGAAGGCGACTTCTGAACAACGAAAATCCACCTCAGCAGAAACCTCCAATCCAAAACCCTAATTCATACCCTTGAAGCTTATGGAGTAAACCCTGGTTCCACAGGTGAAACAAAACAAAACCAAAAGCTGATGATTCGGTTAATTATGCAGTATGATTGACCTAAGATTCTTATACGAAAGGTCAATGAATCTAAAGGTAAAATTTGGGATATAACAATAAGTTTCCGGTAAACTAAACCTGAAACAAATGTTACATAATCTCCTAAGATTTGTAGTTATATAAGTCTCATGTAAACTAAAACATATAATACTATTCTATTTGAGATTACTAGTCCTTTGGTTGAGAATCCTCTTGGACGTGAGGGTAAGGCATTTTTGGTTGCCATCTTGTCCATAAAATCTTGAGTTCTTGCATATACAGAAAAGAATGTTTAAAAATTTGTACTAGTTTTGATGCTGATACCTAATATATATGTCTCATAAGTCATAGACCAAGTGGTATATAGAAGACCTCATGGCCGGCCCAACCCATTTGAAGGCTAAAGACAAAATCTAAAATCAAAATTTTTAAATATAATATAAATATTTTAATAAAATTAATATATTTTAATTTAAATTGTAATGGGTTTTTTAGATGAAAAAATTATTTAGTTAAATTATTAGAATTGATTTTTCTTAATATTTATTTTTCATCGATTATAAAATTAACCCATTTAGCTGCTCTTCTCATCATATTTTAAAAAAATTATCTAAAAAAATATGACCAAAATTTTTAAAATTAAAATAGTAAATATCAAACTTCTTGTTATGTAATAAATCATTATATTTGGTTATCTATAAAAATAATTTTTAAGTTAATTAAAAAATATTTTAAATAAATATTATTGTTTAACTATTATAAAAAATAATTTAAAAAATTATTGAATCAAAATAAAAAAAAAGTTGAGGCCGTAGGCAGTGGCCTCGGTCACCTACTCCTAAGGCCTGGCCTAGAAGACCTTTATGTATCGTGAAAGCGTAAAACAATCATAAGAAACCTGGACAAGACTTTGGACGAGTTTCGCTTGTTGTATTAGGTGTTGTCAAACAGCAGCTACCCCTAGTGCTGGCGTAGAAAAATTTGAACAAACTATTATTTCAGATAATCGAATCCGATTTTTAAAACACTGATCTCAATATACCACTATAATTGTAAATTTATTATATCTTAAAATTTTAAGTCTTATAGCTTGAGAATTTAACATTTCATCAATTTTAATAATAAAATTAATTTTAAAACACCTAGATGATTTTAACAAATTATTATTAGTCACTTGTTAAGATACTTAAAAAAAAATGAATTCTAATAAATACCTAACATTTCTTATATTCTAACTTGTTTATTTATGTTAACTTAGCAAGTTTTACATTTATATTTATTTAACTATTTTTTTAATTATAACTAACTAAATATACCATCTAAAATATAAATAGTTGTATGTTAAAAAACTCAAAATAAAATTTAACATTTTTATTCATATAAATAATATATATTATTATTTAAATATAAAAATAACTTGCAACTCCTGAGCTTAAGTCTTGGCTCTGCCACTCTTTCTAAGACTCAATAAAATTATTCCAATACAAAACAGTTAACAAAGACGCGTATGATTTTATATATTGTATCACAACTTACAAATCCATCAACGTCCCCAAGCAACCTCTCAAGAAATTTAAGTTTGTACTAAAAAAAAGGAATGAATGTTTTACATTCTCAAAATTTATGCTATGATGCGATCTCACTACACCAAAATTCTTGAATAATATGACGTGGTAGGATGGGTTGAGGTGAATCGCGTCAAGATTTGATGCGGCTGCAATACGGTTTTACTAGATCAACTATTATTCTATTTGAGGAAAAAAGGTGAGGATCAATACATTTTACATTTCAAGAGAGAGAAGCTCCTCCCTCTCTCTAACATTGTCCACTGGTCTTTAGTCTCTCAGGTCTCCTTCCTCGCCGGATTCTTCGCCAATCAAGACAACATGTATCAGGTACATTAGGTCTTGCTCTACGTATTTTCCCCTTTTGGTACATCAAATCAACCTAGCGCTTCAGTTGCATTGCCTTGAGTAGATACTGGGGTTTCTTCTCTCCTATCTTCGGCTTAAATTCCTGGCTTTAGGACTCAGGGGCCTTGGTAGGGAGTTGTACTCTCTGGGTTTTACTGAGGCGGTGTGTTTCTGAGTGTTGTGCGTCGATTTGGCGTTGTGCTCCGGGGAGAAGAAATAGAGTCACATTCTACTTTTGGTCGTGGTAAGGTCCGGTTTTTAGTGACTGGGTGGTGTTAGACAATAACCTACGGCGAGAAGGCTTTTGAGTAAAGGATACGTTTCTCAGTGACTCTCCTCCTAGCTTGGTTGTAGCGGGTGTGTCCCGATTTTAGGTTCCATTTTGTCTGTCTTTGTTTCCTCGTCTCATATAGGTCTTCCACTGGGTTTTTTCATGGCTTGTCAAGGTCATAGGAATGAAGAGTGGGTTGAAGTCAGAAGTAGGTCTCGTGCCCATAGACAAAAAGCTAGACGGTCTGTATGGAAAGCGATTGGGGGTAAAAGTACTGAGGTCGAACTGAAGGAAGCATCGTGGTTTTTCTTCACTGAATTTCCTGAATCTTTTGAGGCCAAACAAATGTTTGATATATTCAAAGATTTTGGGTCCGTGATTGAAGTGTACATCCCAGCCAGATTAGACAAGAGAGGTCGTAGATTTGGTTTTGTCAGATTTAAAAAGAATGAGGATGAACATCTCTTTGCCATTAAATTAGACAATATTGTCCTTAATGGCAGAAAGATGTTCGCTAACATCCCTAGATTTAATAGAGAGATGCAAGATGATAAATTTGGGGAGTTGGGCAAGAAGGACCCTAGGAGGTTTCCTAAGAATAATCATTACGCTGCGAAAACTCAGGTGCACGAAAGGGTTGGTGGCAGTCTTACTTATGCCCAGGTTGCTATAAGAGATAGGTTTGGGGAGGTCAGTTCATCGCTAATAACAAGCAGGTCCTCATGAGTGATAAGCCTAAGTTCTCACATTTGATGTTTAACGTTGATAATGAACATCTCGAACGATTCGAACAAGCTTTCGTAGGGGTTTTATCCAATCCTGGAACTTCGTTTGAGGTTCAAGAAGCGTTTTACTCTGAGGGTTATTTCAAGATCAAAGCCAAACCATTAGGGGCCAACCTCTGTCTTCTGGAAGAGGAAGTGACAGGTGATATTAAAAAGCTGATTGAGGACGATACTGCCTGGGTTTCTCGTTGGTTCGATGACGTGGATCCTTGGTCCCCCTCAGATGTAGATACAGAAAGATTAACTTGGGTTAGCTGTTTTGGTCTCCTGTGTCATGTATGGGGGGAGAAATTTTTTAAATTCTTGGCTGCCACTATTGGTTCCTTTGTGAGAATGGACGAAGATACTCAGAAACACAACAGATTGGATGTAGCTAGATTCCTAATTAGGACGAAGTGTGCAATGAATCTCAATGAGGTCTTTAATATTGATGTGAATGACAGGCCTTTCCAGATTAAAATTGTGGAGGATTCATTTGGTATCTGCTCTTACAAATCAAATTTGGCAAGGAGAGATGGGTCTGAAGATAGCTCGGAGGTCTCTTCTTCAGACAGTGATGCTCAAGGTGTTTTTGGCAATGAGAATCCAAGAGAAGATTTGAACAACAATGATTTGTTTGAGGATGGTGACGTTGAGGGGGGACAACTAGGCTCAAGTCATGAGACGTGTGGGGGTGTGCAATCTGAAATGACAGGTTCCACTTGTAAGAAGATATTCAAAAGCAGCCATAATGATGATTTTGACTCTACTGCTGGGGGTTTTATTGCAACATTAACCCAAGAAGCTTCTGATTCGAGTCATGGTGTGACTGACGAGATGTCTCAGAATTCTGAAGACTTGATTTCAGACGATCCTGCAGATGTTAATTGTCCTGTAAGTCAGTTACTTCCTATTGACTTGGAACCCTCTGAAGCTGTTCCTGAAACTCCTACATCCAGAGGAGTGTGCGCAAATCCTGGACCAGTTTTGGTACCTTCACCGAGGTCCCCTTCCTTAGGCTTGCCCAAAAGGAAGAAAAAGCTTATTGAAGAGATCTACCAAAAAATTAAAATCCCTTTTGTCCCGTCTTACTACGCCACATTGTTGCAATCTGAAAGTAATGTGAATGGCCTCTATTATCCTTACAGAACAAAAGCCGGGAATAATAATCTTGTGGAGGATCTTGAGGACGATGATAACATCTCTAGATGTTCTGTTGGGTCCTCGCTGCCTGGAACCTCCCTGTGTGACGGGAATGTCTCTCATAGCAACTCTAGGATAAAAAATAAGCTTGAGGGTCTTCCAGCCAAAATATGGAATTCCATTAAGAACGACCTTGGGGTGGAGGCTGTTGAAGACGACGAGGTGTTTCAATCTGTTATCCGGAAGATGGAAACCAAAGACAAAACCAAATCATTACCAAAACATAAGAAGGTTCTTGCTAGTAGTGATTTATGAATTTTCTAACTTATAACATCAGAGGGTGTGGCAGTGCTATTAAAAGGAAGAAGATTGGATATTTGATGAATAAAGTGGGGGCTGATCTTTGTTTCCTCCAAGAAACAAAGTGTTCTTTGATGACAGACCAATTGGTTTCTAGTTTGTGGGGTGGCCAAGATTGTCAATGGACGACTTCAAATGCAACTGGTCTTGCATGAGGTATGCTCATAATTTGGAGATCAAACTTGCTCGTCCCTTTATGTAGTTTCCGTGGAGTGGGCTATATCGGCATAAATGCAGTCTGGAAAGGTTTAAACATCTATTTTTTCAATATATATTCCCCCTGTACCATAGCTGAAAAGAGAGCTTTGTGGAGTAAAATTCTTGCTCTTAAATCTTCTTTGGCAGCCGGAGAATGGGTTATAGCGGGAGATTTCAACGCCATTAAATCTCCTAGTGAGAGAATTGGTAGAATTGCTATTAACAGAAGGCACTTAGCTGAGTTTGGTGATTTTATCGATCTATTAGGTGGGATAGATCTCCCTGTTATCAGGAATAAATTCACGTGGTACAGCTCATCTGGAAAATCTTGCAGCCGTTTAGATAGATTCATCATATCGCCTAGGCTGCTAAATGATTGGAATTTGGTTTATCAAAGAGTGGGTGAGAGAGACATATCCGATCACAGACTGGTTTGGATATCCGCCAGGAACATCCACTGGGGTCCAAAACCGTTCAGATTCTTGAAATGTTGACTGGAGCATCCAGAATTTGAAGCCTTTGTCAAGGAGACTTGGGATTCTCATGTTATCCAAGGAAAGGCTTCTTTCATTCTATAAAAAAAACTACAGTTTCTGCGTGAAAGACTTAAGTGGTGGAACCTTAACGTATTTGGCTGGATTGACACTAGGATCTCAAACAATATTGGCATTGTCAACAATATTGAAGACTGTATTGCTGCAAATTTTGGCGAAATTACAAATGCAGACTTTAAAGCTAGAACTGAAGCCTTGGATGAATTGTGGAGCCATCTTCGGATCAAAGAAAGCATTCTTCATCAAAAGGCTCGTCTAAAATGGATTGAAGAAGGTGACCTCAATACTAAGTTCTTCCATGCGGCTATAAAAAAAAGGTTGACTCTTAATTCTATATCATCGATTACCATGGAGGATGTTGTGGTGGAAGATCCTGAGGGTGTAAAAGATGCTGCTTTCAAATTCTTTAAGAAGAAATTAAAGCGGGCTAACGCACCTTTGGCGCACATTGGTGATGAACTTTTCTCTAAACTCTCATCTAGTGACAAATCCTCTTTGGAAGCCCCCATTGAATGGGAAGAGATTAAAAGGGTTGTTTTCGACTGTGGTGGTGACAAAACTCCCGGGCCAGATGGTTTCAGCTTCGACTTCTTGAAGAAATGTTGGAATATTATTGGGAACGACTTCTCAAACTGCATTACAGAATTCTTTAATGAGGGTTCCTTACCTAAAGTCTTTAATTCCTCATTCCTGGTTCTTGTTCCTAAAATAGACAGCCCCACCACCTTTGAGGATTATAGGCCAATCTGCCTGATTGGGTGCATCTATAAGGTTATCGCCAAGATTCTTGCCTGCCAAATCTAAGGTGTGATAGGTAGTATTATTTCTGAGTCGCAAACTGCCTTTATCGACGGTAGGAATATACTTGATGGTGTTCTTGCCCTTAACGAAGTCGTTGATTTCGCAAAAAGAAATAAGTTGAATGGATTATTGATGAAAGTGGACTTCGCAAAAGCATATGACTGCGTTGATTGGTCTTATTTACGCAAAGTCATGGAGATCATGGATTTCGGTAATAAGTGGATGTCTTGGATAGAAGGTGGAGTTATGCATAGTCATATGTCGATCCTTATCAATGGTAGTCCATCAAAAGATTTCAAAGTTTCAAGAGGCCTCAGACAAGGAGACCCGCTGGCTCCGTTTCTGTTCTCTATTGCCGTTGAAGGTTTGGCAGTGCTCCGGAAAAGGGCAGTGGCTAGGAATTTCTTTAAGGGGCTGACTATTAACAATGATACCTCATTTCATCTTCTTCAATACGCAGATGACACGATCATTTTTGGTGAGGTTCCTGAGATAATCTTTGGTCCCTAAAAATAATACTTAAAAGCTTTCAACTCTGTTCGGGGTTAGAGATAAATTACAACAAAAGTTCTATTATTGGTTTAGGTGCTGAAGTTTCTATCCTTAAGGCTGCGGAATGTTTTCTTTCTTGTAAAATAGATGTTTATCCTTTCAAATTCTTGGGGATCCCGGTTGGTGGAAATCAAAGACTCTTATCGTTTTGGAAGCCGGTAATTGACAAAGTCAGGTCAAGACTAAGTTCTTGGAAAGGTAGATCTCTATCTATGGGGGGAGATCTACTCTTATAAAATCGGTGATGTCCAATCTGCCTATCCATTTCATGTCGTTTTTTAAGATACCTTCCAAAGTGGTTCGAATTCTCACCTCACTTCAGAGACGGTTCTTATGGTGTGGGTCTGTTTGCAAAAATGGTATTGATTGGATAAAATGGAAGCTTGTCTGTACGTCGAAAGAAGAAGGCGGGCTTGGTATTAAAGATATCAAATGTTTCAACATGACCTTCATGGCGAAATGGGCATGGAAACTTTTAGGCACTACTGATTTTTTGTGGAGAAAACTCTTGAGGAGTAGATATGGTAACTATTCTTTTGCGTTAACGGTCGACGAGTTACCTTCTTATAAAATCAAACCTTCCCTGTGGTGGAGAGACCTTTTTAAGGTAATTCATAGTTTTGGAGATAAAACTTTCGGTGACTTAATCTCTTCTAAAGTAGGTAATGGTGAACACACATTTTTTTGGGCCTCAAGATGGTAAGGTAATTTTTCTGTCTCTTCCCTTTTCCATTTCTTATGGGCTGAGGCGGCATTTAAATATGCCACTGTCATGGATTATTGGAATTGGGACAGCAATTCTTGGTCTCTTTCTTCCTTAGTTCAGCAACCTTCATCCTTTCTCACTGCAGATGAAGATTTAGTTGATCTCAGTTTACTTCTGCAGAATGTGACTCTATGCAGGGACTCAATTGATGTTCTGGTATGGCCGTTTGACTCCAGTAGAGTGTTCTCGGTCAAATCGTGCTATGATTGGCTGATGGCAGAATTCTGTGAAGACGTCGACCCTCTCTCGGATTCTGTTTTTTTCAAATTATTATGGGGGGTTGCATCACCTTTGAAGACGGTTGTGTTTGGGTGGAGAATTTTCCATAATAGACTTCCGACGAGAGATAATTTACGGGTACGTGGTGTTTTATCCCACCCACATGACTTGGTTTGTCCATTTTACTTTTTGGTTGAAGAAAATTTGGACCATATTTTATTTTTATGTTGTAAAAGTTATAAAGTTTGGTGTAGAGTATATGCTTGGTTGGGTTTTAGTCTGGAAAATGTTACAAACTTGAATGACCACTTTTTGAATTGGGTCAAGGTTTGTTTGGATAAAAAAATGGATATAAAAAAAGGAGTGGCTTTATGGTTGATCATTTGTTGGTTTTTGTGGTTAGGTAGAAACAATATTTTGTTCAAAGATGAAATTTGGAATGAGGAGAACATTGTAAACAATGTCTCTGTGTTCTCATGGTGGTGGATTGGTAAGAATAATAGGAATTTTAGGGGTTGTAATTATTATAATTGGTTTAACTTTCCTAGAGAACTCTTATAGAAATTGTGATGGTATAGGTTGGATCTTTTTGTAAATGGGTTAGGATACTCCTTTGTATCCTTGATCAATATAATTTTGCTTATTAAAAAAAAAAAAATCTATTTGAGCACAAGATCACGCCACGATCCTCCCTGTTCATAGGGGACAAGGATTCTCTAACTTTTGGGCGGGAAAGTTAGAGTAACTTTAGGCAAAAATGGAAGAATTCAAGGAGGTATTGGTGATGATTTTGGAGGGAAAAATAGGTGAGAGAAAGTATATTAAGAGAGAGATAGAGAGAAAGTTAGAAAAAGGTAGAGGAATGGAAGTTAGAGGATCCAATCCCGTTCATAGGACGATTTTATCAGAACGTATCTTCCTCAACTTTACACTAGTGAAGTAATAATGATGCATTTTTCAAGTACATTTCGAGAGCGAGATGACCTTCCAACTGAGGTAGCTTGACTCTAATAGGCCGGCTCTTTTGACCTCGTACGAAGCTGCTTATTGCCCGACTTATCTCTTGATGGTGTTTTTTATTAATATTAAGTCCTTATCTCTAAAATAGGCATAAAGATACATAATTCTTCAAACATAAGGCGTGTAGAACTGAAGTGTTTTAGTTGAAACTCTATAATATTACAATGTTATCATGGACTTTTATATATATATATATATATATATATATATATATATATATATATATGAGTTTAATTAATATGCACTGACAGTATAAAAATTTTTACACTGTCAATACATCACCATCATCCGTTTGGGTTACTTTACAGATTATTAAATTAGAAGTCAAACTTCTTTTTACATCCAACGGTTATAATTAACTGACAGTGTAAAATCCTTTTACATTGTCAGTGCATTTCAATTAATTTCATATATATATATATATATATATATATATATATATATATATATATAAACAACCTTGAAAAGTAGTATTTTTTTACACTGTTTAAATAAGTATGTTTTTAAAGATCTGAAAATAGCTTTTTAAAAAATAAATTAGATCGCACATACTTTACTTTAAATAATCTAGACCATAGACTTTGAATAAATAAGAGTGTGAGATATACATTCTGACATTCAATTCACACAGAGTATATATACACAATTATGAGCATCATTTATTATCATCAAACTTCCAACAACTCACTTTATTACTTCTCATTCTCATAATAAGTGTTCAAGACAATGATGGTCTTCTTACTCTCACCTCGATTAATTTGGTTTCACGTCTCAAGGAATATCATATACTACCTGAAATAATAGTAAATAGTACTAGAACAAATAACTATACCTAATACTAGTAGTATTATTCGTCAACTGCATAGGCAATAGCAGTTGTAATTTCTCTTCTATTCATGAAATAATGTTTATCTCTCCTTCTAGGTTAGGAAGTACAAAAACAAATAGCAACAACCGTTAAACAAATCCTCTTATATTATCCTTCTAATAAGATAAATACCAAATATAATGATGGGACGGTCCAAATTTAAGTTATTGACCATTACGTTTATAAATTTATAAATTATAATAAAGCAAAGTTAGTCTTATGACTATTGGAGTAATTTATGAAGCATAAATATATATGGACGTGCTCTAAAATGACAAAAAAAAAAACGAAGTCATTAAATGTCAATAAATAACTAGGAAACAGGCTCACATAAAAAGTTTCATTTATTTTAAAAATCTTTATATAGAGTTATGAGCATTAACTCAACAAAAAGATAAAAGAGAATAAAGTGTCACATAAACAAGTATGGTGGTCACAAATATTATCTCATTTGTCTCCTCCATACAATGGCGGCACCGGCTCCGTCTCCAGGACCGGGTCCGAGAGCTTTGACGTAGAGGCACTAGTGGTGGCTTATAGGCAACACTTGCGCACTTAGGCAAGACGCATCGAAGCAATCAGGCTACTCGCGGTGCCAGTGGCACTCCGAAACAATGCAACCTTTAGTTTAAAGGTGTTGTTTCATCAAGGGTCGCAACCTTGTGAAACAACATATATATATGGCCTATAAATACATCATTCTGAAATTAAGAAAATCACATCACAAACCGAATATCCTCTTGAACTAATTCCAAACCTTCTTAGCTACAAATCGAGTTTTCATCGGTCTTGCGCAGATTTGATATAAGGCAATTATCCTGAGTATTCCTGCGTTCCAACTCTAAGACATATTTTAGAGTGCTTGAAATAATTTTAAGGAAAATGATTTCGTTCACGATTCAGTCCTGGATCCATTCGACTTTACCGATATTTCTAACATTCTTAAAAGTATTCAAATGGATTTTGACACTGCAGTTTCAAGCATCAAGGTTATGAATCAGACCCTTGTAAAGTTGGATCGCTTTGATGGAACCAACTACACCCAATGGCAAGATAAGACGACATTCCTAGTGATAGCTCTGAAGGTTGACTATGTATTAGATCCCGATGTACCACCAATTCCTGAACCAACCGAGGATGACTCTGATGAACTCAAGAAGGAGTGTAAGAAACGTAAAGAGGACGAATTGTTATGCCGTGAACATATTCTGAATATGCTATTTGATCGTCTTTATGGCCTCTATACAGATACTCAGTCTGCAACAGAAATCTGGAAAGCACTCGAGTTTAAATTCAAGACCGAAGAGGAAGGTACAAAGAAGTTTTTAATTTCTAAAAACGTTGATTTCAAATTTATAGATTCCAAGCCCATTCTTTCCCAAGTGAACGAGTTACAAGTTCTCGTGAATAAAATAAAAGTTGTGAAAATAGACATTTTTGAGACCTTTCAATTTGGTGCAATCATTGCAAAATTGCCACCTTCGTGGAAAGGATATATAAATAAATTAATGCCCCATTTTGAGGACTTCTCTCTCGAGAAAATCCAGAAACATCTTCGAATCGAGCAGGAATCGAAGGAAAGGGAAAAATCAAAATCTACGGGTCTTTCCAAAGCCAATGTTGTGACTGCCAAACGGAAAAAGAAACCCGATGGCATGAAAAGTCATTTTGGACCTAAAAAGGAACATAAAAAATTCAAAAACTTTGGCGGTCCGAAAGGTCTGAAAAACGTTTGTGATGCACCCCAAATTTTACCCTCAGATACTCTGATTTTTGTCATATCATTTTTAGGTCATTTGTCTTAGCATTTGCAGTCATGTGGTCCGTCGAGCATAATCATTGCTATTTTTGTGTAATTTGTCACTTTTTCTTTTTATTCAATTGTTTTATGAGTTTTAGAAATTTTCTCTCTTAATTTAGAATTTTGTTTTTTTGTTACTTTGAAATCACTAATTTAGTTTACAAATTAATTTCTTCTTTCTTCTTAATACATTTTATCTTTAGTCATTTATTTCTATTTTTATTTTTATTACTATTATTTTCATTTACTTATTATCATTATTTTATTATTATTATTTTCATTTTTTGTCATTATTCTTATTCTTATTATTTATTATTTTTACTATTATTATTATTATTATTATTATTGTATTGCCACGAAATCCAAAAAGAAGGATCCTATGTCACTCCAAAAGTACCCGTACAACTTGATTTCCCTACATTACCTCCAAAACCTCAACACGCAAAAACCTGCTTTTCCAAAAGCCAAATCTTGCTATCACCAAAAACAAATCCAACCTTCTGCTACAAGATCTCCAACAAGTACAAACCTTTCCGCCCAAAACCAAACAACTCTCCAAAACCGTACAACAAGTACAAACTTTCCCTCGAAAGCAGCTTCCAAAAACCTGAACACGCTACCCTGCACAATGCACTGCTTCACTCCACATCCAAAGAAAAACCTGCGACCAACATAGAATCCACCAGAACAACAACTCACATCCTTGTGACCAAAACCTCTGCAGCTCCAAAACATAAACCAGAAAACCAAAAGAAAAAGAGGATCTCAATCCTATATCAGAATCGGACCTGCCCTGTTTCTCAAAAATAAATCAACTTTCATCCCCATAAATCAATACCTCCTTCAACCTTTCCATTCCATCTTTTTATGGACCTATCCACCTTCATCAGAATCCACAACAACAGAACTTGTGCACAACACAACCATTCACAAACCCACTCATAACCCAGAGCAATCAAAGACTCACACAAATCTTCATCATCATTACAAGCGAAGGAACCAACCGAGAAAGAGACGAAAACAAGATGGAAATCGAATTGAAAAACACGAACCTCAGATAACCCAAATCCAAACCAACAATAACTTCAAATCCTCTCCTTCGAACCTTGATTTTTTCAGAAACCACAATCAAACGCACAACCTTGGTCTCTTAACCTTTCTTCTACAAACCCTTCCCAGCCGTAACAAATCACCTACCATCGCACCTTTCATGAACAACAGCAATGAACCAACAAACTTGCTCCCTCCAAAGCAAAACCTTCTTCAACCTTAAACCACACCATCACCGTCACCTACTTCACGACGAATCACAAACCATGACCCTTTCATAACTCTGTTCTTTGGGTTGCCTCGGTTTTACATGTTTGAAAACTGATGATGTAGCTTTGACCATGCCATATGATTATTAGGTTTTCTTAAGAGCTCTTATCTTGGCTAAAAGACGAACCGCACAATGGACCTTCATTTCTTTTTTTTTTCCTTTTAAAAAAACTGGGTTTTGGGATTATGAGGAGAGAATGGGCCGCGAGGCCCGTAATGATCCATATCCACACACCAGACTCCCTTTCATGCGCCCCCCATTTCCTTTTGGTTCTAACTATTTTTTTTCTCTTTATCTCATTAAAATGTCTTATGTTTTGCCTAGTAGCCAAAAGTGAATCTCTCCTGTTTTTAACTATTTCTTTGTGATTTCATTTATTTAGTATTTTACTAATTTCACTTTTAATTTCTTGGGCCAATGACATAAAAACATCATAATTTGTTGATTATTGCAAATCAATAAATTTTGATTATATGAGGCCATATTTTTCTTTTTGGTTGGTCAATGAAAGTTTAATAAAAAGATTATCGATTTTATCGAGTTAAATCTTGATTTAGACGAGACCACCGTTGTTTCCATTTCAATTCCATTTTCTTTATTTTTGGCCAATGATCTCACAAAAATCATGTTTTGTTGATTTATCAAAATCAATAAATCTCTTTATTAGTATGAGGCCACCTTTTCTTTATTTTTATTGGTCGATGAAAGTTAAATATCGAGATTTATCGATTTACCGATACAAATCTTGATTAAATACGAGACCAACTTTATTTTTTACTTCGAGCCCATTTTTCTTTATTATTTGGGCCGATGATATCATAAAAATCATGACTTGATTAATTTATTCCAAATCATTAAAGTCTTGATAAATATGAGGCCATTCTATTTTTTAGTCTGTTGGTCAATGAAAGTCAAAATCAAAGATTATCGAGTTCTCGATTAAGTCATGATTAAGACGAGACCGTTTTGATTTTCACTTCATTTCGCATCTATTTATATCTTCATCTTCATCTTTATTTTGATCGATGAAGTCTTTCTATTCACGAATGTTGTTTATCGAAGCGATCAACCTTCATTATTTCAAATATGTAGTGAGTGATCATCGAGATCTCTTTCTATACTTTGGGATCGTGATAGGTTACCTTCGATAAATTAACGAGAGTTTGTGATTTAAGACGAGGTCTTTACCTTTTCTTTTCGTGTGGAACGATTGTATCGGAGAATGATCATCAATATCATTTCTCCATCGTGTCTTAACACAAAGATCGAATTGTGCATCCTTCTATAGCATGGTCTTCTTCATAGACCGTGCTACGAAGGTTTAGTACTACATTGGACCCGATTCATCGATCCAATAAATTAATCATTAACCACTGACTTTACTTTCAGTCAATATATCTTGATTTATTTTTGTTCATATTATCTTGATTATTATACTTGTTCATATTCACATTGTTCACTGTATATTCATACTTAACTCATTTGACCCTCCTTCCAAAGGAAAGCTCCCAAGTTGACTCCTAAGTCAATAAACACCCCACCTTTCACCTTGGCCTCATAAGAGCCATTTTCCTCTTAGTTTAGTAATAGGATAGAGTTATCGTGAACTCTATGTGATTCTCACCATCATGAGAACTCACTTTCCCTTTACTTAGACTTATAGAGCTATCGTGAACTCTATGTGATTCTCACTATCATGAGAATTCACTTTCCCCCTCATAACGTAGACTTAGAGAGTTATCGTGAACTCTAAAATGAGCTCAGACTCATTTCCCTTTGGAACTTTGACCATAGTCAATGGTTCCTCTTTCACCCTTAGTTAGGTGAACTACGGTTGCTCTGATTCTTTAGTCAGATACGTAGGCACAAGATGCGACGTCTTGGCGAGCAAACTAGTGTACGTACCCCTAGGTCTTTACCTTAGTACAAATTTCCCTTAGCAAGAAAACATAACATAACACAAACTTAACAAGAGGTTCCTGTAGAGTACTAAAAATACTTAGGGTGCTAATACCTTCCCTTTGTATAACCAACCCCGGAACCTTAGATCTTCCCCCTTTAGGTTTTTTAACAATCTTGAACCTTTCCTTTGGATAAATCAAATTCGGTTGTAAAAGAAATATGATGCAAGTTAATTAATAGCTTGTTATCCGATTTTCACCGCAACAGAAATGACGACTTCACTGGGGACACTTATTTTTTAGGGTTAAGCCTACCTTGTTTTTTGCTTGTGTTATTTATGTCTTGCTTGTTTACTTGTATACATCTGTGATATCTGTATATCTATATATATATATTTATATATATCTCTGTCTGTACTGGATTTTCTGTGTGCAGGGTACTACTATTGAGTGGTGAGATAAGTCCTAACCCGGACTTGAGAGCACATTTGTTTAGGAACCGTGGATATAGTCAAGGAAACTTTGAGGAAGTTGAATTCCAAAAGAGTTAACTTGAGATTCCACACTCAGTTGAGGCCCTCTCGTAGTTGGTATATGTTGAACGAGCAATCGTGAAAGCGTTGCCACTTCGACCTTGGTGTCGGGGATACTGAGGACCGTAGTTACCCTTACCCCCACTTGGCCTTTTTAGGATGTAGTGCGGTGACCATGAGGGAGTCTATTTCTGAAATGGTTGTCACGCGATACTACACTCAAACGAGATTCTCTTGAGAATATTGTTGATTACCAAGTTAATTGGGAAGTCGATAATATCCGAAAGATGGATTGTCGACTCTGGGAACTTTTTAGAACCCTGTTCTGCAAATGAAAACCCATAGTACACACCTTTTGGGACGGGTAGACCATGGCTCCATGCTTGTGATCTTCAAACTTAGGTCCTCTCTTGTTTGTGTGTGCATATTTGTGAATATCTGTATATGTTTGTTTGTGCATATATGTGAATACCAGTGTACATATGTTTGTGCTTGTGTGCTTTTAATTTGCGTGTGCATATATCTATGTTTTGTGTGCCTGTGTTTGTGCATTGCATACATCTCCTCACATCCATTAATGATTTCAAAGAACTCAGAAGTTCTTTTCTTTGCGAAGATCCTTAGAGATCATGGATTTTAAAACAAAACTCTTCAGTTTCCAAAATGTTCGCATTTGGCCTATGAGTTCCTTGAAACCATTTGGCTTGCATTAGCATTGCATTCTCATTGCATGTCATTTGCATTGCATTTGCATTTCTGAGCCTTGAGTCTTGTCCGTCCTTTGTCTGTAACCCAGGCGGCTTCCTGAAGCCATCATTGGACTTGAAGTAGCTTTTGAAGTTGTCTTTTTTCAGACTCGTCCGTTGTGACCACCATGCTGGGGCACAGAGGCATTCAGCTGAAGACTTAGGGTACTCAGAAGCCAGGTTCAGACTTTGTTTGACTCTGATATGTTCTCATTCACGCCTCAAGGCGTCCAAATCAGCAAACCTTCGCCTAATCAGGAAGGTCCATCAGACTCTAAGGTGGAAGATTTTTCTGAGAGTATGTGTGAAGATGATTCTCAAGCGGATCTCGACAATCAACTTTGAAGATGACTACCTCAGCTTGGCAGATTAAGAAGGAAATTTCAATTCCCTAAAGCTGGCAATCACTTGGCTGTTTAGCATTTTTGTTGTATTTTCTTTGCATGTTTGAATTATATTTGCTTATAAGCATTGTTGTACTTTCAAATTGGCAAGATTAATGAAATGTTTGTGCATCTTTTGATTAAGTTCATTCGTTTCACTCATTTACTTTTGTGTTCATAAAGACAAAAAAAACAAAAAAACAGACAAATTTTTTTTCCCATATCAATCCTTTTGTTCAAGCAAAGATTGGGGAGGATGATGAAAATATTATCCATAATTGTTGTGGTATGCTTTCAATTAAACCTCGCCGAGGATGTAAGGCATTGTTCAATCCCCAAACACTGCAGATATAAGGAAGATAATCCCTCGTTAACCCTTCAAGCCTAGAAGTAGGAGTTTTCTTTTTTTATATAAAAAACCCTTAAAATCTCAACCTTGGGGCAAGGTAGTTCTCAGTTTAACTTGGTTACGCATTTGAACGCAAGCGCTTCATGCAAGACACCAGTCAGCTCTCTCAAATCAAATGAGTTAGCGTTGTACAACTTGTTCATCCAAGCAACAATAAGGAAGGATAGCTGAAAAATCCTTAATCAAAGGATGAGCCGAGTCCCTTTCAAGGCAAAAGCCAAGAAAGATGGGAAGCCCAGAACTTTGCCTTATACAAAAAGAACTTGTACAACAACCAAAAAAGGAGTTTCAAAGCAACAATCAAATAAAAAGGAGGTCCTAACCGCAAACAAAGAGAGGTATCGTATCCTTAATCAAATCAAAAGAAGAGGTATCGTGACCTCAACCAGCAAAGACAAGGAGAAGTCTCAAAGTCTCAAAGATTAACCAAATTCTGCGAGGGAGTACTGACTATTCAAGGGGTCTAAATCATCATCAATGATCATCAGCTCGTTCCTAGTCTGTAGGAACCTGAATGTATAGCTTAAGTTAACTGAGCTTAGGATTGGAGTTCATCACGAAGATGGGGTGGGTACTAAACAAACTTTGAGCCTTTATCTTTGTTTCATAAAACCATGAACCAAGCCACGTTACAACCCTTAAAAGACCTAATTGAGGTAAGGTTGTTTTGAAAGCATACTACAACAAGGTTGATTAACCTGACTCCTAATGATCTTTGCTAGTTGTGTGTGTTGATCACTTCACTTGTCATTCTGTAAATGACCAGATCCACTTTGTTTTTGATTACTTAATCATTCCACTGTGCGTGTTTCATCAATAAAACTTGATTTCAAAAGCTTGCATGAATTTTTGCACTGAAATTGCCAATTTTAAATGAACAATACTTGTTTGTGAAATGATTAAACATCAAAGGAATCCCGATAAATGCAGTCAGCTAGGGAATTTGATTTGATAAAGGAAGCTCAGTCAAGGGGCAACTAAGCGGAAGGTTCTGCCGATCCATCATTTCAAGAATTGTTGAATCAGGGGCAGAACTCTTCAAATTTCGGAATATTGGGGCAAGCCTTCTTGAGGTCATTTCATGACAAGTTTGGACTCCGATGACCCATCAACAGGGGCAAGTTTGTTCCCCAGTTGTTTCTACCACAGTTTAAAGGACTTTGTATTGCGAATACAGTTGAACTAGGGCAGTTATGTCAAGACTCATGGATCTCTTCAAGAGTTTGAAGACATTGAAGCATCTGGCATTTTAATTCTTCTGTAAAATCCTCTTGGTGACTTATCATCACAAGACCAGTTAATCAAAAGCAGTCAAGTCGAGATTCGACAAACCTCTCAAAGGTCAACTAGTCTGGGACATCTTCTTCACAGAATAACCAAGCTGACAGGGGCAAGTTTATTCCCCAGTTGTCAACAACCAGAGTGGATAATTAACTCAAGGATTTTGTTGTGCAGACGTTGTTAATCTAGGCTTTGTACAAGACACTCTGGGATGAGTATAAACTATCAGATAGTCTCCTCTTAGGCTTTGTATAATGATTTTTCCCCAAGTAGAATCCAGCCTCCTCTTAGGCTTTGTATAATGATTTTCCCTAGCGGAACCGAATCAATCTCTCAGCTTCAACCTGGGGTTTCGATCAAGACACATAACTACTTCACGGGCTCTGTCGTGCAAAGCAGTCAATCAGGGGCAGTTATGTCGAGATTCGGTAAATCTCTCCAAGAGTTTGAAGATATTGAAACACCTTGTATGTCAATTCTTCTATAAAATCCTCTTGATGTATTCTTCTGATAGACCATGTACCCTGAGGCAGATGAGTTATGCAGAACTACTCAGCTTTTGTGGCGTCTCTGCCAGCTCCCAGTAAGTTGTCTCTTCAGCTAATCTTGGCACTTCCCAATAGATCTCTTCTCTCCAATGAAGAAATTAAACTCATGATGGTATTCCTAGTGAAGTCAAGATGCTATATCAAGTGGAGTACTCTTTCCCCCAGAGAAGGACATAACCTTGAAGTAAAGCTACTTCACCCCCAGTGATGGTCCAACCTTTTGAGTTTGGCTGGGTATCCTCGTCGAGATGTTTATTTCATCTCCAGTTTCGCTTCTTGTCTGTTTTGTCAGCATAAGCTTAAGCATGGCATAAGCACTCATATACATAGCATCTTAGCATTTCTGCTACCTTTTTGGTGTTTACCTGTGTTGTTCACTTTGGCGTTTATCTCCCCAAGTGACTGGGTTTGTCTTTTCTCTCCAATAGAGGTGTCAGCCCTAGGCATAAAGTGCTCATTCCTTCTGAATTCCCCACAGAGTTTTATCCTCGTGGATGATGGTTGCTTCATTTATCTTTTTCCACATTCGGATAAGATAAATCCCCAGTTGAGTTTATTCCTCAATTGGAGTCTTGTTTGACCGTTTCTTTCTAGCTTGCTCCTAGACTGAACCTTGGTCCCTGGCAGGTGTGGTTTCTGAACCCACTTTCAAGTGCATTTATTTTGCATTGTGTCTCACAGGAAGAATCTTTTACAGATCCCCATTGAAGACATGTTTATTTTCTCCAACAGTGTTGTAATACCAATATCTTTTTGGAAGTTATGCCCAACGACAAATTTCAATCATCTTGAGAAGTTTGTTTTGCTATCATTACCTCTACAACGATAAGTGGTCATCTATCTCATGAGAAGCTTATCCATCCTTGGTTTCACCTTCAATCAATCATTTTCCATCAACCCGTTTGACGTGATCCCTAGTTAAGGTGTTTTTTTTATGTCAATCTTTTTGATAAAGTGTTCAAAAGTCCAGCTTATACTGGTACGCAGAGTTGTTTCTGCCTTTTCTGGTTTCTCTTGAAGATCCCGTTTGAACTCTTCATTATAAGAATCCCCAAGAAATCTGTTTATCCTTTTGTTTCACATTGATCCCCAAGTGGAGATCACGTCTTCTTCCTGTCTTCATACTCTTTGACAATGTGAGCCTTTATTTCACCAGTAAAGTGAAAACATTCCCGGTTTATCTTAAACCTTTGGCTAAGATAGACTTATGTCCGATCTTCACCTTTGAGTGTCAGATCTTGATTCTTTGTGCAGTATTCCCCAAGAAGTCTAACCTTAAGTCCAGTCATCGCTGGCATCTTTCCTGTTGTTTAAAACCGTTCCTGCTTGAATCAAGTCAAGCTTGAACCTAAAGTCTAATTATCGTTAGCACCGTCTTTGGTTTGAATTAAGTCACCTTAGGCTTTTATGATCTTGTTCTTGTTTGAATCATGTCAAACCTGAACCGAGTCCTTGTTTGAATCGTGTCGGACATTGTCTCTTGTTTTAAGATCTTGTTCTTGTTTGAATTGTGTCAAACTTGAACCGAGTCCTTGTTCGAATCGTGTCGAACATTGTCTCTTGTTTTAGGATCTTGTTCTTGTTTGAATCGTGTCAAACTTGAACCGATTCCTTGTTCGAATCGTGTCGAACATTGCCTCTTGTCTTAAGATCTCGTTCCTGTTTGAATCGTGTCAAACTTGAACCCAAAGTCCAATTATCGTTGGCACCGTCTTTGGTTTGAATCGAGTCACGTTAGGCTTTTAAGATCTTGTTCTTATTTGAATCGTGTCAAACCTGAACCGAGTCCTTGTTTGAATCGTGTCGGACATTGTCTCTTGTTTTAAGATCTTGTTCTTGTTTGAATCGTGTCAAACTTGAACCGAGTCCTTATTCGAATCATGTCGAACATTGTCTCTTGTTTTAGGATCTTGTTCTTGTTTGAATCGTGTCAAACTTGAACCGAGTCCTTGTTCGAATCGTGTCGAACATTGTCTCTTATCTTAAGATCCCGTTCCTGTTTGAATCGTGTCAAACTTGAACCCAAAGTCCAATTATCGTTGGCACCGTCTTTGGTTTGAATCGAGTCACGTTAGGCTTTTAAGATCTTGTTCTTGTTTGAATCGTGTCAAACCTGAAGCGAGTCCTTGTTCGAATCGTGTCGGACATTGTCTCTTATTTTAAGATCTTGTTCTTGTTTGAATCGTGTCAAACTTGAACCGAGTCCTTGTTCGAATCGTGTCGAACATTGTCTCTTGTTTTAGGATCTTGTTCTTGTTTGAATCGTGTCAAACTTGAACCGAGTCCTTGTTCGAATCGTGTCGAACATTGTCTCTTGTCTTAAGATCTCGTTCCTGTTTGAATCGTGTCAAACTTGAACCCAAAGTCCAATTATCGTTGGCACCGTCTTTGGTTTGAATCGAGTCACCTTAGGCTTTTAAGATCTTGTTCTTGTTTGAATCGTGTCAAACCTGAAGCGAGTCCTTGTTCGAATCGTGTCGGACATTGTCTCTTGTTTTAAGATCTTGTTCTTGTTTGAATCGTGTCAAACTTGAACCGAGTCCTTGTTCGAATCATGTCGAACATTGTCTCTTGTTTTAGGATCTTGTTCTTGTTTGAATCGTGTCAAACTTGAACCGAGTCCTTGTTCGAATCGTGTCGAACATTGTCTCTTGTCTTAAGATCTCGTTCCTGTTTGAATCGTGTAAAACTTGAACCCAAAGTCCAATTATCGTTGGCACCGTCTTTGGTTTGAATCGAGTCACCTTAGGCTTTTAAGATCTTGTTCTTGTTTGAATCGTGTCAAACCTGAAGCGAGTCCTTATTCGAATCGTGTCGGACATTGTCTCTTGTTTTAAAATCTTGTTCTTGTTTGAATCGTGTCAAACTTGAACCGAGTCCTTGTTCGAATCGTGTCGAACATTGTCTCTTGTTTTAGGATCTTGTTCTTGTTTGAATCTTGTCAAACTTGAATCGAGTCGTTGTTCGAATCGTGTCGAACATTGTCTCTTGTCTTAAGATCTCGTTCCTGTTTGAATCTGTAGCGCGTGATTTTTGTATGTGGTTGCGAAGCACGATCGCTCTGGTACTACAGTTCGATTCATTTTTTATCCTATTAAAGCTGATGAAGGAAGGGAAATAGATGTCTCCAACTAACCCTGCTTGCATACTGAGATTAAACAGTCAAAACTGTTGGTTTACAGATGCTACAAAGATTCGGGGTTTTTCCTAGGTTTATTTTGTTGACGAGGGGTGCTTTAGGCTATCGGTTGAGATGTTAGGACGAATATATATGAAAGTATGGGATTTTGGGTTTTTGTGTAGTGTGCTCGCTAAGATTTTTCTTTCAATCTTATGCCTACGTATTCCCGTATACCGAAACAGGGAAATCAGAGCGTTCGTAGTTCCTCCTATTCTATGGGAGGAAATGGGTGTTTTGGTGTCTTGTTCAAAGCCCAAGACGTGAAGCGAAAGGTGGTTTGTATCTTGTTCAAAGCCCAAGATGTGAAGCTGAAGAGTCTATTTGTATCTTGTTTAAAGCCCAAGATGTGAAGCTAAAAGGCCTCACCTTTAGAGAGAATTTGTCATCTCTAAAGAGAGGTTTGTCTGTTACGACTGTTTATAAAGGAGAATTACTTTAACCGGGATTTGTGAATCCGGCAATGCCATAATTTCCTTTAAAGGGGATTTTAACCTGAAGGAGAAGACTTTAACTCAGTGTAGAGCAATGTCATCTTTCCTTAGGAATTTTTCATGCTAAAAGAGGGACATTGGCATGGATGTAGATGATCCAGAGGCTTGCCGCTTACAGCAGTTAGATGGAGGGGAAGAAGTTGTTGATGTTTATGTATTGTGAACGAGGCACAGTTTTGATGCTAAAAGGTTAATTGGATCAACCAGTGGTTTTCTTATACAAAGCCTAAGAGGAGGCTAATATGTGTCTCGTACAAAGCCCGAGAGAGAGGCTAAAAGGTTTTGACTCAACGAGGTAATCTTTTGGTATCTCGTATAAAGCCCGAGTTGGAGGCTATTTGACTCAACAGGAGAGTTTTTTGTATCTCGTACGAAGCCCGAGATGGAGGCTAAAATTTGTTTGGCTCAATAAGAACCTTTTTGTATCTCGTATAAAGCCCGAGATGGAGGCGAAAGGGTGATTGACTCAACGAGGGAGTCTCTTATGTGTCTCGTACAAAGCCCGAGAGAGAGGGTAAATGTTGTTTACTCCGCTAGGGAGGATCATTGTACAAAGCCCAAGAGAGAGGCTAACTGCACGGGAGGAGGATCTTTAAACAAAGCCTAAGAGGAGGCTATGGCGACCGTTTCAGTTAAGTGACAGGTCCAGTATACTGATTTTGAAAGAGAAAATCAGTTCTTATATGAGCAATGCTGTACTCGAGGATTTGATTCGAGGATCCGGGTTATTCCTGTTCTTTAAGGAAGTGGGAAATCCGAAGGGTATTGAGACTGTCCGAGTCTACGGGTTTCCTTCTTATTTAACGAAGGGGTCACTTGAGAATGTCTTTGAGACTCAAGGAGATTAGACTGTCCGTGTCTAGAGTGTCATCTTTTGTACTGTGCTTTGAGAAACAGTAGTAGACTCTATGAAAGGACTGTTCTATGCAGATGACTAAGTTTTGTTCCTATACCTCTAGGAGGTCGTCGGGACAATTTGTATGAAGCCCAAGAGGAGGCTGGAAACTTTTAAGAAGCCGACAGGTCCTTTGTACGAAGCCCAAGAGGAGGCTATCATTCTCGGAGGAAGAGATCATTATACGAAGCCTAAGAGGAGGCTGTGAATACTTCTAAGAAGCCGACGGGTCCTTGTACTAAGCCCAAGAGGAGGCGGGGTTGCTTTTAGGAAGCCAGTGGGTCCTTGTATGATGCCCAAGAGGAGGCCGATGCTTTTAAGAAGCCCGTGGGTCTCCAAACCCCGAGAAATTCAAGGCAAGCTATTCGCAAGGAATAGATCAAGTCAGGAAAGTTCGAGAATTTGGAAGAAACTCAAAGATGCCATTCACGGAGAATAAATTCATCTCTGGGAGTAGAGTTTCTTGACAATTCCTAATGAGGACAGCTGAAGAGAAGACTGTATCTGGTGATCCTATTGGGGATCTAGTTGTCTATTTCTACGAATAAACGAAACGGCGTCACCTAGTTCTAGACGTAGTTGCCGGGGAAACTCTAAATATATATACTATTATTACACAGTTGATATGAGTTTATGAAAGAAGACTTACAGTGAAACAGCCCCACAATACAGTTATATGTATATGAAAGCGGTAAATGAAAGCGTATAAACACTTACTCGGTTGTAGAGCTTCCATACTGTTTGGTTAGTTGTTCAACAATGAAAGATTGAAAACAATAGTATATTCAAAATCAAAGGAGAAAGTGTTTTGAAAAAGAAAGATTGGGGCTTACAGCTCAAGGAGAGGCCCAGGGTTTTATCAGTGAACGCACTGTTTGAATTTGTACAGAGGGACTTATACAAGTGACTGTGGCCCAAAAATTGTTTTCTGTACAAAGGGATGGGTCTTACACTCTCTCAAGAGACCCAAAAAGTTTAAAGAAAAAGAGTGGGGCTTATAACACGAGGGTAGGCCCAGATGATTTTTCCGTTTGAAATGACGATCGCGCCGAGGTTTTCTTTTAACGCAGAGGGGCTTATACAATTGTGAGGCCCAAAATGTTTTTGGTTAAAAGGGGTTGGGTCTTACACTCTATTTAGAGGCCCAAAAGTTTTGAATGGGTCTTATAGCTCAAGGAGAGGCCCAAAAGGTTATTTTTCGAAAGGCGACGATCGCGCCATTTGTTTTGGACGGTATCGGGACTTATACAATACACTGAGGCCCAAAAATGGTTTGGTTAAAAAAGGATTGGGTCTTACACTCTATTAGAGGCCCAAAAAATTTGAAAATGATTTATGAGGGTTGAATTAATCCAAAAACCCTAATTTATTTTCAAAAATGTATTTAATTGAATAAAAATTCAATTAAACTGATTAAAATTGTTTAACATATGGAAAACAAATTGTAATATTGGATTAATGCTTCAAAAATTAAGTATTGACCTACAAAATAATTAGAAAGCATTAAAAGTTGCAAAATCAAGGTGGAAAAAATATTTTAAATGTTAAAAACAATTAAAACATTAATTCTTTGCAAAAATATAAATTATATACAATAAATAATATTTTTGGGATTTTTTGGAAAAATAAAATATTTTAACATTTTTGTGAATTATTAAAAAAAGAATCAACTCAAAATCATTAAAACTCAGAGAGAAATTAATTTTTGAAACAATTAAAAAAAATCACAAAATTCAAATATTTGAATTTTCAAAAAATGGCGCCAAGAACACACCAAGAACACGCGCGTGTTCTGGGTTTGCCCAGATTTGCATTTTCTCTCCAATCTCATTGAATACTTAATCATATCACGCAATCCACATACCAATCAACTCGTTTCAACCTCACGATCATGTCTATGGTATTTAATTTCATTTAAATTAAACATATAACAAGAAATCATGAAAAATCCTCAAGAACCCTAATTTCTGCATGAAGGCTAGGATTTTTGATACACGATTCAAACAAAGCAATTACTTGAGGGGAAACATTCCATGCATGATTATGAACATTTGGCAAAAGTATTGTGCGAGGAAATATGCATAGATTGAGAGATGACCAAGTTTGAGCTTACCTCTAGGTCGTGACAGCAAGAGCAAATTGATTTCTGAGTAGGAGGTGTTACAGATGAATTGTGATGATCTGAACAACTTCCCTACACCCTATGGAGTGTGTTTGAATGCTTGGACTTGACTGAGAATGGCTGGATCACTTCATGGCATCTCAACTGCACTTTGGTTAAAACCTTGAGCAATTGACTGGTGATTTTGTGAAATATGTGTTCCAGATGTTATGTGAGTGTTTGGATCACTTTTATATGATGTATGTGAGGTGTGTGAGTGATTGGTTTGATTGGAAAAGCTCTCAAACTCAAAACCCGATAGTGACTTGCCTTAGAAGGCAAAATTGGAGTGAAAGAAGAGATTTTGAGGAAAGCATCTGTTTGATGGCTTTGGTGTACTCAAACTGATCACAATTGAGCTCTATTTATAGTAGAGCAAGTTTGTTTTGGGATCCACAGTGAATGGCAACTGCAGCAGGTGTTTGTTCAATGTTGGCCAATGGAAATCCAAGTCTCCTCTAGCCATTTACTAGAGGTTAGGGCACAGGGCTGTGGTTCCCTTGGTCTTGGATAAGTCTTGACTGAATTTAGTTGCAAATGGCTCAGTCCATGCCACCTTGATGCTTCCATTGAATGCTCCAATCCAAAATTGGAGTCTTGTCCCTATTTTGGCCATTCTAGGTTCAACATGCTATTTCTTGTTCCAAAGACTTTGGAGGCTTGGCTCAGTGATTGTCCCCTTTAAATTCAATCCTCAGAGGTGTCCAAGTGGATAGGAGCATTTGGATTTGGCTGATTTTGGCAAATCGACCAAAAATGCAAATTCTGCCTTGCCTTGGCAGATTTCAGCAAGGCAACTTTCCAATGTCATATCTCATGACTCAAATTGAATTTGGTAATGTTCTTGGTCATTTTGGAAAGCCCTTACATGATACAACAACTGTTTGAACATATTTGGTTTTGATGTCTTTTGAATCCAAGTGAAAAATCCCCCTACATTTGGCAAAAATTAGGGTAAAATCTGACTTAGTGAAATTTTCACTAAGTGTTGGAACAAAGTGACTTTTCTTGATTTTGATCACTCCATAACTCAAAATCCATGAGGAGTTGGAATTAGGTCTAGTTGAAGTTTTTGTAGAGGGCAATGAGATCTACAAATAAATCCTTGGATGGGAGAAAATGGGTTTGTGGTTTAGGAGTTATGACCCTCCAAAGTTGGTACCCTAGCCACTTTATTTTTAACTTAGAAAATTTTCAAAGTTTTTTATGGTTACCCCTTTTACAAGTTACCCAACTTGTCTTGATTTTTCTTGATGAATGATGATTCAAATCATACATTAACATCATTTTAGGGTTAAAAATCCATTTTGGTGAAAAATCTCAAAAAGTCAAAGTTGACTTTTGTGCACAGTTGACTTTTTATCAAATGAATTCCAAACTGTGCAATTCTTCATGAAATCATGTCCTTAACCTAAATCAAACTTGATGGTCATGTTCCATGGGTGTCATAGGGTATATTGATGCATGTCATAGGGCTTGGGAGCATGTCCTGGTCCAAAGTCAAAGTTACAGTTGACTTTTTCCTTAAAACCCTAACTGTGGTGCAGATGAAATTGAGACTTATTGCTCAAGCTTCTTGGATTAATCCATTGTTGAAAATGGATCAATATAGTTCATTAGAGACCCTCAGACCCTCTCTTGAGGTCTTGGCTCATGATTTTCCCTAAAAGTTAACTTAGGGGTGAATTAGGTCAAGAAACCCTAATTCCTGATTTTTGATGAATGCATCCCCTGAGGCAAAATTGACTTGATGATTGGGTCCATGAGTTTCCATGGAGTATATTAGGTTATGTTTTGGATCATTGGCTTGTGCCCATATGAAAAATTTCCATTTGGAGGCCCTGGTCGACCAAAACCCTAATTTGGTGACACTGTCGATCTTGAGACTTAATCCACCTAGAAGGGAGCAGCCTTGTGCTTAATCCTTGAAGTGGGAGTCCTTTTGATCCATTGTGGATGTTTGAGAGGTTAGACAAGTTGAAGATCATGTCATTCCTTGATTGATCCTTTGTCTAAGCACTCAGAGAGGGCTTGAAACCCTAATTTTGATTGTAGTGAATGCTCACCCATTTTTTGGGAGACTGATGAAGTATGATGGTTCCTCCATATTATGATGATGATTTGCACAATGATGGGACATCTTAGTGGTCAAAATTTGGGGTATGATAGAATCGTGTCAAACTTGAACCCAAAGTCCAATTATCGTTGGCACCGTCTTTGGTTTGAATCGAGTCACCTTAGGCTTTTATTTCAGTTTGTTCCTGCTTGAATCGTGTCAAGCTTGAACCTAAAGTCCAGTCATCGCTGGCATCTCCCATAAACGGAATCATATTTGTTATCTCAACCAGTTCTGGTACATTTTTGATTCATTAACCTCATTCACAGCCAAAAGGTCCAGTCACCTTTCATCATATGACGCAGAGTTTACCTCTGTCTTTTCTGGCTTTTCTTGAAGATCCTGTTTAAACTCTTCAGTATGGGAAATCCCCAGAAAATCTTTGTAGGATGTCTATCCTTTTATTTCAAACTGATCCCTTGTGGTGATCATGTCTTCTTTCTGGTTTCATGCCCAGTAAGAATGTGTCTTTTCCCCAGTATCGTCCGGTTAATTTTGAACCGCGTCGTCTACCTCTCTGGATCTTTCCCCAGTGGAAAACACCTCTTTGGTGTCCTATCTCCATGTAAGAACTTGTATGGTTTCCTCTCAGTTTTTCTATCCCCAGTGTTTCCTTGGAGTCTCCCCAGTAAGTCTCTTTTGTCTGTTAGCTTGTATCCCCAGTGAGTTTACCTCATGGATACTAACCTTCATCCTTCCCCGGTGTTATCCACCTGTGTGTGTTTGCTTTCGTTGTTGATTGCATTTTTACACCATCATGGAATCATACCATCATACTAGAAGTTCATGGCACGTCCGCATCCTAGACTAGTTTGGTTCATATCATTGCATATCAGCGTATCTAAGGGCAAAATTTTCGGTTATCTATATTTAAATATCTTTCACCATCTTTCCATATCCCTTGTCATCCGGTGAAGATATTTAAATAGGGGCAACTGTTGCACCCCAAATTTTATCCTCAGATACTCTGATTTTTGTCATATCATTTTTAGGTCATCTGTCTTAGCATTTGCAGTCATATGGTCCGTCGAGCATAATCATCGCTATTTTTGTGTAATTTTGTCACTTTTTCTTTTTCTTCAATTGTTTTATGAGTTTTAGAAATTTTCTCTCTTAATTTAGAATTTTGTTTTTTTGTTACTTTGAAATCACTAATTTAGTTTACAATTAATTTCTTCTTTCTTCTTAATACATTTTATCTTTAGTCATTTATTTCTATTTTTATTTTTATTACTATTATTTTCATTTACTTATTATCATTATTTTATTATTATTATTTTCATTTTTTTTCATTATTCTTCTTATTATTATTTATTGTTTTTACTATTATTATTATTATTATTGTATTGCCACAAAATCCAAAAAGAAGGATCCTATGTCACTCCAAAAGTACCCGTACAACTTGATTTCCCTACACTACCTCCAAAACCTCAACACGCAAAAACCTGCTTTTCCAAAAGCCAAATCTTGCTATCACCAAAAACAAATCCAACCTTCTGCTACAAGATCTCCAACAAGTACAAACCTTTCCGCCCAAAACCAAACAACTCTCCAAAACCGTACAACAAGTACAAACTTTCCCTCGAAAGCAGCTTCCAAAAACCTGAACACGCCATCCTGCACAATGCACTGCTTCACTCCACATCCAAAGAAAAACCTGCGACCAACATAGAATCCACCAGAACAACAACTCACATCCTTGTGACCAAAACCTCTGCAGCTCCAAAACATAAACCAGAAAACCAAAAGAAAAAGAGGATCTCAATCCTATATCAGAATCGGACCTGCACTGTTTCTCAAAAATAACTCAACTCTCATCCCCATAAATCAATACCTCCTTCAACCTTTCCATTCCATCTTTTTATGGACCTCTCCACCTTCATCAGAATCCACAACAACAGAACCTGTGCACAACACAACCATTCACAAACCCACTCATAACCCAGAACAATCAAAAACTCACACAAATCTTCATCATCAGTACAAGCGAAGGAACCAACCGAGAAAGAGACGAAAACAAGATGGAAATCGAATTAAAAAACACGAACCTTAGATAACCCAAATCCAAACCAACAATAACTTCAAATCCTCTCCTTCGGACCTTGATTTTTTCAGAAACCGCAATCAAACGCACAACCTTGGTCTCTTAACCTTTCTTCTACAGACCCTTCCCAGCCGTAACAAATCACCTACCATCACACCTTTCACGAACAACAGAAATGAACCAACAAACTTGCTCCCTCCAAAGCAAAACCTTCTTCAACCTTAAACCACACCATCACCGTCACCTACTTCACGACGAATCACAAACCATGACCCTTTCATAACTCTATTCTTTGGGTTGCCTCGGTTTTACATGTTTGAAAACTGATGATGTAGCTTTGACCGTGCCATATGATTATTAGGTTTTCTTAAGAGCTCTTATCTTGGCTAAAAGACGAACCGCACAATGGACCTTCATTTCTTTTTTTTTTCCTTTTAAAAAAATTGGGTTTTGGGATTATGAGGAGAGAATGGGCCGCGAGGCCCGTAATGATCCATATCCACACACTAGACTCCCTTTCATGCGCCCCCCATTTCCTTTTGGTTCTAACTATTTTTTTCTCTTTATCTCATTAAAGTGTCTTATGTTTTGCCTAGTAGCCAAAAGTGAATCTCTCCTATTTTTAACTATTTCTTTGTGATTTCATTTATTTAGTATTTTACTAATTTCACTTTTAATTTCTTGGGCCAATGACATAAAAACATCATAATTTGTTGATTATTGCAAATCAATAAATTTTGATTATATGAGGCCATATTTTTCTTTTTGGTTGGTCAATGAAAGTTTAACAAACATATTATCGATTTTATCGAGTTAAATCTTGATTTAGACGAGACCACCATTGTTTCCATTTCAATTCCATTTTCTTTAATTTTGGCCAATGATCTCACAAAAATCATGTTTTGTTGATTTATCAAAATCAATAAATCTCTTGATTAGTATGAGGCCACCTTTTGTTTATTTTTATTGGTCGATGAAAGTTAAATATCGAGATTTATCAATTTACCGATACAAATCTTGATTAAATACGAGACCAACTTTATTTTTTACTTCGACCCCATTTTTCTTTATTATTTGGGCAGATGATATCATAAAAATCATGACTTGATTAATTTATTCCAAATCACTAAAGTCTTGATAAATATGAGGCCATTCTATTTTTTAGTTTGTTGGTCAATGAAAGTCAAAATCAAGGATTATCGAGTTCTCGATTAAGTCATGATTAAGACGAGACCGTTTTGATTTTCACTTCATTTCGCATCTATTTATATCTTCATCTTCATTTTGATCGATGAAGTCTTTCTATTCACGAATGTTGTTTATCGAAGCGATCAACCTTCATTATTTCAAATCTGTAGTGAGTGATCATCGAGATCTCTTTCTATACTTTGGGATCGTGATAGGTTACCTTCGATAAATTAACGAGAGTTTGTGATTTAAGAGGAGGTCTTTACCTTTTCTTTCCGTGTGGCACGATTGTATCGGAGAATGATCATAAATATCATTTCTCCATCGTGTCTTAACACAAAGATCGAATTGTGCATCCTCCTATAGCATGGTCTTCCTCATAGACCATGCTACGACGGTTTAGTACTACATTGGACCCGATTCATCGATCCAATAAATTAATCATTAACCACTGACTTTACTTTCAGTCAATATATCTTGATTTATTTTTGTTCAAATTATCTTGATTATTATACTTGTTCATATTCACATTGTTCACTGTATATTCATACTTAACTCATTTGACCCTCCTTCCAAAGGAAAGCTCCCAAGTTGACTCCTAAGTCAATAAACACCCCACCTTTCACCTTGGCCTCATAAGAGCCATTTTCCTCTTAGTTTAGTAATAGGATAGAGTTATCGTGAACTCTATGTGTTTCTCACCATCATGAGAACTCACTTTCCCTTTACTTAGACTTATAGAGTTATCGTGAACTCTATGTGATTCTCACTATCATGAGAATTCACTTTCCCCCTCATAACGTAGACTTAGAGAGTTATCGTGAACTCTAAAATGAGCTCAGACTCATTTCCCTTTGGAACTTTGACCATAGTCAATGGTTCCTCTTTCACCCTTAGTTAGGTGAACTACGGTTGCTCTGATTCTTTAGTCAGATACGTAGGCACAAGATGCGACGTCTTGGCGAGCAAACTAGTGTACATACCCCTAGGTCCTTACCTTAGTACATATTTCCCTTAGCAAGAAAACATAACATAACACAAACTTAACAAGAGGTTCCTGTAGAGTACTATAGATACTTAGGGTGCTAATACCTTCCCTTTGTATAACCAACCCCCGAACCTTAGATCTTCCCCCTTTAGGTTTTTTAACGATATTGAACCTTTCCTTTGGATAAATCAAAGTCGGTTGTAAAATAAATATGATGCAAGTTAATTAATAGCTTGTTATCCGATTTTCACCGCAACAGTTTATTTTGTTTGAAGAAAACTCGGACACTATGCTCGAGATTTCAGGCACAACAAGTCAAAAAATGAGATCAATGCAGTTCATGCAAATGACGACACAATCACTACGGTGAGCAATGTAATGGCAATTAAAGGAAAAGTGCAAGGATGGTGGTAAGACACATGTGCTACAGTAAATGTCTGTTATGGCAAGGCTACTTTCAAAATCTATTTTGAGGCAATTGTTTGATAGGAAGTGTAGCGGTAAAAATTTATGAGCGTAAGTTATTGATTAACTTAACTAAAAAATGCAAGAGTTGCCACTGCACTTTTATTTTATCCAAAAGGAAAGGAAAAAGAGCGAACAAAACCTAAACAAATTCTAAAACAAGAACAAATGAATAAAGATTGGGTAAGGGGGTTGGTTACGCTAAGGGAAGGTGTTAACACCCAAAACGTCTATAGTACTCTATAGGAACCCTTTGAAGTATCTACGCTTTTTGGTTTGAAAATGGTTTGCTTGAGATGAGATTGGGGAGATGAGAAGAGAAATATTTTTTAAGATTTTTGTGTTTGGAGAGACTTCTTGAGCCTCATGCCTACGTACCCACAAAGTGCAATATAAGATCAAAACCTCATAGTTTGTGCTACAAATAACAAAATTGGATTGTTTTGATTGATTTTAAATGTAAAGACAAGCCGTCATTTTAAGGAGAAAACTATGACTAGTTGCCCACAAGTATAAGAAAACAACATTTGCATCACCCTAGCATGGAGGATTTTGCTTGAATAAAAATCAACAAGTCTATCACTCAACATCTAAGTGGAAAATGTTAACATCTTAAATACTACGGGGAATAGGAAAATTACATCTCAACTATAAAAATGACTCATGTCTAAACTTTTTGAAAAGTTTTAAATGAAAAAGTGCATAAAAGCACAAAAGGTTTGAATGAGTTTAAGTATTTTTAGAGTCTTTTTGAAATGGTCAAAATATGATTAACACTGATTGCAATTTATTTAAGAAAAAGATTTTGCAAATCACTTGACAAAAGTCAAGGTTTATTGTGAAAGAGGTTATAGTTTGAAAGCAAGAAGGTTTTGAAAGAGGGAGAAGATTTGAAAATCGAAGAAAGGGTGGAGAAGAAGTGACTACCCTAAAAAAGCAAAATGAAAGCTAGTGATGGGAAGATCTAACCACACAACGAGCAAACACTTGACAAGAAGTCAACATGAAAATTGCTCTTCCTTTTGGATTCAAACCACAAGCATAATAACCTGATGAAATAAAGCATCTGAGGAAATCCCAAATTAAGCCATAGCCAAGTCAAAGCGAGGTCTTACCAAGGGTTGAAAGCCAATTAGGAGAGTCATGTATCAGATGAATTTCATAATGTCAAAATATCAACGCCTGCACATAGAAAATTTCCCAAACAAATAGACAAAAACAACACCAAGGTCCAAGGTCTCAAATCTCCAAGAGCAAAGGGCAAGGATCCTAGAACTAAGTCCAAAGTCCGAGTCACAAAGTCCAAGCATAAGGTCATAACAGTCAAGAATTAAGAGAACCTAGTTTTTTAGTGTTTAAGTATTTATCAGTGTCTTAAGAGGAGTATGATCCAAATGGATAAAATAAAAAGAGCATAAACATAAACATGTGTCCAAGTGGACAAAGAGAAAATAAGATGATAATATGATCAAGGAGAATGCTAAAGAAGTAAAAGCATAAAAGTAAATGACAAGAAAATAATGAGCAAAAATTAAAAGGCATAAAGTAAAGTTAGTGCAATTATATAGTTAGTAAGTTAATGTTAGTGATGGAGAACAATTGGTGGTTTTTCGGAGAATATACTCGACTAGTCAACCAAAAGCATGAAAACTTGAACCCATACATTAATAAGGGAAGGGCGCCAACTTGGATAAAATCGACGAGTATGCCAACTAACTCCCTTAACAACAAGGAGACAAACTATTTCACTCCACACTATGGAGAGTATGAGATTGACAACTCTCTTACAAAAACAAACCGATTTCCGATTTCAGGACAATTTAGCGCTACGTTAAGCAATCGTAGTTGGACTTATGTAGGAGCCACGACTATCTGAGGCCGGTCAATAACAATGTTCGTGTTAATACAAGTTATAGAAATAACATGTAGGTCATTCTCCTAAAACTTGCCACACTAAAAGAAAAGAGGTAGTGGTCTAATCTTGATCATAACTTCAAAGAGAAGTCTAATGATATGTAAGATTTTCATTGACCAAAAGAAATAAAGGAAGAAGAGGGGAAAGGGAAACCAAATTGAATCATAATATTTGGATCATTCCATCTTTAAGTTCCACCACTCTTCTTGGTGGACTAAGGTACTAAACCTATCACTAATTCAAAGCACCTAAAATGAATCCAATGATCCACTTAAAGATAGATTTGAACTAGTGAAGTTTTATCCAACCTCATCAAACATCCAAAGTCCATGGAATTTAAAGATAAATTTGATCAACAAACACCACAATTCAAAGCAAAACAAAAGGGAATGGAAGAAGGAAGAAAATAACTCAAAATGCTCCCAAAACAAGCCAAAAAACACATTCTGACTCTGGTTAATCGATTAACCAATTTGTACATGTTTTTGGTTAATCGATTAACACTGGCAGGACAACAAAAAATAACACAAAAAATCAGCATCCCATGATTCAATCATTTCTTCAAACACCTCATGATCATGGATGCAATTGAGCACATATTTTCCATCAAATTAAGAGCAATTAACACCAATGGAACCATAAAATGTTGCTCAAAGAATCAAGCAACAAAGATCAACAAGAGATCACATTGTGGAAGATGAGAATTAAGCACAACAATGGTGGAACAAGAGTTTACCACTTCCAAATCGGAAAATGCTTCAAATCAACTTCAAGAATCACACTCCAAAGCTTTGATCTACATAATTTGATGTTGAAGAAGTGTTTTGATGTAGGTTTAGCTCAAAGATTAGTAAGCTTTAATGAAAAGCTTACTAACTTTAATGGTGGAAGAGCTTTTGGTGAATTTGGTAGTTGAAGAGAATTGAGAAAAAATTAAATAAGGTGAATTTGGCTATCAAAAGCTTGAAGAATGAATGAAATGAGGCCTCTATATATAAAATTTAGGCTTGGAAATTTTGGTGGTTTCGATTTTAATCTAGGCTTGGAAATTGGGTTAGAAGCAAAATCAAAGATCAAGTGGTTCACATGTGTGATTAAATGAGGGTGTATGATGGAAATAATTCTGATTATGTAGGGGAATTATTTGGAAGTGATCTAGAATATTCTCATGATGAAACAAGTGAATTTTGATGCCAAAATGCTGAAAAATTTGAATTTTTTGTTTTTAGCCAAAAAATACACGTGTTAATCGATTAACCACTTTTAGGCATATTTTGGTTAATCGATTAACACAGTGAAAAAAATGAGGAAAATGACTTTTTACTGTGATGTCTTGGCTCTGGCTCGATTTTTTGAGTTGTCAAAGAAGGAATGGAAATAAACACATGAACCTTAGGGTTTCTTAAGTAATAAACAATCAAATCTTTGGAAACTCTTGATCAAATGGTTTTTAATTGTTTGCAGATCAACTTTGACTTTGTTCAGATGAATTTCATTTGAGCTGAGGAACTAGTGTTTGATATCCTTGATCCAAACTTCTTCCTGGAAAAGTTAGTAGAGGGAAAACAAACATATTTTTGGATTTTAATTAAGGGTTAGAAAACATAAACATAAACAAATATCAAGCAAACAAGAAAACACGGGTGCTTGGTGATTTCTCTCAAGAGCAAACCTACAGAGAAGGGCAAGAGAACCAGAGCTCGTGATATTGTTTTTGATAGATGATGCAAATGACATGTGGGATCTTAGGGGTAAAAATTAGGGTATTACAGGAAGTACACATGGGAAATGAAGTACGATCTAAAGTTGTTGGAACCAGATTCGTCACACTCAATTTCACTTCCGGAAAGAAAGTCACTATTATTAATGTGCTTCATGTCCCCGACATGACTAGAAATCTTGTTAGTGGGGATCTATCAGGTAAAGCAGAAATTAAATCTGTATATGAATCAGGCAAACTTGATGGAGACCAAATTGGACGAGGCAGAATGGGTACAAACAAGATTCGATCAATTAAAACTCATAGAAGAGAAACGGATGGTTGCGGTATATCACGATCAATTATACCAGCGAAGGCTCAAGAAAGCTTTCGACAAGAAAGTATGTCCTCGTCTATACAAAGAAGGAGACTTAGTGTTAAGAAAGATATTACTCATCCATAAAGATCCTTGCGGAAAATGGACTCCGAACTATGAAAGGTCATACATCGTGAAGAAGGCCCTTTCAGGAAGAGCCTTAATTCTCACAACCATGGATGAAGCATATTAACCACGACCAGTGAACTCCGACGCAGTCAATAAATACTATGCCTAGAAAAAGAGGATGAAAAGCACGCTAAGTCGAAAACCCGAAATGACGACTTAGGAAAAAATTAGGGTGTCCTGGTGGATTGAAAACTTGAAAGAGAAATCCAAGGAAAAATTAGGGACTTACATAAAAAATAAAACCTGATAAGTTGAAAACCTTAAAGGCGCGACTTAGTTAAAAAATGGTATATCATCCCGATGGACTAAGACTCGAAAAGAGCGGTCCAGGCAAAAATTAGGGATATCCAAAAGGGATATGACTTTAAGCACTTAAGATATACCATAACAGGAACTCAGACGGGAGCAATCAATCCAACCATCGTCTTCAGAAGCGAAGTATCGTGACCTCGAAGACGTAGGGATAATAGCTTGTGTTGAATTCAATAGGGACATGAATAAATCTATCTTTCATTGCCATTTTATATCTTTTTAGCTTTTTGGTAATCTCCCCTTACGAGAATTACTTCTTTATGTATTATCGCCCATTTACAGGTCAAAATTATCAATAAACAATGTTTTTCGAGCCTTATTTCCTTTTTCGCTATTTTTTCACTTGATTACAAAATATCAATTATGTGTGAATAATGAATTAAAACATTAGGCATAATAAAAAGCTTTTGAAAAATCTTTTACTTTAATTTTGAAACATTAAAGGGATTAGATTGTTCCAACATTGTATCCCAAGAAAGACGCATGGTCCTAAATTAACAGTCACAATTTAAATAGTACAGAAGCTTATCCCTTTCACTAACAGGTTCCCAGATATCAAGAGCATCATGGCCCGTTCCATGGACATATAAAAGTTTCAAAAGTCGTAGAGTCGGAACGTTACAAAGACACCAGTTCCCCACAAATTCATACACATATCATGAAAGAGGCATCGGCCGAAATAATGCATCATGCATTAAAACATATATAAATTCAAAGCTTGTATACACACGAACATGCATACATAGGATTGGTGACCACTCTTAGAGGTCTAATCCCCATCAATAACAGTACAATTCTCAGAGTCGGGATACTTATTGGCCTTCCCCAATAAGTAACCTTTCTACGAGCACCTTTCAACTAAGGATCTCCCGAACAAGATCACTCACCGTGAGTATTCAAAAGAACAAATCCAGTAAATAGGTCATTCTGAATGATAGTTATCAACCAGTGAGCAGGTGTTTATCTCTCACATCCCTAACTTAGCAACCTATCCCACACACGGGGTAAGTTCCATCAAATACACCAGGGTTTCATCAAACAATGACCGGAGGATCGACAAAATCCTACCAAGATTCCAAATGACCGGTCAATCATAGGAATTACAACGACTGGAGGTTCGTCAGAGTCCTTCCAATATTCCAAATGATCGGCTGATCATATGAATTGTAAAGACTAGAGGATCGTCAGAGTCCTACCAAGATTCCAAATGATCATTTGATCATATAATTGCAACGACCGAAGGATCGTAAGAGTCCTACCAAGATTCTAAATGGCCGGGTGATCATAGGAATTATAACGACTGGAGGATCGTCAGAGTCCTACCAAGATTCCAAATGATCGGATGATCATAGGAATTACAACGACCGGAGAATCGTCGGAGTCCTACCCGATTCCCGTAAAATGATCAGATGATCATAGGAATCGTATGCAAGTTTCACCTGGATGGGTTAAAACTGATTAAAGGGGTTCTACTAGTGTTTTATCAAACAACGACTGAAGGATCGTCAAAGTCCTACCCGATTTCTGAGATCATGGGAATCGTAGCAAGTTTCACCCTGATGGGCTAAAACTAATCAACAGGATATCATCAAGGCTCCATCAAAGGTTGGTTTGGATGCGAATAGAGCGTCAAGGGTTATTCAATCCTTGCTCATCCCCAGAATCTACTAACTCTATAATCAAAATTAGGGCACCTCTCTTTATTTAATCATCTTCCATAATGAGAGGATGAAGACTCATTGTCATCATAATCTCAGTTTAAAGCTGGTTAAATAGGGGAAACCGTCGTATCCCAAATTTTGACCACATTTCTTTTTATTGTCAGCTAACTTAGGATTTAGATTACTAACATATCCAGAGCCCATATAAGTCACCTAGTCGACCCCAATTACCTAAAAAAATCAAAGGGGGCCATTTTGACTTTTTATTCACTCTAAGGAATTAATCTTAGTCTAAATCATGGTTACTTTTAAATTTTTATTTAGAATATATATATTTTTAGTTTAACTTGATATGATCAAATATTATAGTCATAAGGGGGGTCATTTAGTACTAACTTACTAGAAAAAATATATTTTGAGAGTTAATTAGAATATATTTAGCTATTCAATAATTATTTAAAATATTCAGGTTATCATATTTTAATTAAGTCTTTATATAGATTATTAATAATATTATCAATTTTGGGGGTGTTATTATTATTCAATATTTCATTATGCAGAATTGATTAGATTAATATTATATTATTAAGTAAAAAAATATTTCAATTAGTATCATTTTCTCTTTATTATATAATAATTAGGAGTTAATTAGTATTTAATTAATAATGGTATTAGAATTATAAAATAATTATCATTTTAACCTTATTAGTTTCGGGGTTTATTTTTACTATTTGATAATTAATTAATATTTTATTATGTAATAGTTTTGTTGTCTGATTAAATAATTAACTATCTAATTAATTTATTTTTAACGTCAATATTTTCAGATTAATGATTTGGTCAATTAAGTGTTTTTAGTGGTGAACTTGGTCAACTTTAGGACCAGGTTCTGTTAACAATTCTCAAAGCCCAAACCCTCTTCAGAAACCCTAATTATGAGATTAAAACAGTGCAAACAATTTAATCGAAACTTTCCACACATTCAAAATTGAATTTACAAGAAATGAGGGCCAAATATCATAATCATCAAAAATCCTAAAAAAGTTATAACTCCAATAAAACCTAAATCAATTATAATACAATCAAATGGAAAACTTCTAAATACAAATCAATCAGATTAATTACAAAACCTAATTCTAACTCAATAATACCTAAGACTAAAACAGAATCAAGGACGAAAAAAAAACCTAAGTTATTGCTTCTGCAACTCCTAAACTCTCCATCTAAAGCTCTGATTTGAAGTGGTTAGGGTTTCACACTGAACCCTAACACACTTGAGCTCGAAGCCTCCATCATCGGCCAGAACACCTCACACGCAAAGAAGGAGCAGAAGTTAAAAGAAGAAGGAAAGAAGAGGGCAGAAAAGCTTTAAGGAAAGTAAAGTCGTTACCTTTGTATTGACTGAAGAATCTCTCATCTCCGTAGGTTGGTTACACGCGCCTTTTGTTTGTCTTTGATTGCATGATTGATGTTGATGTTTAATTTGGATTTATGAGTTGTTTATGTTTGATTTGTGTTTAAGATAAATTGTTTGTGTTTAGGAAGGGTTAATTGTTGGTTTAGAGTTGATTTGAGTAAGATTGGAGATTTCTGGGGTAACATTTAGGGTTAAGGTTCATTGCGGTTAGGGTTACTAGGGTTCATCTAGAGAACCCTAGGGTTCATCATCTTTGGCTTTCTAGGTTGCTAGGGTTCGTAGGGTTCATGGGATTGTTAGGGTTCATGTTGAACCCAGGTTGGGGTTCTTGAGGGATAAAGTTTCTGGATGAGCTTTAACTGGAAATTGGGGATAACAGTGGTTTTTAGGATGGTTTCTGGGGAAAAGGGTGGCCGGAGGGAAGAAAGAAGAGAGAAGGGCGAGAGAGAGTGAGACAAAGAGAGAGCATAAAAATACCAATTAATCCTTATAAGCATTCCTTCAACCATGCAGTCTCATCCCTACACATCCTCAAGATCCCTCTCATTCCGATGTGAATTCAATTTTTCCCTAGAAGCTGCCAGGAGTGTCTCATTGTCATGCTTCATGCACCGATAACAATTCCCTCGCCCTCGGGTGTCACATGTAACCACTCTCCGCCCTCTGCGGCCTCAGGTGTTAGATGATCCAGAGAGAGTCAACCGTTGACTCCCTCTCTTTGGACTTCCATTCCACTGTGGGCCTAAAAAAACACATGGGCCTAAACCCGGTTGCTATTAACACACCTAGTAGCCAGCCCAATTACCCAAACAACTAATTATACACCCCCTAGATTTTGATTTTATTTTCTCATTTAATTGTTTTCTATTTTCATTTATTAATTATAATTATTTAATTACACAATTAAGATTAATTAAGTTTAATAATTTAGTAATTAGTTATTTTTTTAGCATAGCCAAAAAATACCAAAAATTACAACAAATAAATTGATAATTAGGGTCTTATATAGGATAATTACTAATTAACTAGCATAAATGGGAATAATTAGGTTAATAAAATTAATTTAGAATTAATTAATTTTATTATAGTTATTTTCTCTTATAATAATAATAATACTAAAAATATATAATTAAATATTTAACTGTTTTTTAGGATTAGGCTAAGAGTGATTTTGTTAGGATAATTATGAATAATTAGATCTAATTAGTTTTTTTTTCAAATTAATAATTAATTTTGTTTAATATTTCCCTTATAATATAAAAAAGCATTATATATATATATATATATATATATAGTGAATATTAATTAATTAGGATTACTTATGATTGCTCTTTAGGATGATTTTAGGATATTAGTGAGATTAATTTCTAGGGTGAGTTTAAGGTTTTGATTAGTCTAAATTTATAATTAGGGTTAAGGGATATAAAATATAACACTAATCTTTTTTATTCTTTTCTAATTAACCTACTTAATATTTTTCTTATTTGACTAACATTATTATGTGTACATATCGGTTAACTTTTTACTAACTATAACATCTTGCAATTAACAAGTCAACTAATTAAATCAACTCCACACATTCAAATAATAAATCCTCGGCCCTTGTGCATTGAAGCATTTTTCAAATCACACTTTTCTCTGCCCCTGATGCGTTGAGAACTTTTCAAGATCTAAAATCAATAAAATAACAAACATTTTCTAGACGAACTACGGTGCTTTGATCCTTCAATGAACTTGAGGGCAAGGTTGTAAAACTTGTGAGTCTACTCAGACTCGTAAAGGGTCTGTAGACTCGACTCGCAAACTCGTACGAGTCTATGGAAAATTAAAAATGACTTTCAAAAACCTATATGTGACACACTCATGTATTTTTGAACTTGTAAATGTCTCATATATGATACAAATATATATAATAGAATACCAATTAACATCAATGTTTAAATTTTATACTCCATCACAAATTTGTTAATAAAAAAACTCAATAATAAAACAAACAAAATAGCAAAGTATGTATCTAAAGACTTAAAGTACTAATTTCTTCTTAATTGACTACTAAATAAAGTAAAAAAATATCATGAAACAAATATGCGAATGGCTTTAAACATCCAAAACTCTAGTAAAATCATCACCATCATCTTCATTGGTATCTTCAGTATCATCATCAAAATCTACCCCGGATGAAACACATTCTTCATCATTAACCAAAGTTGGATTGCTTGAAGTTCCACTTCCACCTAATTCAACATTTCCACCACCACCACGACTTTGCACAACATTAGTAACAACAACATCAACTTCCAAAACATTGTTACCAATAACATCATCTTACTCAACATTAACTTCAGTTTGAATACACTACTAAAAAATTTGCGTTTAGTGACCGAATTAGAGACCCCAAAAGCCTATAAATCGGTCACTATAATGTTTAGCTACCAATAACGCGACTACTAAATTTCGGTTGGAAAATTGCTAGTCGCTAAACTTTAGAGACGAATTTAGTGACCAAAGTTAGTGAATGATTTTAGCGACATTCCGGTGTCCACTAAGCCATTTGGTTTTTGTTGTATAATTTACATTTGAAATGTATATATTATTAATGAAATAGAACTTTCAAATATTATTTAAAAAGATTCTTACACTAATTGTTATTAAATATATATTTTATCTAAATTAATAAATTTGTATGAGTTAATTATTTATATAAATATATGTTTTATTTGTTAAAACAATAAAAATGTAAAATTTTGACTAAAAAATTAAAATAATAAATAAAGGGAGAAAATTGGGAAAGAAGCAACTTAATAATGAAAAAAAACAAAACAAAAAAAAGTAGTGACCGAAATATCGGTCACTGAATTTTTTTTATGAATTATTTATATAAAAACGATTATTTGAGACTGAAAATTATGTTCACAAAATATCAGTCGCTAGTTCGTTGGCTAATTTTATTTAGTGACCGATTTAGTGACTTTTAAAATTTTACTAATATGATGTCTAATTTTGGTGGCTAATTCGGTCACTGGAGTGACCGAAAATTTTCAGTCACTAATTTGGTCACTAAAAGCGTATTTCTAGGAGTGATATTTTCCTCATTAGGATCTTCAGTTATCCATTCATCATTTTTACACAAGAGAATATACAAGAGAAACATCCAAGTGAAACATATAAGAAAATACATACACAACAAATGATTGATTTACGGGAACGAACGCGAACAAAGTAAGAAACATAATAAACACACATCATCTATAAAGGGATAAAGGGAGGAAGAAACTTTGCTAAAACAAAAGACTAGGAGAGAGGCTTTCTAATTCTCGTACAAGCAAAAAACGGGGAGGGGGGATTTCTAAATAAAATAAAATCTTTTGAGGAATTTGGGACTTTTTTGGGTTTAAAAGAAAACAATATTCAAAAAAATTTATAGACTCGCGAGTCTATACGAGTTTATGCGAGTTTACCTGAGTCTACTCGAGTCTATCAAAAAATAATTATATGATCGAGTCTACTCATTTTTGCTTCCTAGACTCGTACGAGTTTACGACTCTACCCGCGAGTTTGACAACCATGCTTAAGGGTACGTAGGCATAGAGTTGTAAAACTCTAACGAGTACCATAGTAAAAAATATTTTCTTTGTCCTTCCTTTTAATAAAACATTTTCCTAAATAAAGACATATTCCTTATAAATAAATAATTAAGCAGTTACTTAATAAGTAAGCAAACATTCCCTTAGGCAAGCAATAACCCTGGGATTAAAGAAGGATCTCATTGAGTACAGCGAAAGTGAGGGGTGTCTAACACTTTCCCCTTGCTTAATTGAATTCCGAACCTAGTATGTCACCCTTAGTTATTAGGTTTTATCATTATTTTCATGTTCCTTAAGAACGAATAAAAGGATGGTGGAGACTCTGTAATTTTCTAACCGCAACACGCTTCATGATGCTTCACTTGCTTCTTCATATTCAGAAATATGCTTTCATAATGGATGTTTTTTTATGTTTCACGCAGATCACTAATGGTAGTTTTCTGAGTGTTGATATCTCATGAAATGAAAAACATATATTTGATCAATAGAATCACTAATGGTTTTTTATGTTTAATTTAGGTAAAATACTTTAACCCTCGTTTTAATAGAAAACCGAGGTAAAAAAACCTCTGATTTTTTTTTTTACATTTCATTGATTACAAAGAGCATTTTCAAATAAAAAATATAATAAAAAAGAAATGTTCCTGGATTGTTGGTTCCTTGTTTTTCCCCTCGGTTATAAGGAAAAACGGAGGTAATATGTTGTTTTTATATTTAAAAAAAAAAGTAATGATCATCGCGCCTTGTAATCATATCACTAAAATAGCAATGATCACCCCTATTCAAAATGTAACGTATCTTTTGGATTTTCAAAGAGGTGTTTAAGCTTCTCTGATTATTTTATTTCCTCTTTTCTAATTTATTTATATACTATTCAGGTCTCATTTTATTTCCATCTCTGTGTCATCAAATCTAGTTTAAAAGTCGTTTCTTTTTATTCAAAAAATGCCTATGAAAACCTTCAACGGAGATGAAAATCTTTTGTTCGTTATCAATGAAAAGTTTGTTAATTTCAAAGAGTTGAAATACCAAGGTTTTGATCTAATAAAAACTATTTTCAAACATAAGTTGAAAGGTTACTTTGACATGCTTCATGGACCCATCTTCACTAATCTCATAATAGAGTTCTGGTTAAATGCCTCCATTAGGCAGTCTGGTGAGAATGCTAAGTCAATAAAGTCCAATGTATATGGCTTTTCTATCACCATTACTCCATCACTTATTGCTCAGATAATAAAGTGTGAAGAGAAAGGTAGTTGTGTTGAACAATATAAATTCAACAATGTCTTCTCAAACCACATTCTCCTAATTTATGCCAACTACAATAACCTCACCAATTCTTCTACTCTCATCTCAATTGCAAAAGTTTTGCATCAACTTCTAGTGTCAAATCAATGTCTAAGAGAGAAACAATTTGAAACACTTACTTCAGATAACAAGCATATTTTGTACTTCCTTATCCACAACATCAAATTTAATCTTCCTCATACTATTTTTAACTTCTTAATGGAAATGGTTGTGACCTCTCGCGAGTAAATAACTTTCCTCATACCATATGGAAGACTTACTTCTGAACTTTTCTCTCATTTTGGGATAGTTAAAAGGGTAAGAAGAGCAGGATTAACTATTGAAGTTGAGTGGACTCAGAAGTTTGAACATGTCGAATAGTTATCTGTTATCCTGCTTCTCTGATTATCAATGAAAATTTTCCTTTCCTTTTCAATCGTATTATTGCATAATCTTTTTTTATTGATACCAAAGATTTTGAGTTTTACTAATTAACTTAGAAAAAAAATTTTAACAAAGAAAAAATGGAATCTGGAAAGGCGCCAAGTGGGAAATACTAATTAGTTCATTGAAAAAAACATAAATATAAAGTGACAGGGATTCGAAGCGTCCCTAATATTTATATTCCCTCGATTTTTTTCAAAAGAACGGTAATAGGTTATATTAAAAATAAAATATTTCTCCTTATAGATATATTCCCTCGATTTTATGGATAAGTGAGATAAAAGGTTGTTAGCATGACACTACCAAGAACTATACTCTCGGCGTTTAGCATTTCGAGGTGAAAGCTTCATCATAAAAATTGTTATTTGTAGTAGTGTTTATTGTGAATTTCTATCTTATAATTTTTTAAATCTATTTGAGCGTATCATTTATGGTAGTTGATTTGAAAATTTTGAAACCTCCCATAATGGAGGGTTTGGATGAATTACCAGTTGTAAGTATTTATTTGTTTATGGCATTATATTTTTCATGTTTATTTAGTGAATTACTTACTCTTTGTTTTATATATCCGGAAGAAAAAGCATAAACACTAAGAAGTGGATATGATGTTATTAATAAGACCCTAAAACTAACAATATTTTTTTGTCTTTTATGAAACTGTGTTAAGTGATGTCGGATTGATTAAGAACTTTGGCTGGCACAATTTTAATTTGATTGTCTACAGATATACTACTTAGTTCAAAAGTTTATGATATCTTGTTTGAGAAGAATTTACAGCTTTTGCTTAATCATGTTAAGGCATCTGGAACGACTTTACATAGATTTTGTAACACTTGATCAAGTTCAATTTGGTATCAGTTGGCTTATATATAAGCTAAAGGGAGGCTATGAATTTAGTATCAATTTGGAATCAATTTGGTAACATAATTTGGAAGATTGTATTTGTGATGGTTTCAAGGGTAACCGTGTAGTGTGGCAGGCTATGAAACATGTGAAAATTTCACTTATGAGTCCTTGTGAATATTGAATTAATAAGTACCTAGTTGAGATTATTACATAGTTTGATTTGATAGTTATTCACCTAAAGTGGTTTGGTGCCGACAGAGGAGGCCTTCATTGAGGAGATATGTTAGAACTACAACGCAAATATATATTAGAGTAAAGAGAAACACAAGCAATTTGATCACACGGTTCGGCCAAATTTCTAATGTCTACGACTATGAAGCAGCTATAGTTTCGTCTTATTAATTCAATATGGATTCATCAAATTAGGGTTTTAATGTTACAAGCATATACATGGATACTAATGATCCAGATTACAGTAATAATCTTAAATTGTGGCCTGACCTTTCCCCACTTGACATTTCCTATGAGTGAAAATCAGTTGCTTGCCCGTATATACTACAATGTTAATGGTGCAGGGAAGTAGAGAACATTACCTCCGAGCACCAGAAGAAAATTGGCAAATTGCGACAGTTCATTTTGGCTGGTTACGGCGGTTATAACCGCCGCAATTTGCATGTTACGACGATTGCATCTCCGTCCTAGAAACGTGCGTCGCGAGGCTGTATTGCGAAGGTTGTCAAAACCGTCATACCAACCGTCGTTCTCTTTTGCGTCAGTTAGGGAACTATCGTAACCTGAATATTGCAACGGTTACCAACCGTCGTGGAATTTTGTTTTGATTTTTTATTTTCATTGTTGATTGCGACGGTAAATTGTGGCTGTTTGAACCGCCGCAATTTGCGAATATTATTTTATAAAAAAATTACCCTCGATTTTTTAGCATTATTATTAGAAAACAAAATTAAAAATTAAAAATAAATTCTGACTATATTCCAACTCTATTAATGTTATGAAAAATCATTATCAATCAAACCATTCTAGCATCCTTGACAAATGACTTAACATAGAAGTAAAAACTTTGAATGAGAACCCTTCTCTTTCAATAAAATTAAGTTCAAGTGAATTTATTTACATGTTAAGTTAAAAACTTTATACCATTTTTTGAAATAGTCAAATCCATAAAGCTTGACAGTGTAACCATTTTTTGAAACAGTACAATCCATAAAGCTTTGTAGGATAACTATTTTGGAGGTTTTCACAATATCTTGAACCCCTTTCTCCTCCTCAATTCTAAGAGCTACCAAATGATTTACAAAAATTTATAACCTACTAAAGCTTAACAATGAAATTTGCACCTAATGTAATAAACAAACACTAAACTAATTATACTTGGCGAGATGCTCAAACTTGCATAGAGCTCCAGTCTTAATTTTATCCTGTTCAAAATACAATTAACAAATTGGAAAAAATATTATATTAAATTGTACATGGAATTGTTGTGGTTATAGACTCATAGCACAATGGTTCAACTGAGATAATGCAATATCGTTGACAAACCAACAACAAGATCAACATGAAGGTATCCTCAGTTTCTCGAGTACAACCAAAATATAAGAATGTTAGTACTATAGTAAGTGATTGCCTTACTAAATAACATTAGAGACAAAGTTCAAACCTTCCGTGGCTAGTCATGATCATGACATCCATCCAGCCTTTTTGGACATCCTCACAGGTTCAATACTCTCAGTCACATATCCAATTTGATTCAGCTGTTTGTTTCATGTATGTCAAGCAATAGTGTATCAATATATTTATCTACCTAGGCCCAATAACTTCTATTGAAAAATCCACTAGTAGAATGAGATTAACTTGAGCAGAAGAGCATTGCATGCTTCTGATTCATTTTCCATCCGAACCCACCATGGACACAATGCAAAGATCAACAAGTCAAAAGGATAATCTTTCTAGTCTCCCAACGGAATAAAAAGTAATATATTTAAAAAAAGCAACTAGTAAACTTCAATTATAAAGAAAAGATAATGGAGTATCACTGTATACACAAAATAGGTCAGAAGCTACAGATATGAGGATATGCTGACGGTCTTTGGCTAATAATGCAAATGAGAAACACTAACCTTTCACAGTTGTAGCAGGGCCTGCACAAGAAAATAAAGGCACAATATAATGTGATGAAGCATTTTCAGAGTAAAGAAATGGAAAAGAAGAAGAAGAAATGAATAAGATTCTGTTATGCTTTCATTCAATCTCATAAGAAGTACAAGCTGTGCATTTATATCTACACATTAGATCCACTAAAAACTAATCTCATGCTAAGGCCTATTACAATGTGACACATGTCCAATTATTAAAGTAAAATCTTATATTTGTGAACTAACTAAGCTAAATACTTCAATAGCCCCTCTCAAGCTATGCATGGTGAATATTTATCATGCCAAGCTTGGAAACAAAATTATTGAAAGTTGAAACTGGTAAGGCCTTTGTGAGAAAGTCAGCAAGCTGGTCATGAGTGGAGATAGGTAGCAGGCGAAGCAATCTTTTTTGAAGTTTTTCACGAACCAAGTGACAATCAATTTCTAAGTGTTTTGTTCATTCGTGAAATACCGGATTGGAGGCAATATGTAATGCACTCTAACTGTCACAGTAGAGAACAAGAAGTTTGAAGCATTTAATGTTCAATTCCTTCATCAAAACACTAAGCCAAAGTAGTTCACATGTAGCAAACGACAATGCACGATATTCAGCCTCTGATGAAGATCTGGAAATGGTTTGCTGCTTCTTTGCACGCCATGATATGAGAGAAGATCCAAGGAAAAAGCAATATCCTGAAATTGATTTCCTAGAATCAATGCACCCTGCCATATCAGCATCTGAAAACCCAAGAAGTTGAAATTCAGACTTTCTGCGAAACAAAAGTCCTCTACCAGGACTAGTTTTCAAGTATCTGATGACTCTGCAAGCAGCATGATAGTGTGCCATGGTGGGTTTGTGTAAAAATTGGCTCAATTGTTGTGTGGCATATGTAATGTCGGGTCGTGTGGTGTTAAGATACAGCAAACGACCTATGAGTCTTCGGTAAGCTCCAATGTCCTCAAAGAGTTTTCCATTATCAGCATGTAATTTAACTGAGGGATCAAGAGGAGTTAAGGCTGGCTTGGATCCTAGCAGACCAGATTCCTGCAATAGGTCAAGACAGTATTTTCTTTGTGATAGGGAAATCCCTTCCTTGGAATAAGCTACTTCCAACCCAAGAAAAAACCTCAACAAACCAAGATCTTTGATGCTGAAATTTGTGTTCAGAGATGCTTTAATTCGTGAGAATTCAAGCATAGAAGATCCTTCTAGTATTATGTCGTCCACATATACTAGGATAGCTGTAAAATCAGTGTCAGTGCTCAAGGTAAAGAGGGAGTAATCAGAAGTGGATTTAGTGTAACCCTGTGCTATGAGTAAGGTAGTGAGCTTTTCATACCATTTGCGACTAGCCTGTTTTAAAACATAGAGGCTTTTTTGAAGCTTACATACCTGATTGGGCTTGTGGCATGTAACACCTTCAGGAATTGTCATATACACATCTTCTTGTAACTCACCATGTAGGAAAGCGTTGTTCACGTCAAGTTGATGCAAAAACCAGTTATTTGTGGCAGCAATGGCAAGAAGAGTTCTAACTGTGGTAAGTTTCGCAACAGGAGAGAAAGTGTAAAAAAAAATCCAATCCTTCAATCTAATTGTAACCATTGGCAACAAGTCTTGCTTTGTATCTCTCTATTATGCCATCAGCTCTATGTTTTACCTTGAACACCCACTTACTACCAATAGGCTTAACATGAGAAGGCAAGTCTACTATAGTCTAAGTTCCATTTCTGTCTAATGCTTCTAGTTTAGAATCCATAGCTTTAATCCATTGTTCGGACAAGCATGCCTCTTTGTAGTTCTTTGGTTCATGTGTGAGTGTGATATTTGATATAAAGACACGATGTGATGCAGATAATGAAGATAAAGAATCATAATGTGAAATAGGATAAAGGACTTGATTTATACCTGAGGATGTCTTGTCTGCTGAAGCATCAGATGTACTACACACATAATCTGAGAGATAGTGAGGTGCAGACTTAATTCTGGCAGATCTAAGTTGTGGTACAGGTTCAGAATTTTGAGGGATAATGTCAGTTTGTATGTTAGTTTGATCAGAAGCATCATGAGTAGGATTAACATCATTATGTTCTTCACAACTTTGGTCTAAATGTTCATGATTTTGAGTGTCTATTTCAGTGTTTGTATTCTGGGATGGTATGGTAGGTTGTTCATGGTTAATTTGTGAAGGAGAGATCGTATTTGGCAGAGGTGTAATTGTAGAGTCAGTATAGGGATGATATTCCCAAGGGGCAGAATTTTCATTTGAATATGGAAAAATGTGTTCATGATGTATGACATTTCTAGAAATGAAAATTTCATGACTGTTAATGTCATAGAGTACACTACCCTTCATACCACTTTTGTATCCTAAAAATACACATTTTCTGCCTCTTGCCTCAAGTTTGGTCCTATGCATATTAAGTGTGGATGCATAAGCTAATGAACCAAAAACATTAAGACTATGCATATCAGGTGTTTCTTTGTGTAAAATAAAATGAGGTGAGACATTGTTTAAAACTTGTGTAGGAAGTTTATTAATGATGAATGTTGCATGTAAAATGGCATAGGACCAGAATTTCTTAGGAAGTTTTGACTGAAAAAGCAGGGCTCTTCCTACATTTAATAAATGTTGATGCTTCCTCTCCACTCTACCATTTTGCTGTGGAGGTTCTACACAACTAGTCTGATGTATGATGCCCTTAGATGCATAAAACTCAGGCATGCTGAACTCAAGACCATTATCAGATCTAATGACCTTAACAGTAGTGCCCTTTTGATTTTCAATAAGTTTAACGAAATTAATGATATGCTGTCTAGTTTCAGATTTTGATTTCATAAGTGTTATCCATGTATACCTACTACAATCATCAACTGCAGTTAAAAAATATGAATGACCATGAAAGGACTTTATGGCTAGAGGACCCCAAATGTCAAGGTGGATCATATCATAAGGGTGAACTGATCTACTCTTACTAACAGTATATGGTAATTTTCTTTGTCTAGCATAACAACATACATCACAAACATCTTTAGTATTTAAAGTAATGAAAGGAAATTGAGAATGTAAGTACATTAGTCTATTTTGAGATAGGTGTCCTAGTCTAAAATGCCATAAGGCTCTATCAGGTAAAGATACATTGGCAGCTAGTGTAGGTACTGAAACAGATAAAGTTGGTGTATGTGTGTGTGAGACTTTGTCATGCAATTCACTATCTCTTAGTGTTAGGTAGTACAATCCATTCTTTTGCTCAGCAGAACCAGTCATCTTCAGGGATGTTTTGTCCTATATAATGCATTGTGAATCAAGAAACATAACTTTACAATGAGAGGATGCACATAGTTTTGAAACAGACAGCAAATTCAAATAAAATTCAGGGATCAGCAAAACATTATAAACAATTAATTCAGGAGAAAACTTAATTGTGCCAAAATATTTGGCAACTAAACAATGCCCATTAGGCAGTTTGACAGTAATAAGAATGATATGTGTATAAGCATGAAACCAATGAATAGAACTACAGATGTGATCAATAGCTCCTGAATCAATGATCCAAGAGCTAGTATCACTATGATGCATGAAATTATATGTGTTACATGCTGATGAATGACCAACAGAAACTTGATTGGATGAAGCATGTGCTAAACTTTGGACAAGGCTTAATTTCTGCAATAGATCCATCAGGACAGTAAATTGACCTTGGGTCATAGGAGAACTGTCATCCTTTGTATCAGCACTATTGGGCATAGATCCATTATCATGTCCATCAGAAGCAACATTGTTAGCTGTGGATTGAAACTGACTTTGCATATGAGGTGGAACCCCATGTTTCTTGAAGCAATTTTCTACTGTATGGTTAGTTTTTCCACAAAATGTACAAACACGAGCTCCTTGCTTGGAAGAACTTTGTCTTCCACCAAACTTCTTAGAATCAGCCGCATTTATCAGGGTTTGAGATTCATCAGTAGGTGTATGAATCTGAGTTTAGCGCTCATGTTGAATAACCATAGAGAAGATCTTGTTAATAGGGGGTAAAGGATCCATTAACAAGATTTGAGATTTGACCACAGCAAATTGATCATTTAATCCAGTTAGAAAACGTATAATTTGTAAAACTTGATGATTTAATCTAGCACTGCGCATAGCTGCACAAGAACACTTTATGCGACTTGTACACATTGGCAAAGGGAAATATAGATCTAATTCTTCCCAAAGTATTTTGAGATCAGAAAAAAATTCAGTTACCGATTTCATTTCTTGTTTGAGATTGTAAATCTCTTACTGCAATTCAGATATTCTGATGAGGTCACCTTGAGAGAAGCGTTCTTTTAAGTCGTTCCACACATCAAGAGAATTCTCCATGAATACAATGGATTGAGCAATCGATTCTGAAACCGAGTTCATGATCCAAGAATGAACCAACATGTTGCAGCGATTCCAAGAACGAATAGAAGGATCGAAAGAATCTTCAGGAGCAGGGAGCGATCCATCAATGAATTCAAGCTTCATCTTGCCACCAAGAGCCCTCTTCATGGATCGAGCCTGTAACACTCCCTTTTATACCCCCAAATAATCAATTAAATCATTTAGGCACATATTAAAAATTTCGTCAGAGTATAATTATAACATGGAATAAAAGAGACCTGCCACAATTTTACATGAATTTAAAACATACAACACCTGCTCAAATAGATATGGTAACTAATCAATTAAGGATTTAAGTCCTTTCACCCACATCTCAAATGTTTAGAATAAAAGCGGAACATCTAAACACCGATAAACATCAACCATATATATACATCATATATATATTCATATACCAAACAACATGATTCCTCAACGTCAGTCATGTTATATATACACAAGTCATCAGCCAGACACATAAGCAAATGCATCAACACAAAGGAATTCAAAATCATCCTAGCTACCCGACGCTACATATCAGAGCCAGACGACCAAAAAGAAGTGAAGACACGCTTCACCAAAGACCACCAGCATACCTAATCTGCAATGCCTCATAGAGCATTATAAAACAGCAGAATGGTGAGAAATATTATCATAATAACGTTGCATATAATTATATATATCGCAACATATAATACACATATACCACATTCTCACCACGACTTATCACGATGCACGTATCTATACACATAACATCAACATATACCATAAGTCATTTACACGGCATAACAATCCGTAATTTAACACATCAAATCCCATAGGCATATCCATTCATGCTCAAATACATGTATCACTAATACATATCAATTCATTCAACATAAACACATATATTCGTGTTCATTCACCGATGCATCATTACAAACATACAATTATCATCATTTCACATAAACATACATATTATGTTTATCCTCCAATGCACACCTGCATAATTCTGTTCATTCCACATCAACATATACATATATATGTTCATTCATCAATGCACAAATACAATGATGACAAATGCAACTCATAGAGACCGACTCTCGACTCTATGCAGATGCAATGCGGGTACCGACTCATTATCTCAAGTTCAATTGAAGAACTTGTTGGAACCTTCGCTCACACCGTAACAAGGCACACGAAGTTCACCCATTGCTCACACCGTAAAAAGGCACACAATGTTTATGGATTGTTCACACCGTAAGAAGGCACACAATCCGATTGCTCACACCGTAAACAGGTACACAATCGTTCGTAATCATCGCTCACACCGTAAAAAGGTACACGAAGTTACAACAGATTCATCTTAGAATCCCACAACACAAGAATGCACATCATGATGTTTCACATACAACATGACTCATGACACTCTTGAAATGCATACATATTCACAATATAGTCATGCATTCATCACATACATATCACATGCATCAATTGTATAACAACATATACAATTCTTCAAATACAACCATGTGATCCATATAGTCATTTTCATGCATTGTAATTCAATTTACATCAATGCAATTATTTGCCCTAAGGCCACAAACCATCACCACAACATCTCATCACATATTCACATTTAACATGCATTATCACTTAATTCAAACAATGCATACATTCACTAAAGATCCACAATTCCAAAGCATTCTCAAATCAAGGGTTCACTCTACAAACATATCCACAACACATTCATATCATTCATAATTAACATACTTAACATTTTCTACAAAATCACTATTCACAAACAGTCGGCCAAAAGTCGGCTAAAAATATAATTTCTTATCACCATCAAATAGTACATATCAATACCTTCAATTCGATATAAAGAACTCTCAAATCCGATAAACAACGAACAAGTTATGGATATTTCAAAATAACGCAAAAACATAAACCGGACGCCCGACACTACAAAACGGTTCGAAAAAACTGTACCGATTGGACCAGTTTCAGACCTCAAAACTATTTTTCCTAGAAATAACATCTCGTTAGCTTCCCAACGCTTCGAACGGGAGTCAAAACCGACTTACGGTTCAAGAGATATGAATTTCCGAAGTTTTCCGACAATTACACAAAACCAGAAAAATCAGCAATGCAGCCCTGCGGGTTCTACTGGTGCAGCTGCTATTTTTCGGCGTTTTCGTCCGAAAACCCGACCGATTCACATAATTCATTCGAAACAAACACATGGTAATATCACATAAATACATACGGACATATTAGAATCAAGAAATACGCGATTACTCGACATTTAGTTTTCACTAAAACTCATACTCTTCGAAACCTAAAAATGTCATTTCTCCAAATATCAACCGATTCCAACGAAACGAGTTTCTATAATCTCGGCCTCATCCCACTCGACTAATCTACGCAATTTGTTTCGAATTTCATCCGTGAAAACATCATTATGTCATTTTCAACCTAAAACTCATATTTCTCTAAACAACCAAAACAATCGGAAACAATCATACATAATCGTATACAAAGTTAGAATAATGATATTTCACACCCTTACTCGAGTGTAGAAACGATCGGAAGTCGATTCGGGTGAAAATCTCACACTTTCTCTTCTCTTTTCTTCTCTTCCTTTTCCTTCTCTTCTATTTCCTTCCATTTCTCTTACTATCTCATTCTATATATAGTTTTCTCTCTTTTTCTTTCTTTTCTAATTCTATCCCTTCTATTTCTTTTCTCACAAACACAAAAATATTTACTTAACATAAATATCTCAAAATATCTATTATATCATTAATTAAAGACTATCTAATGTGAAAAGTCTAAAATACCCTCTATTTCAATTTTCCCCGCAAACTCTCAAAAACGGTAAAAATGCTTAATATGAAAACATAACATATTAAAACACCAATTTCACAAATAACATAATCATTGTCAAATTAAAGTAAAATACTCCACAAAATAATATAATTAACACCCAAAAATAGAGATAATTAAAATCGGGTCGTTACAGAGCCCAGGAATGATAGTTTGAGCCGGTGAGCTTAGGAAGAACGGTGACGGAACCGGGACCATCGCTGGGGTGAACGAAGTACGGCGAAGTTTGATCCAAAGTAGGGTCGGTAGGTGGAGGATGAGGGGGAGCCATGGACGAAAGATGAAGATGTAATCAATGGAGCAGCGGAAAAATGATCGAAATGGCGAGTGATACCATAATGTGATGAAGCATTTTCAGAGTAAAGAAATGGAAAAGAAGAAGAAGAAATGAATAAGATTCTGTTATGCTTTCATTCAATCTCATCAGAAGTACAAGCTGTGCATTTATATCTACACATTAGAACCACTAAAAACTAATCTCATGCTAAGGCCTATTACAATGTGACACATGTCCAACTATTAAAGTAAAAGCTTATATTTGTGAACTAACTAAGCTAAATACTTCAATACAATAACTTTGTAATTTCAAATTATTCAAATGATATCATCATCAATACAAGATCTTCTAGACTCATGGCGACAAATTACATAATTGTACTAAAACTATTACCAATACCTAAAGTGACAAGCTTAATGGAGTTTTCCTAACTATAGTATCAATTAAACTCATGGAAAAGTTCACCGCGAATAATGCAAATGTCTTCTGATGTGGAGAAATATTTTAGCTTAATCAACTACTTATGAAGCTTCACTGCACACTTTAGATGGCTGTAGAGTTGAAATAGTTTGACAGACATCAACATATGAGAATTTTGGTGGAGTTTAGCTTTATATGATCAAGGAACCTATCATTAACGATTGAAGATTATGTGTCATCTTGATTTCGTTTCAACACCACAACTACTTATAATCCATCTAACGGAAATGTATATGATGCCTAATAGTTTGAGCACTTTATGGAAGAAAAGTTAATAGAAAATCAAGAAGAGTTTAAGGAAGGGCATAATTCTTATGAAAATACTGTTCATAAAGTTATGAAATCTAGCTACTGCGTTTTTTAACCAAATAAAATCATTGATGAGGCTGAGCTTTTTCAACTTAGAAAAGTTATTTTCAGAGGTCCTATGTTAAATTTCCTTCCATGCCTGAGATTCCTATGCCGTATTCCTCTTACTCTAACTCTTCTAATTAACCACATGTAGCACAAAAAAAGAAAATTTGGAGTTATACATTGATTGTTTTGCGTTTAACTTTAATGATTTAACCGTATAAGTTATTCTAAATAAAATATTTATGAATTTCCTTCACCATATAAGCTCATTTAGTCAAAGAGTGTTTGTAGCGTTAATTTCTAGATTTTTTCAAGGAAGAAAATGACACTAAAGCATATTGCATAAAAGCACAAGTTTATAACTAATTGATTTAAAAATAATTTATTTTACATATCTAAAAGAATGATGAACTAGGATTATAAATTAACTAAGAGAAAGACATCGCCATGTGAAAACTTGTACTTATGAAGGAAAATTTTCTCAACCAAGACATAGCCATCTGCAGCAAATAATCAATCGTCAAAATTGCAATTATAAAAGCTAAAACCATATTTTACTATAAACCCCGTTTATGAAGAAAATAACTTGAATCAGTTTTAGGATTGAAAGTAAAAGACAAAGAGGCAACAAGGCCCATCCTCTACCATTCCAGTGTCTCAAATAGGCTTTTAAGCATCCTGCCAACAGAGTCTACAAAAGTAGCCTTATTTATTATCACATGCTAATATGCTTTAAGTTAGGGGTGTGCAAAATATCGGGTCATGAGGTTCAAAACCATAACCAAATTTAAATTCATTTTAAATATTCAGATATAAGTAAATGGTTATCAACTGGTTATTTTATAAATGGTTTGATTAACCATCTATGAATCCGGTTGTTATCCAAAAGCTAATTTTTTTTTTCATTCACACATTTTTAAATTAACCAATTTGCTCTAATCATGATTTAATCTCCATTTTATTCTTTAATCACAATTTCATCTTCTATAATTGTCTTTGAATATAGCTTTATGAATAAGCTCAAATTTTTCCAATAATTCTGACTATTTTCGGTTGGCAACACTTATTATGTGCTACACAAATGAAGAGCAGTAGAAAGTGGAGTGCAATGAATAAACCATCATTACTATCGTCGTCTCTCCAATCCTTATTCTTTGATCTTTTATGGTTTATTATGGGATAAATGTGACTATTCAAATTTTTTTTTTCATTCACACATTTTTAAATTAACCAATTTGCTCTAATCATGATATAATCTCCATTTTATTTTTTAATCACAATTTCATCTTCTATAGTTTTTGATCGTGAAGGCTGGATCAGATCCTGTAGAAGTGGGCCACCAAGTGCGTCTGGGATGCTGGTCGTATGGAGAGGAGGGGGTGTACATGCAAGGTACTCCGACGCTCAAGTAAGAAAGGGTCAGAGAAAAGGGGCAAGTACAAAGTATTAGTTCGTAGGATGAATATTGGATACCTGGCCCTCTCAAGCGAGAGGGTTTATATAGATCCCCCAGCGCGTGGCCAACGGTCCTAGTTTCGGGGCGAAATAACCGTTTTCCCGAAAAATAGGTAACTACCCAAACTAGCCGTTATGTCGGGCAGGGTGCCCAAAACTAGCCGTTATGTCGGCATAGGCATAGTTTCGGGCACCTGCCCATAGCTGTTCGGGGAGTGGATGAGTCGTGCGTAACGGACATCGTTTCCGAGGAGGAGCAATGCAGTCCCTGCCCGGTCGGAGGGGCAAAAAGGTAACTTTTGCCCCTTTGTGGATTGGACTTAGGCAATTTAGGTCGCTTTGGAGTAGAAGCGGATTGGGCCATGTCTAGCCATTGGTCCAGTCCAGAACAGGAGCCCCCCAAGTCGTTGCTCCCGAGCATGAGAGTGATGACTTAAGGGAAGTTCGTTGCTCCGGGGAGCTAGCATGGAGTCGTCGTTTGAAGACGAGGAGGATTGTCTCAATGCGCTTGTGACCCCTGGTGTCCGTGAGATTCGTGGTCGTGACCTTGTTGTCCGGTGTTCGGGGAGACTAATGGTCAGACAGAATTAGAAACGTTGGGACGCCACGTGTGCCTAGAGCTCCGTGTAGCAGTTACTAGGCAATGATGGCTAGTGGATAACCATCATGGCCTACGAGCACGTGTTCGCACGTGCCGCTTTGTATAAAAAGGGGAAAATTGTTCCATTTGGGACTTTTTGCTCTGACTTATCTTCGTTTCCTTCAGCATTCCTGCCCGTTGCCACCGCCTGCTTACTCCGACCACCGCTCCAAGCTTCGAGCAGCCACTTTCATCTTCTTAAATCAAGTTTTCTGATCTTGTGCTTGTTTTACTCCTTTTTGTTGTCAATGGTAGATTGCATGTGGTTAAGGCTAGGTTTAGAGGACAAAATAGGTGGATTTTCGGTGATTGTTGGTGGTGGACGGTGGTTGTGCCATTTTTCCACTTCTGACATGTTGCCGGACGTATTAGTATGTTCTAGCGAGGAGGGCGGTTCATGGCGTCGCCGTGACAGCTATGCATGTGTGACCGTCGTGTCTGTCCTTCTTCTGAGTGGGTGATGAGTTTTCTAGTAGAACACTTCCAGATTTCGGTGGAGCTTTGCGACTTCCGGCGAAGCTTCGAACGGAAACTGGGTACGAGTGCGAGGAAGCTCCTCACTTGGGGATGGTTTGTTTCGAGCGTCTCCTCGCTGGGAGGTTTCAGTTTTCCTTTTGATGTTAGGGCTTAGGCCGGGGACGTTGTCCTTAGCCCTTTGCGCACCCTTTCACTTGACTTAGCGGTGGGAGGGTGGATTTGATTTGTTGTCGAATTCACTTTCTTTTCTGCTTTTCAGGTGATTGTTATGGCGACGGGGCCAGATAAAGAGGTTATCATATATACGTCCGAGAAAGAAACAGGCTCCGAGGATAATAGTAATTCGACGGCTTCGAGTTCGACGGCTTTGAATTCCTCCAGTGATGTTGGGGAGGAAGAGAAGCTGGACGACATGGACGAGGACGTCGCCGTTGACTTCGCCAAGGAGTGGGAGGTGGCCGAACCCGTTGAGCACGTGTCTACTTTTGCGAAGTATTTGGGGGACGTTTTTACGGAGGTTGGATCGGAGGGAGAGTGGAAGGTGCACTTCCCTTCCGTGAGTGAGCGGGTCTGCACGAACTTCGGGGACCGTTTCACGATGTATGAATATGCTTTTAAGGAGTTGGGTTTGAGGTTTCCGTTCACTGATTTTTAGCAGTCAGTGTTCCTGCATTTGAAATTGGCCCCCACGCAACTGCATCCTAACTCGTTGGCCTTCATCCGGGCGTTCGAGCTGGTATGCGAGCATCTCTCCATAGGGGCTACTCTCCCTCTGTTCTTCATTGTCTTCCATCTTCAAAGGCAGCTATCGGGGAGGAAGTACGGCTGGGTGTCTTTGAAGCAGCCCCGCAAGTTGTTTAGGCCATTCTCAGAGTCGATACAGACGTTCAAAGAGCGGTATTATGTCATAGAGCCCTTGTCCGAAGCTGCCCAGGATAGCACATACGTCTAGGAGATCGAAGTTGACGAGGATGGGAATGACCTGCGCGACGAGGATGGGAAGTTTATTGGGCGGAGAATCTATAAGTTCCCCATCCATTGGGTGCCCGATCATTTCGCTAAGAGGCCCAGTGGCTATGTTCTCCAACCGAGCGAACTACGCGGGCAAGACGTTGTAGCGTACGAGGTGCTGGTGAAGGGTAATCCAATCTTCGAGGAGGATGGGAGTCAGAGGGTTGAGTGTCGATTTATCAACATTAAGGCACTGTTGGAGTGCAAGACTCCCGAGGATGTCGAGAAGCTGCTTGGTAGTCTTAGTTATTTAGATTTGTTTGCACTATTTCTTTTCCTCGTTTCTAACATGCTCGTATTTTGTTTGTGCAGGTGAGATGCCTCAGGCCCATGACAGGGTTGTGAGGAACGCTCTTGCGAGGATCAAGGTCGGAGCAGTTCCTCTGAAGTCTCGGTTTGCTGGCGCTCGTGTTCCTCCTCCGGCGCAGTCCGCTACGGGGACCTCTTCCTTTCCCACTCCTGCTCCCCGGGGGTTTCCTCTTCCTTTGACTGGTTGATCCAAGCGGCCAAGGGTTATTGACGTTGTGGACCTCACTCGGGTGGCTGAGAAAGGGAAGTTCGAGCTTCCTCCTTGTATCCTCGATAGGAGGTTTTTCGAGGGAAACTCTTTGGTCGTGCCCCGGGTAGAATCTCTTCGCTTGAAAAGTATGGATCGCCCGAGCAAGAGGGCGTTGGTGGCTCAAGATGCTTCTGCCTTGGTCAGGATGTTAGAGATGGCAGCCATATATGCTGAAGGGGACTGTGCAGCTGAGGTCGAACCTAATGTTGCCCGTGCTACCATGGCGTCCGTCAAAGAAGACGTCAAGGGTGCCGATGAAGCTTGGAAGAAGGCTGAGGAAGAGGTAGCTCGGTTGAAGAAGGAGAACTCCACGCTGGCGGCGGAGAAGAAAGTTGCTGAGGAGCTGGTCCAACGGCTGAGGACGGCCAATGCCCCAGGTGACGATGAGCCGGAAGATGTGAAGGAATTGAAGACGAGATCCGAGCTGGTTGCTCGTTTGCTGACAACCGTGGATGATGGTATTGCCGTCGCGGAGGAATCTTTTAGAAACGCCGTGGCTCAACTGCGGGTGGTGAACCCCAAGCTTGACTTTTTCAATCGAGGGTACCCACTATCTGGCGCACGTTGAGGATGGCCAGATCGTTATGCCCGATGCTCTCCTTGAAGAGAATAACGAGGATCAGCCCGCGGAGGACCAGGGGCTTCAGCCCGAGCCTGCCGAGCACGTGGATGAGTGAGGAGTTTGTGTTTTTGATGTTGTTGTAATCTATCCGGCATGCGTGCCGAGTAATTGCTTGTAATTTATTTTTTGGGGGGGGCATGGCCCCCGTTTGATGTAACTCGGTACAATCGTGGTTCTTGTGGCCCCTTATTATGTTAAATTATTATATGCTTGATTCTGTTATCTGCTTGAATTTACTTGTTTTTATTTTTTGCCAAGTGTTGTACTCATGCTCGTTGTGAATGTATGTATACCCGTGATTGGGAGTATTTGACTTGTACAAATATTTAAGGGGGATTGCTCGTTGTAGATGTGTTCGCCAGTGAGGGGAACTGGTCGAACGGTCGGGGAATATCCTGGCGGGGGTGCGGAGCTCAGGTCGCGTTTGATGCCTGAGTTCGCGGCGTGAACGTCCCATCGCGAGCTGGGGTTCTGCCAGTCATGGTACTTTGACGACAGCGATGCTCGATCAAGGACCGCTGTCGAGCAGTTACCCGACTCGTTACTGAGCGGGGTTCTGCTTTATTAGTATGCGACACTTGTACCTTGACGTGCATAGTGGTCGGTAGCTGACGTTCGTCGTCGCGACGGGTCGAACCGAGAATTTAGCTGTAGTGTTGTTTTAGATTTTTAGCGTTCCATGGTCGAGCAAGTTCTTCCCCGGTGAGATGTTCTAGGTAGTAGGCCCCATTTTCCGTTTTTGCTCGGACGCAATAGGGTCCTTCCCAGTTGGCTGCTAGTTTGCCTTCGCGAGAGTCTTTGTGGTTTCTTCTTAGAACAAGGCTTCCCACGTCGAACTCTCGTCGTATCACCTTGGCGTTGTGCCTGATGGTAATTTTTTGTTTTAGTGAGGCTTCGCGGAGGGCTGCCCTGGTTCGGATTTCCTCGACGAGGTCGAGTTCTTCTCTTAATGATTCGTCGTTCATCTCCTCGTCTAGGGGCGACTCTGTCCGCCTGGAGGGCACGCGAACTTCGATGGGGATTACAACCTCGGTCCCGTATGCTAGGCGGAAAGGTGTTTCCCCGGTCGTTGAGTGTGGAGTTGTGCGGTATGCCCACAGTACGCTGTGCAGTTCCTCGATCCATGCCTTCTTTGTTTCGTCCAGCCTTCGCTTGAGGCCTCGAAGGATGACTCGGTTGGCTGTTTCAGCCTGTCCGTTTGTTTGAGGGTGCTCTACGGATGCGAAGTGCTGCTTCGTGCCCAATTGGGCGACGAAGTCTTGGAACTTCCTGTCTGTGAATTGCGTCCCATTATCCGTTACTATCGCTTGGGGGATGCCGAAATGTGCAAGGATGTTTCGTTTGTAGAAACGCAGGATGTTGAGGGCAGTTATCTTGGCTAGAGCCTCCGCTTTTATCCATTTTGTGAAGTAGTCTACGCCCACTATTAGGTATTTGTTCTGACTTGATCCTACCACGAAGGGTCCTAGGATGTCTAGGCCCTACCAGGCGAATAGCCACGAGGAGGACATAGCCTTGAGCTCGTTAGGCGGAGCCAGGTGCATGTCCCCGTGTCGTTGGCATTTATCGCATTTCTTCACGTGTTCTTTTGCGTCGTTTTGCATGGTCGGCCAATAGTATCCTGCTCGGAGAGCCTTTCGTGCAAGGGATCTTCCGCCGAGATGTTGAGCGTTGATTCCCCCGTGGATTTCGCGCAGGATGTACGCGACCATTTCCTCCTCGACACATTTGAGCAGCGAAATGGTGAATCCCCGCCTGTAGAGTTTATCTTCGACCAAGACGTAAGAGCGGGCTCTTCGCCTGACTGTGCTGGCCTCCTTTGGATCGGACGAAAGTTCGTCTTTGGTGAGATAGTTGTAGACGGGGGTCATCCAGCAGTTATTTTCGCCGATCACCTGCACGTCGAGTGTCGGGGAGGCCTTCTCGATGCTGGGTCGAGGAAGTACTTCCTGTATGACGGATTTGTTCCCGCCTTTCTTCTTTGTGCTGGCTAGTTTGGATAGCACGTCTGCTCGCACGTTATGTTCGCGGGGAACATGTTTCACTTCCACTGTTGTGAGCTTTGCCATCTCCTTCTTGACCAGGGCCAAGTATTCGGTCAGGTTGTCGTTTTTGGCTTGATATTCTCCCCGTACCTGGAGGGCCACGAGTTGTGAGTCTGTGCAGATGACGACTTCTTCTGCGCCCAGGTCCTCGGCCAGGCGTAGCCCAGCGATGAAGGCTTCGTATTCAGTCTGGTTGTTGGAGGTTGGGAAGGACAGGGTGAGTGATACTTCAACGATGATTCCTTCGTTGCTTTCCAGTATGATGCCCGCACCGCTTCCTGCCGAGTTGGAGGCACCGTCCACAAAAATGGTCCATTTGCGTGCTTCGCTCGCGGGGGAGTCTGCGAATGTCATTTCTGCGACGAAGTCTGCCAGAGCCTGGGCTTTGAGAGCTTTCATGCTTTCGTATTGGATGTCAAATTCGGACAGTTCTAGCGACCATTTGAACATTCGACCAACCATGTCTGGTCGTCTTAGTAGCTGCTTTATTGGTTGATCTGTTCAAATCACGATCGTGTGAGCTAGGAAGTAGTGTCTTAATCTTCTGGCTGCGTTGATGAGGGCCAGTGCGACTTTCTCTATCTTTTGGTATCTTAACTCGGGTCCTTGCAGCGCTTTGCTCGTGAAATATATGGGCTTCTGCCCGTCAGGTGTCTCGCAGATGAGAGTGGCGCTCACTGCTTCGGTTGCTACGGCGAGGTACAGGTACAACGTTTCGCCATAGTCTGGGCGAGAGAGGACCGGTGGCTCTGAGAGTGCTCGTTTTAGATGGAGAAGGGCCTTGTCACACTCCTCGGTCCATTCGAATGCTGCCTCTTTGCGGAGGAGTTTGAAGAACGCTAGGGCGTCCTGGGCGGACTTAGCCACGAAACGAGATAGTGACGCGAGCATCCCGTTGAGGGACTGGATGGATTTTTTGGACTTGGGCGTAGGAAACTCGGAGAATGCTCTGCATTTATCGGGATTGGCTTCGATTCCTCGTTCCGTTAAGTAGAAGCCAAGGAATTTGCCCGCTCGGACACCGAACGTGCACTTCTCCCGGTTAAAACGCATTTTGTATTTCCTGGCCTGTTCGAAGACCTTTCTCAAATGGGCAGTATGATCGGTTTCCTCGTGGGATTTCATGATCATGTCGTCTATGTAGACTTCGAGCATGTCGCAGATTTCTCCCCGAAATACTTTGTTCATCATTCTTTGGTAGGTTGCTCCGGCGTTCTTCGAGCCGAAGGGCATTACGTTGTAGTAATAGTTGCCCGATTCAGTCATGAAGACAGTGTATTTTTTGTCGACCATTGCCATTGGAATTTGATTATAGCCCGAGTAGGCGTCCATGAACGATAAAAGTTTAAAATCGGCAGAATTATCAACAAGTTTATCAATATTGGGGAGGGGGTAGGCATCCTTCGGGCATGCCTTATTGAGATCGGTGTAATCAATGCACATGCGCCATTTTCTATTAGATTTTTAACTAGTACAATGTTGGACAACCTAGTGGTGTACTTGGCCTCCGAAATAAATTTGGCCTCGAGGAGGTCCTTTACAGCTTTTTCAGCAGCCTCCATTTTCTCCGAAGACTACTTTCTCCTACGTTGTGCTACGGCTTTGACGGCCAGGTCAATTGTCAGCTGGTGGCAGGCGACGGACGAATCCAAGCCGGGCATTTCGGCGGCGCTCCATGTGAAGAGGTCGGCATTCTCACAGAGGCATGCTTTGAGCTGCTTCCTTGCGATGTCGGGCAGGTCTGCTCCAATCTTCACTCCCCGTTGAGGGTCGTCGCCGAACAGAACGCATCGGATGGGAGCTGCTGCCGGACGATGTGGATGGGTTGGCTGAAGCTGCTCGTTCCTCCTGCTGGTATTCTTCTTGGAAGCGACTGTCAAGGTCGATGGAGTCGACCTGGGGAAGAGGCTTGGCCTCCTCGGAGCTGCTCGGCAATGCTGGCTTGCCCGACGCTTTTTGCTTGGACACAATGGCGTTGAGCCCTTTTGTAGCTGCCTCGAAACACCGTCGTGCAACTTCGATGTCGCCTAGAGGGTGGCGACCATCCCTCTTGAAGTGTAATACTTCATCTTCAGGTGGACTGTTGAAGGCACTGCTACCAACTCGGCCAGAGTTGGCCTTCCGAATATGCACTGGTAAAGCGACGGGCATTCGATCACCAGAAATTGTACCTTGACAGATCTGGCCATCTCAGCTAATCCGAAGGTTACGATCAGTTCGACGTAGCCCCATGGCTTGGTCACTGATCCGTTGAATCCCTGTAAATTAGACCCTACATAAGGGGTAAGGTGTGATTCGTCCAGCTGAAGTGTTGAAAACAGCTGGGAGTACATGATGTCGACCGAGCTTCCCTGGTCGACGAGGATTCTGCGAACGTCAAAGTTCGCCATTCGGGTTCTGACGAGCAAAGGTATGCTCGAGTTCGGGGATCCGTCGAGGAGCTCTTCCCGGTAGAAGGAGATGGGGACAGAGCCCTTCTGGGTCTGATCAAGCGTGGTCACTTTATTGGAGCTCGTGTTGATCAGATGCTCGAATTTGCATTTCAAGGAGCCCACAGTGACTTTGTTGAAGCCCCTGCCAGAGATGACCATGGCGGAGGGAAAAGTCTCCCATGGGTTGTGGGCCGCGAAATAAGCAGGGGCGCTGAGCCCGTCCGGGACGTAGAAGTCCTCAGGTAGCAATATGGACATAGCGACCTGTATGTTGGCGTCTTCCGTGGAGGGTACTTCCTCCTCTATCTTCTTGGACTCCTGGGCGTCCTGCCGAGGAGTGTCCTTCTTCTTCGCGAACTGTTTCAGGTAGGCCGTCCCTGATCAGTATCTCAATGACATCCTTCAGGTGGATGCAGTCCTCTGTAGTGTGGTCGTGACTCTTGTGGAAACGACAATATTTTGATTTGTCCACGTTTGGTCTGGTCGGAAGTTGTTTGGGGAAGCGGACCCCTGCCTGCTTGAACTCCGAATTGGCACATTCGGACAATATTTTCTCCCTGGAGACGGTTAGGGGGTGTAGTCATGGAAACGCCCGGAGGGTCCCTTGCTGTCGCGGGAGTCCCGTGGACGGTCCTCGGGCCTCCGTTCACCCCGACGAGATGTCGAGGCTTCTTCTCCTCTGGAGGCCCGAGCGTTCTCCTGATGGCGTGATGCTCGAACGTTGCAGGCCGCAACCTTTTCTTCGTACTGAATGTGCGATTAGGCTTTGAGGAGGAGGGCGTCTACGTTCCTCGGTGGTGCGAGGCCAATGGCTTTAGAAAACTCAGAGCCCGGGCGGACCCCTTGCTCGAGCAGAAACTTCTTCATTTTGCCCGTTGTAGGGACCTGTACTGCTTCCTTGTTGAACCTCTCGATGTATGCGCGGAGAGGCTCGTCTTTTCCTTGGATTATGGCCCCAAGGGAGACCTCGGTCTTGGGGTGACGGCGAGATGCCGTGAAATGCTGCGAGAACATCCTGCCCAGTTGTCTCCACGAGGTAATGGACTCCTCGGGCAGCTGCTTATACCATGTCATCGCTCCCTTTCGGAGCGTAGTAGGAAATAGTCGGCATTTGATGGAGCCCCGCGTGCCACGGTAGTCCAATAGCGCATCGATGTTCTCAATGTGCTCGTCGGGGTCAGTGGTTCCATCGTACGTGCCTAGTGACGGGGGCTTCTCCAGGCCTTTAGGGAGACGGGTAGCTAAGATCTCCTGGGACAGCAGGCCGTGAGGCTCGTCGTCGCTGCTCGAATTGGTGAACGATGGGGACCGAAGGGGACGCTCGCGGAGGCGATTTTTCCGTGGAGAAGGAGAGCGGTTCCTTCGAGGAGAAGGTGAGCGGGCCCGACCTTTAGACTTGACCGGGGGAGATTGCTCGTTCCTTCGAGTCCTCTTGTGGCCGGGAGAGTGCTGGTCACGCGGGGAGATCTGGTCACGCTTCCGGGCTGCGCGAGGGTCAGGCTCTTGTTGTAGTCTTCGGTCGATGTCTCTCCGGGGCTGCGGGCTCCTTGATTGTCGCTAGTTCCTCCGCGGAGGAGGGGATCCTGGACGGTTGGACTCTTCTAACGCCCCGATCCTCTCGTTTTACTGCAGGATCAGGGTGTTGGTTTTGTTGATCGCCTCCAGTAGGGCTGCCACGGCCGGGTCGGCGTTGGGCGGAACAGGAACGGGCTGGACGTCAAACAAAGACTGATCATTGTTGCGATCAGCGGGGGTAGGGGAAGGAGAAGCAGTGGCTCCGTCCCTTAGAAAACGCGCATCTCTGAGGAGAGATGGTTGGCCGTCAACGTCCGATTTATTGACGGGGAGGATGGTGGTTTGGAGAGCATCCTTGGCACAATCTTGAGAGGCCATGATGATGTCGATCTTTGAAAATTATTTTGATCTTTGGTTTCCGGGAAAGAAATATGGGGAGAACAATGATTCCCACAGACGGCGCCACTAATCGTGAAGGCTGGATCAGATCCTGTAGAAGTGGGCCACCAAGTGCGTCTGGGATGCTGGTCGTATGGAGAGGAGGGGGTGTACCTGCAAGGTACTCCGACGCTCAAGTAAGAAAAGGTCAGAGAAAAGGGACAAGTACAAAGTATTAGTTCGTAGGGTGAATATTGGATACCAGACCCTCTCAAGCGAGAGGGTTTATATAGCCCCCAGCGCGTGGCCAACGGTCCTATTTTCGGGGCGAAATAACTGTTTTCCCGAAGAATAGGTAACTACCCAAACTAGCCGTTATGTCGGGCAGGGTGCTCAAAACTAGCCGTTATGTCGGGCATATGCATAGTTCCGGGCACCTGCCCATAGATGTTCGGGGAGTGGATGAGTCGTGCGTAACAGGCATCGTTTCCGGGGAGGAGCGATGCAGTCCCTGCCCGGTCGGAGGGGCAGAAAGGTAACTTTTGCCCCTTTGTGGATTGGACTTAGGCAATTTAGGCCGCTTTGGAGTAGAAGCGTATTGGGTCATGTCTAGCCATTGGTCCAGTCCAGAACAGTTTTCTTTGAATATAGTTTAATAATTACTTAAAATTAATTTTATTTATAACAATTGATCTCAAATATCAGTTTGAAAATAATAATAACTGATTTTAAAAATAATCACATTTTAAACCTGAAAAAAAAACTAGTTTTTAAACTAAATTTATAAATAATCAGTAAAAAAATAATTTTAAGATATTTGTAAAAAAAAAAACCGGTTATATATCCATAACCAAACTTATAACTGGTTCTATAACCAGTTTTAATAAAAATATGATTATGGTTATAAATTTAATCAATTTAAATGGTTTACAAATGAATATGGTTTGGTTTTTAAAATTAACCAACCATGCACACCCGTACTTTAAGTCATAGGTAAGGGTCAATAAATACATCATAATTGGATGATGTGGTTGATTACTGCTATTAGTAGATGTTAGGCACCTCATTTGATACTTACAAATTCCTAATTGTGTATGTGAGGCTTGTGTTGATATGATATAGAGCCATATGTCATAATTTGAATATGGTTGCAATGATTGTGTAAAAATAAATGTTTTGACAATTATTCCAAAAAGCATGTGTGCTTCTTGCATTTATGAGCCAATATATCATTAATAAGAAATAGCTTATTATATTTTACAAATTTTAATATGATCATTACAGTTTGACTTGAGTTGGTATAGTTAGTTCGTGTTTGAACGGTTTAAACCGATCAAATGTTAAAATATTACAATGATATGTTTCTTGGCCCTAAACAGGACATCAAAGTAGAAGATAAGAAAGGCAACATGCAGCGGGAATAAGTTAATAACAATCAGTTCAAGTAGGATACACTTAGGACAACAAATCATGGTAACTCCACTTCGTAACTTGAGTTGGTATAAGTTAAATACTTAGATTATTGGACAAAAATTGCAAATACAGGAAAAGGACAAAACTTTAGATAACTTAATGGAAAAATTCAGAAGAAAGAAAGATAACCATATTACCTACTAGTATTTTATTGAATACTCAATTATAGATTTGATGATTTTCACGACAAGAAAATAGCTTATATCTTATGTAGATGACTACTTGAGCCATTAGTGCAGCCAAACATTCATAGATTGCATGGAAAAGTTTAAGAACACAAAAGCTTCTACATTCAAAGGAAACACATGCCAAGCAGAAGATGTTATTGAAGTAATTATGGTAGTCATGGATATTGTTTATAAAAGTTTAATGTTGCAAAAATATCTCTACAAATGACATTGTAATGTTTGGTAAATAATATAGTACTGCATCCAAGTTCTTAATGGCCCTTTTAAAGGTAAGGAATTAAGCAGCAACATAGACTTAAATTATTACATAGAAAGACTGTCATCGAGTACGATTCAAAGAATTATAACTCTTATTTTTCTTTATTTCTAAGAAGGTTTGTTCTCTTTAAAATAATAAATATATTGAGATTTAGGAGTTTATTGATAAAGATATAATTTGAAAAATATAATCAGACTCATCAACAATTTAAATATATACACAGATTCAACATTGTTAGAAATTTCTTAATAATAAGTTGCCATCAATGATGTCTTACATATAGCAGAATATTATACACTTCATGGATATAAAATTATCTAGTAATGTTCTTCTAAAGTTTAATGAAAAACCTATATTCTATTCATCAAATATCATGTTTCATAATTCAATCCATTACTTGTGTGAAAAAGTTAAATGAAGGAGATTCTGAACAATTTTGAAGTGCAAATACAAGATTGTACTTAGAAAAAGTCATAGTTAATGTAAGAACATTTTAAATATTCTTTTTCAATATAAGAACAAGTTACAAACTTTATTCATTCTAACAACATAAACTAAGCACAATAATGCAATATCATATTAGAAACCTTTGAACTCAAGATATGTAAAACATACTCTGTTATGAATGCAACTCTGTGATCCACTCCGAAAGTGGCTGTAACAAATTGAAATATTCTGGGTAATTAGACAAAGGAGAAACTCGACCTTGATCCAAGTGAAAAACACTCACCCCATACTCCGTGTCATAAAGATCATTGAAGGAAAAATTTATGTAGATGATGCAATTCCCATTGGCTACACACAAATTTGAAGCAGAAGTAGAAGTAGAAAATGAACATCCATTCCCCAAGAACAAAACTCTATCACCTATATTTGTCAACTTCACCCACTTCTTCTCATTCTCATCAAATATGAACACTAAACCATACATCAACACAACCACAACAATCCACTAGCAACAACTCAGTCTCACTCTCAAACAATGATGTACAAACAAACAACTAAGAATAGAGGACAAGTTTAGACAGTTTACACTACACTTTAACTAGCACCTAATTTTGACTTGGTCAATTTTTAGAACATTAATTTTCACAAAAAAAAAATAACACTAATCACCTCTGCACTTTCTCATTATTACAATAGGGCTGCACTTTCTCATTATTACTGCAGGGCATCACTTTCTCAAACTCAACAAATAGCAGCAAATATGTACAAACTTCCTCAAAATCAACAAATAGAAGCAAATATGTACAAGCTAACACACCATATCAAAACAAACTGAGCACACACAACATGCTCATCCAATGCAGGAAGAGACTTCAAAATCCACTCAAATTCAACAAGTAACAGAAATAGAACCGCCGAAGCACCAAAAACCGCCGAACCGAATCGAACAAAACTAAAACTAACAAAACTTAATTAAAAGCGTTACGAATCGAACCTCAATTTGATATTAAGCATTGGCATTGATAGAATGAGTTACTTACAACTAACCCTAAATGGAAAAGAGCATAACATAATACACATTCCAGGTAAATTGATTAAAAAAATCCTAAAACAAAAGATAGTTGTAAAGCAAGAGAATGTGTAAAAATTAACTTATATTTGTAGAGTTGTTTGAGTTGAGCGACACCTTGAAGACCTTTCAGAATTAGTTTTCTGAAATTTCTGGGACCTACAACGACACTGTGAGCAATAATTATCGGGTATACATAATGGATGAATTGGTGCAGGTGATACACCGGAGATAAATGTTGAAAGTGATACATAAATGATGAATCGTTGTAGCAGTAGATAAAGAAGAAAGGGTTAGGGTTAGGGTTTGGAAGTAGAATCAGACCAAAAAAAAAGTTGATTGAGGGGTTTTTGATTATTTGAGAGGGAATGAATTTCCCGTTAAGGAGTGGATACAGGGTTTTTTATGAACTGGGGAACAAATTTTCTCTTTTCATTTAGCGCTCAATCAAAAAAGTTATTTTAAAAAATAAAAATTTAAATAAAAACATAATAAAAAAATAAAAAGTTATTGATATTAATGTCTTTGGTTCAATTCCAGCAAGAAATAATAGTTGATTTATTATTTATAAATTTTCTCATGTGTATTATAAAAAAATTACTTTTGTAGAAATTTGAAATTTAATATTTGAGAAAGCATTTTTTTCAATTTATCTAAATTTACATCCATTTTAAATTTAACGGGAGTAATAGAGATTTGTTTATAATAATACTTTGAATGCATATCCGTTTTTAAGAAAATAATATGTCTATTGTCATGTGCTAATACTTAAAATGACACTTTATTTACAAAATTGTCACCGTGTTTTTATTTACACTCGTTTTTAATATAACGGATGTAAATTTTAAAATTATATTCTTCTTTTTGCACTAGTATTATTATTGTTATTAATCAATAAAAATGAAAAAAAAATGAAAAAACAAAACAATGAAAAAAATTGAAAGTAAACGTATAGAAAAAGTAGCGATTATTATTGGTCAAAGAAGTCGCGACAGTTTCTCCTAACGGCCGCGGGTATGGAAAGAGGGTGGTTATTTGGTAACCATCGCAATTATGTCACTCAACATGTCTAAAAATTTTGCGACAGTTGACCCTAACTGTCGTGACAACCGTCGCAGTCCAGGAATAAGGACGGTTTTTTGGTAACTGTCGCAACTCAAGTGTCGTAAATCTCCTCTTTTCTTGTAGTGGAGTGTATAACTACTGTATACGAGCTTGCTTTCTGCGGTTCATTTTTAGGGAAGTTTTTATTTGGATGGATTGGTGATAAGATGGGTAAGAAAAAAGTCTATGGCAAGACATTCATGACTATGATAATCCTCAAGGACCGTACGACCGAAAGATGTTATGCAAAAAGAAAAAGGGATCTTAGGGTCAAAAATTAGGGTGCGAGAGAATCTTTCTGGGATATTCTACAAATAGCAGAGCTTATAGGGTGTTCAACTCCAGAACAAAGGTTTGAGGGGGAGTTTGTGATGTGTTGCTGGTGGTGAGTGAGTTTGTTTTTGGTGCAGCTGATGGAGTTGCTGCAAGTTGTGCTGTGTTGCTGGTGGTGAGTGAGTTTGTTTTTGGTGCAGCTGATGGATGTAGTTGCTACTGTTTGTGCTGTGAATGTTAATAAGTGTTTTTCCGCTGCAAGTTATTCTGATGTAGGCTGAAATTGTTTTAGCCAAAATTAGCCAAAGGGGGAGATTGTTAGTTCTTGTAGTTGGCTGAAATTTTGGTAAAATAATGTGGATGTCATGGTTGATGTTTCAACATGAGTTTCTAACATTCTGGTTGTGTTTAGTTAACATTCTGGGTATGTTAAGTTGTAAGGGTTGCAGTTTTGTGCTGATGTTAAACCCGATGTCTAGACATCAGTTGTGAACATCAGTCTGAGATGTTTTATTAGGGCTGTGCGTGTTTCTGTTTTTTGGTGAGATATTCTGCTGTAGAGAATCAGAGATTGCAGGCGAATATCATGGGTTAGATATATTCTGTTGCAATCATATGTGGAGCAGATTCTGTTTCTATTTTTAGGGTTGATTGATATGAATAGATTTGAAGATTAAATATGTTTTAATTTCAAATCAAATCAGAGATTTTCAAGGAGTCCAAGCCCAAGTCTGAGTTTCTATATAAAGCAATCTCAACCCTATTTGAATATACGAAGCAATAGATTAAAAGACTGAGTGTCAAGTGTGTGTTTTCGTTTGTATTGTGTGAGTCATTCATGCTTGAATTGGTGTAATTTGTTTGAGTTGTAATTGTCCACTCTAAAGCTTTTAAGCAAGAGTGTATTGTTCTTGATCAAAGATGTTAAGTAAGATCAAGTTGTGTTCTTTGAAGATTGTTCTTCTATATTTGTAATCTTGAATTGTATCACTGAGGTGATTTAGGGGAGTGAGTGGTTTCTCATACCTAAGTGGTTTCTTAGGTAGAAGTGTCATTGGGTAGGGATTAAGTTAGTTGATGTCAACTGTGATTGTTGAGTCTGTAATTTAATACTACTAATAGTTAATTTCCTCCATGGGTTGGTAGCCCCCAGACGTAGGTAGTTAGACCGAATGGATAAACAATTCATTGTGTTGATTTACTGTTTTATTGCCTTGTTCATATAGCAGATTATGTTGTTGTGACATCACACATCTGATACCAGAATTTTAGATTCTACAATATTGCCAGATGATTCTAATATCGATTTTCAAGAGTTTCTTCATAGAAGATTTGATGTTCGTGATAAACAAATTCATCAACACCTTCAACAAGACTTGATAGAACATATATGGCAACGTTATGGACAAGAGAATAACAACAATTGAAAAATGTTTTAAATATATTATTTTCTTGTATTTTGTGCTAGTAATTTATTTTATCGTTTATGTTTTTATAATGTATTTTTTAATAAATTATTTGTCATGTATTGTGTTTTTTAATATATATATATATATATATATATATATATATATATATATATATATATATATATATATATATAACTTTAATTTGTTTTAAATATATCATTTTTAATGTATTTTAATATATTTGGATTAAATTGTTTTAATTTTATTTTTTTATAATATAAATATGGAGTATATTGTGAGATTTGGTGGAATCTATTTTACAGTTTTGATGAGTTGTATGGATATTTGAAAAATGTAGTTGAGCTGTTTAAAAAATGTAAAGATGTAATATCTTATAAAAAATAAAATGGGTCTCATTTAAAGAATCAAGAGGAGATGATGGATGTGGATGCTCTAAATACAAATACAAGTATCAACTTTATTCAAGACATTCATCACTTTATAAATTAAAAATATAATTATATTTAAGTTATTAATTAATTAATTATTTTTTAAAAAATTAATATATGAATAAAAGTATTTTTATTAATTAAAGTTTTTTTGTACAACGGTAGGATAAATATTTTTCTAGAAGTACTTGACCCGCGTTGTTGCAAAGTGTAGAAGGTCTACGGGTCTAGAAAAGTGCATGGTGCAAATTAATGTGAATTTCATTTTATAAGATGGCACTTGCTGCTTTTAACCTTCTTTCATTTTCAAAACGTTACTTGCTTCCCATTATCTGCTAAAGTTGAAGAATATAAGGTTCCTCATATGTTTGAAGTATGTTCATACAAACCATAAACTTATTCTCCTAAGTTTATTTTATTTTTAGTTTATTATTTGGTTTTGATGTTGTGTTTGCATGTATATTGAAAAAGGTAACTAATTTTTAAAGATTCAACGTATTTAATGACAAAGATTCGAGCGGAGAGAACATTAATGTAATCTATGAGAAAAGGAACAGGACTGATTTCTGTAAAAGATATCACTGGATGTTATAATAATTATAAAAAATTTAGTTAAAAGTTTCACCAATAAATTCATAGGAAGATTCCATTGATAGCTACTAGTTGAGATTATTACTTAGTTTGGTTTGATAGTTCTTCACCTAAGGGGGTTTGGAGGCTGATCACAATCATGTTCTGCAACATTGTCGATGCCTTGGTGCAGACAGTTGTGTGTTTCGAAGAAAACATAGGCAAATGATAAAAGAATCCAAACGTGCACACATATTGCAATATTTTAATACATTCAATTCATTAATAGAACATAAAAGATAGCAAAACTTTAATAAAGTGTAACAGAACTTGAATAAAAACTGCTATAATGTGTATATAAAGGAAGAGATGAGGGAGTATATTATAGGAAATTTGGTATGTGACCTTTGGATAGATAATTTGGTGAACCATGCCATGGGGACTGATAGTGATATGGACAGGTTAACATTGGTGTGCAAACTATCTTGAGATACTATTCTGTCCCATATTATAAGCAAAAGTTACTTTTTAGATACATTGAATAATTAATGTATCTGATCTATATATAGGTCAGATACATTAATTATTCAATGTATCTAAAAAGTAATTTTTTCTTATATTGTGTGTTTTTGGTCCAAATAAAGGATAGAAGTTGAATTCAGATAAAGCAAGAGAAAGACTGTGTTGACTTGCTTGCACAATCCTGATAAATTTATCATTTTTATTCAATTTTAAGTTAACTCAATTAAAAAGACCACATGGATAACAAAAATACTAACATGAAGATTAATTTTTTAAATAAGAAACATAAAATTTATATCAATTGTATTCTTTTAAACAGGCAAATTAAATTATGATTTAAAACATTTTCACGCGCAATCAACAAGAGAAAAGAAAGGCAATGAAAAGTGGTTCGACAACAAAGGTAGAGGAAGGCACAACAATTCGACTGGTCGAATTCAGTAAAAAGGAGGTTGGTCGAATCAGAGAAAGTCCTCATACCAAAGTAATCAAAGAGGTGGTGTTGTAGGTAGAGGAAGAGGTGATGGTCGAAAACGTGACAAAAGTCACATTCAGTGTTTCAATTGCTAGAAGTATGGCCAGTACTCTAGTGATTGTCTTGAAAAACAAAAGAGCCAAGAAAATGATACAAATTTTGCAAACCATGAAAAAGAAGAGATGTTACTGATGGTCACAATAAGAGATGAAGAAAGATTTCATGACCAACGGTACTTGGACTCAGGATGCTCGTCACACATGACTGGTAGAAAAGAATGGTTTGTAAACATAAAACCCTCAATGAAGAACATGGTAAAATTGGCGAATGATATACTCTGGTAGCTGAAGGTATTAGTGATGTTCTTATTATGAGGAAAGATGGCAAGAGGTCAATAATTTCCAATGTATTGTACATACCCGACATGAAAAGTAATTTTCCCAGCACAAGGCAATTGGTCGAAAAGAACTACAAAGTGTCGGTCCAAGACAAGATGATTAGAGTTATCGACTCAGGAGGAAGGTTAATCTTGAAGGTACCTATGTCTCATAATAGAACCTTTGGGATTGAACTTAATGTGATAGAGCACAATTGCTTTGCAATTGCAGCCAGCAGGGATGAATGGATATGGCACTATACACTTGGTCATCTAAATTTCAAAGACATCAGAGATCTGAAAAAAAGAAATATGATTTTAGGGTTATCGGAAACCGACATTCCAAATGAAGTGTGTGAATAATGTGTGCAGGCAAGAGCAACACAAGAATAGCTTCAACAAGGATGCTGAAAGTAAGTCGAAAGCAATTCTTGAAGTCATATGCTCTAATGAATTTGGTCATATCTGTAACACCCCCAATCTATACCCCCAACAATTAAAGCGATAACAAAAATTCAAAATTTCATCAGAGTATATTTAAAACATTCACGGCATAGACCGAGGGGTCACATCAATTGAAACAAATACACATAAACCTGCTCATAAAGATATGCAACATTTCAGGTAGTAATATAAGAGAGGAACTTAGTTCATACTACCCACCATTCAGTTACAGAATAAAAGCGGAAAATCTGCAACTGAATCTCATATATAAATATCATAAAGAGTTTGTCTGTCATGTACAACCTCATACATGTACAATCCAAAAGATACATGTATACATAATACAAATAATCACACTCGACCTCCCCGACTACCCGGTGCTACATATCAGAGCCGACCGATAAAAGAATGAAGACCTAAGCTTCACAAAAAGACCTACAGCATCTAATCTGCAATGCCTCATAGAGCATTTAAAAACAGCAGAAGGGTGAGAAACACAATCATAATATAATTGCATACAATTATATATAACACAAAAATACACATATAAAATATTCTCACCACAACTTATACCAGAATTCCTACACAAAACAACACAATGTATATTTCATACATCCAACACCAAGGTATATCAACCATGCACAATACAAATATCACCAACATATATACATATATCAACTCATCAATTTCATCCACAATTGAACACACAATCAATCCATTCATGATTTTACACACATAATGCATCCATTCACAATTCTCATACATAATCAATCCATTCATAATTTATGCAAATGCACAGAGACCGACACAACGACTCTATGCAATGCATATGCGGTACTATTCCATCCATCATACTCATCATTAGTTCACTCAGGAACTATTGGAACCATCGCTTGTTACTTAGTATAACTCCCCGTCGGGCAAACGATGTTCCCCGTCGCTCACACCTCTTTGTATAAGGCACACGACGTTTATGGATCGCTCACACCTCTTTGTATAAGGAACACGACCCGATCGCTCACACCTCTTTGTATAAGGCACACGATGTTATAGCGGATTCCCTCTGGAATCGTTTCGTCGCTCACACCCACTAGGGCACACGACATCACAAGAATGCATATCATGATGCTTGGCATACAATGACTCATGACATTCAAATGCACACATATACACATCCATAATCATGCATATATCATCAAATACCACACATAGCATTTTCTTGCCCTTAGGCCACAAATCATCTTCACAACATGTATTTCATGCATTTTCATTTCACCACAGCACACAAGTCATACAACATTCATATCAACAACACATTGCATGATACACATCAAATTCACACAATTACAACGGCAAAAGTCGACAAAACGACACTATTCCAAATTCGTGACATAATTTAATCGGCCAGCAATCTCAAAACCCATTTTTATAAGAAAGAACATTTCATAAGCTTTCCAATGGTACAAAGAACGTCTCAATCCGAGTTACGGGTCAAAAGTTACGGAATTTAGAACCAAATTTTAATTTTTGAAGTCCCAGACCGCGCTGAGCGGACTCCTATCCGCGCTGAGCGCGCTCCGCGCTGACTGGTGAGGTTGCATTTTTTCAAAACCGCGCTGAGCGGGCAACTGCGCGCTGAGCGGGCTCTGCGATTTTCAGAAAAATCCCTCTTCGAAAACCCCAACCCAAAAATCCTATTTTTCACCCAAACTCAATTCCAACAGCAAAACAAACATCAACAATTGCTCATACACACAGTGTGATCATACAATACAATTTATATCGATTTCCGTCCGTGAAAACATCGATTTCTACTCGTTTATCTCATTTCGACCTATATTTGAAAAACCAATAAAACTTCCACACAAACATACATAATCGTACACAAACATAGTATAATCGAGTTTCGCACCCTTACCCGATTAAATCGCGTTTGAAAAGTCGGTTGAATCGGTTCCTAAATCCACAAGTTTTTCCTCTTTTTCTTCTTTTTTCTCTTTTCTTTCTCTTCTCCTTTTTCTTGTTCTCTTTTCTCTCTATTTTTTCTTCCCTTTCTATTTTTCTCTCTTTCTATTTCTATTTTAAGAAAACTAACCCGTCAAAAGACCAAAATACCCCTACGCTCAAATATCTCGCAAACGTTCCCAAAATGCGATAAAACACAATAACGATGAAAAATAATATATTATCAAATAAAATTCAAAAATAAAATAATATAATAATAAAATAATCAAAACGACTCGATTAAATAAAACTAACAAAACTGGGGCGTTACAACTCTCCCCCACTTAGAAATTTTCGTCCTCGAAAATATTACCTGAGACGAACAACTCCGGATATGACTCCCGCATCCGACTCTCCAACTCCCAAGTCAAATTTCCCTCAGCAGCGCCTCCCCACGCTACTTTCACAAGCGCAATATCCTTGCCCCTTAATCGCTTCAACTCGTGATCCAAAATCCTCACCGATAATGCCTCAACCGTAATGTTCTCCCTTACCTCAACTTCATCCATCGGAATCACATGCGACGGATCCGGAACATACTTCCGAAGCTGTGAAACATGGAACACATCATGAAAATTCGAAAGACTCGGCGGCAACGCCACCCGATAAGTCACAGCACCCACTCTCGCGGATATCTGGTAAGGACTAATAAATCGAGAAGTAAGCTTCTTCGACTTCAATGCACGACCAACACCCGTCACCGGTGTAACTCTCAGAAATACATGATCGCCCTCTTGAAACTCAAGATCTTTCCTCCTTCGATCATGATAACTCTTTTGCCTACTCTGAGAAGCCTTCAATTTCTCACGAATAAGTTTCACTTTTTTGGTAGTCTGTTGCACTAACTCTGGTCCAACCACCGAACTCTCACCAGATTCATGCCAACACAACGGTGTTCGACATATTCATCCATACAACACTTCAAACGGTGCCATTCCAATACTCGAATGGAAATTGTTATTATACGTAAATTCCACCAACGCAAGATAACTATCCCAAGCACCACCTTGCTCAAGAACACAAGCTCTCAACAAGTCTTCCAATGACTGAATAGTTCTCTCGGTCTGACCATCCGTCTGCGGATGATAAGCATAACTCAATCTTAACTTGGAACCTAACGCCTTTTGCAAACTTTCCCAAAATCTGGAAGTAAACCTCGGATCTCGATCTGAAACAATACTCAACGGAACCCCATGAAGTTTCACAACCACACTGATATAAATTTCAGCCAATCTCTCCAAAGAAAAGTTGATGTCAATCGGAATGAAATGAGCCGATTTAGTCAGCCTATCCACAACTACCCAAATGGCATTATGTCCCCTCTGTGTATTCGGCAACCCTGTCACAAAATCCATAGAAATGCTGTCCCATTTCCACTCGGGAATATCCAACGGTCGCAACAATCCACTAGGCTTCTGATGTTCTACCTTTGACTTCTGACACGTCAAACACGCATAAACAAACTGAGCCACATCTCTTTTCAATCCAGACCACCAAAAGATCTTCTTCAAATCCTGATACATCTTATTAGCTCCCGGATGTATACTCAAACTACTCCGGTGTCCTTCCTCTAAAATCATCTTTTTCAAATCCGAATCATCAGGAATACAAATTCTACCTCAGAACCTCAAAACACCCTGATCATCCACTTTAAAGTCACCATTCACACCTTCACTTCCAACCGTCATCAAATCGACAAATTTCACATCCAACTTCTGTTTCTCACTAACGGTCAACAGAAAATCATTAGTAACCTTTAACATACCAAGCCTCACGCTATCAGATGTCAATTCACACACCAAACTCAAATCTCTAAATGCTTCCAAAAGTTCCCACTCTTTAACTATCAAAGAATACATATGTAACGATTTCCGGCTTTTAACGCATCGGCCACCACATTAGCTTTACCGGGATGGTAATTCAAGCCAAAGTCGTAGTCCTTCAAAAATTCCAACCATCTCTGTTGCCTCATATTCAACTCTTTCTGATCAAACAAGTATTTCAAACTTTTATGATCACTAAAGACTTTGAATCTTGCACCATAGAGATAATGCCTCCAAATTTTCAACACAAACACCACTGCCGCTAATTCCAAATCATGAGTAGGGTAATTCTTCTCATGAATTCTCAATTGCCTCGAAGCATAAGCCACAACCTTACCTTCTTGCATCAACACTCCACCTAAACCAATCAAAGACGCATCACAATACACCACAAACGGTTCAGTAGGATTCGGTAAGATCAAAATCGGAGCTGTAGTCAATCTTCTCTTCAGCTCACTAAAACTTTCCTCACACCGAATATTCCAAATAAACGTTGTATCTTTACAAGTCAACTGGGTCAAAGGAAGTGCTAACTTAGAAAAGCCTTCAATGAACCTTCGATAATATCCAGCTAAGCCCAAAAAGCTTCTAATTTCAGTAACAGATCTAGGAGCCTCCCATTGTAGAACTGCATCTACTTTAGATGGATCCACAGTAATACCATTACCTGAAATCCCATGCCCAAGAAAACTCACTTCTGACAACCAGAACTCACACTTGGACAACTTGGCAAAAAGTCTTCTTTCCTTCAAAATTTGCAACACAACCCGCAAATGCTCCTCATGTTCCTCCCGAGACTTAGAATAAATCAAGATGTCATCAATAAACACAACAACAAATCGATCCAAATGCTCATGGAAAATACAATTCATGTACTCCATAAACACACCTGGCGCATTAGAAACCCCAAACGACATCAAAGAATATTCATAATGACCGTAACGTGTCCTAAAAGCCGTCTTCTGAATATCTTCCTCTTTCACTCTAATCTGATGATACCCTGACCTCAAATCAATCTTACTAAACACACACACCTACCAACTGGTCCATCAGATCATCAATTCTCGAAAGAGGATAATTATTCTTAATCGTCACCTTATTCAACTAGCGATAATCAACACACAATCGCATACTTCCATATTTCTTTTTCACCAAAAGAACTGGAGCACCCCAAGGAGATACACTCGGCCTCACAAACCTCTTCTCCAATAATTCATTCAACTGTTTCTTTAACTCAACCAACTCAGATGCCGACATACGATAATGCGCCATCGATACAGGTCTAGTACCAGGAACTAGATCTATAGAAAACTCCACCTCTCTCTCTGGCGGTACATCTGAAATATCCTTAGGAAACACCTCTGGAAAATACACACAACTGGAAACTCATCAAGTGAAACTTGACTATCCAGAGTCAACGATGCAAACAACCCAAACAACTGAGCTTCATCTGCTAAAAGTTTCTTTAACTCTTTGGTAGACACGAAACTCGCTTCCTCGTCTTCTTCAAGAGAAGGAAATCTTACCAACTTATGATAACAATCAATATGAACCCGATTGAATTGCAACCAATTCATACCCAGAACCACATCTAAACCCTCCAACGGTAAACACACCAAATCCATCTCAAAATCTTTACCATAAATGGTCAAAGGACAACTTAAACAAACCAAAGAAGTAGTTACTGACCCCATTACTGGAGTATCAATAACCATCTTTCCACCCATCGAAGACAACAAAAGATTCAAACGCTTCGCGCTCTCAGACGAAATAAACGAATGAGTCGCTCCAGTATCAATAATAGCAACTAAAGGCGTACTATTAATAAAATAAGTACCTCTTATCAGACGGTCTGCACTAGTAGTCTGAGTTCCCGCCAAGGCAAAAACTTTCCCACCAGCTGGAGCTTGCTTTGGTTTTGGACACTTCGTACTAACATGTCCAGCTTCCCCACAGTTGAAACACTTCACCACATTTCTTTTACAATCAGCTGCAATATGTCCTAAACCTCCACAATTGGAACACTTCCTCATATCCTTTCTACATTCAAACTGATGATGTCCTAATTCACCACACCTATAACATCTCGGAGAATTAGACATACCTCCCCCACTGGGCCTCCTCTCAAAATTACCCCTTTGCTTACCCTTATTAGCTGGTGACACATAAGGACCACTACGAAACTGTTGCTTCCTTTTCCTATCGTTCACACTCATTAGTGAGTAGAACGCGCTTTACTATCTTCTTCATAAATCCTACAACAATCCACCAAATCAGAAAACCTTCTAATCCTTTGATAACCGATTGCCTGCTTGATCTCAGGACGCAATTCGCTCTCAAACTTCACACACTTAGAAAACTCTGCAGTAGCTTCAGCATAATGAGGATAAAACTGTACAAGCTCCACAAACTTGGCAGTATAATTAACAACAAACATACTACCTTGTTTCAATTCCAAAAACTCAATTTCCTTCTTTCCCCTCATGTCCTCAGGAAAATACTTCCTCAGAAACTAAACGCTAAACAAAGCCCAAGTGATTTCTTCCTCTCCAGCTTCCAACACTGGACGAGTACTAACCCACCAGTCGTCAGCTTCCTCCTTCAACATGTGAGTTCCCAATCTCACCTTACTGTCCTCCGCACAATCCATCACTCGGAAGATCCTTTCAATCTCCTTAAGCCAGATCTGTGCACCATCAGGATCATGTCTCCCTTTGAAGACAGGCGGTTTGTTCTTCCTGAACTCATCATTCCCCGCAACATTAGGTGCACCCTGCACAGCCCGAGCCATAGCTTGCATAGCAGCAGCAAAAGCAGCGTCATTCCTACCAGCCATATTCTGTTCATTTCCAATAACATCAACTATGGTTAAGCAAACAGCTCACCGAACCACAACGACCAACAAGGACTGACACAACTGACAACTTAATGTAACACCCTCAATTTATACCCCCAACAATTAAAGATATAACAAAAATTCAAAATTTCATCAGAGTATATTTAAAACATTCGCGGCATAGACCGAGGGGTCACATTAATTAAAACAAATACACATAAACCTGCTCATAAAGATATGCAACAATTCAGGTAGTAATACAAGAGAGGAACTTAGTTCCTACTACCCACCATTCAGTTACAGAATAAAAATGGAAAATCTGCAACTGAATCTCATATATAAATATCATAAAGAGTTTGTCTGTCATGTACAACCTCATACATGTACAATCCAAAAGATACATGTATACATAATACAAATAATCACACTCGACCTCCCCGACTACCCGGTGCTACATATCAGAGCCGGCCGACAAAAGAATGAAGACCTAAGCTTCACAAAAGGACCTTCAGCATCTAATCTGCAATGCCTCATAGAGCATTTAAAAACAGCAGAAGGGTGAGAAACACAATCATAATATAATTGCATACAATTATATATAACACAAAAATACACATATAAAATATTCTCACCACAACTTATACCAGAATTCCTACACAAAATAACACAATGTATATTTCATACATCCAACACCAAGGTATATCAACCATGCACAATACAAATATCACCAACATATATACATATATCAACTCATCAATTTCATCCACAATTGCACACACAATCAATCCATTCATGATTTTCCACACATAATGCATCCATTCACAATTCTCACACATAATCAATCCATTCATGATTTATGCAAATGCACAGAGACCGACACAACGACTCTATGCAATGCATATGCGGTTCCATTTCATCCATCATACTCATCATTAGTTCACTCAGGAACTATTGGAACCATCGCTTGTTACTTAGTGTAACTCCCCGTCGGGCAAACGATGTTCCCCGTCGCTCACACCTCTTTGTATAAGGCACACGACGTTTATGGATCGCTCACACCTCTTTGTATAAGGCACACGACCCGATCACTCACACCTCTTTGTATAAGGCACACGATCGTCTAATCATCGCTCACACCTCTTTGTATAAGGCACACGATGTTATAGCAGATTCCCTCTGGAATCGTTTCGTCGCTCACACCCACTAGGGCACACGACATCACAAGAATGCATATCATGATGCTTGGCATACAATGACTCATGACATTCAAATGCACACATATACACATCCATAATCATGCATATATCATCAAATACCACACATAGCATTTTCTTGCCCTTATGCCACAAATCATCTTCACAACATGTATTTTATGCATTTTCATTTCACCACAGCACACAAGTCATACAACATTCATATCAACAACACATTGCATGATACGCATCAAATTCACACAATTACAACGGCAAAAGTCGACAAAACGACACTATTCCAAATTCGTGACATAATTTAATCGGCTAGCAATCTCAAACCCCATTTTTATAAGAAAGAACATTTCATAAGCTTTCCAATGGTACAAAGAACGTCTCAATCCGAGTTACGGGTCAAAAGTTACGGAATTTAGAACCAAATTTTAATTTTTGAAGTCCCAGACTGCGCTGAGCGGACTCCTATCCACACTGAGCGCGCTCCGCGCTGACTGGTGAGGTTGCATTTTTTCAAAACCACGCTGAGCGGGCAACTGCGCGCTGAGCGGGCTCTGCGATTTTCAGAAAAATCCCTCTTCGAAAACCCCAACCCAAAAATTTTATTTTTCACCCAAACTCAATTCCAACAGCAAACCAAACATCAACAATTGCTCATACACACAGTGAGATCATACAATACAATTTATATCGATTTTCGTCCGTGAAAACATCGATTTCTACTCGTTTATCTCATTTCGACCTATATTTGAAAAACCAATAAAACTTCCACACAAACATACATAATCGTACACAAACATAGTATAATCGAGTTTCGCACCCTTACCCGATTAAATCGCGTTTGAAAAGTCGGTTGAATCGGTTCCTAAATCCACAAGTTTTTCCTCTTTTTCTTCTTTTTCCTCTTTTCTTTCTCTTCTCCTTTTTCTTCTTCTCTTTTCTCTCTATTTTTTCTTCCCTTTCTATTTTTCTCTCTTTCTATTTCTATTTTAAGAAAACTAACCCGTCAAAAGACCAAAATACCCCTACGCTCAAATATCTCGCAAACGTTCCCAAAATGCGATAAAGCACAATAACGATGAAAAATAATATATTTTCAAATAAAAGTAAAAAATAAAATAATATAATAATAAAATAATCAAAACGACTCGATTAAATAAAACTAACAAAACTGGGGCGTTACAATATCCAGGTGGATTTGATTGGAAATAACAAATACTTTGTCACTTTCATCGATGATTTCAATAAAAAACTATGGACTTACCTGATTTTAATTTGAGTAAGAAGCACCATCTTTCTCTCTTTTCCACGATCTCAATTTGAGTAAGAAGTACAATCTCAGCATCAAAGCTTATCCTTGAGTTGGAGCCACTGCCTCATCTTCATCTTCTCTTTGTTTTGGATATACACACTCGAGATCCAAGGTCGCCTTCTCGACTTAATCTTCATGTGATGAAAAACAGCTATATAGTTTAATGGAGGCCATTGTAAAGAAGAAGATGTGATTACTTGGGAGAAGCATATAGAATGCGTCTTTCCATGGAAAAGGCTTTGCTTCGTTGATGATAGTGGGTTGATAACCATGAGAAGGAATGTTTGATGTTGGTGGTGGATAGTTTATGGAGGAAGGAAAAATGATTTCCTCTCCCATTGATGATGTTAAAGTTATGAATAGGAAAAATAAGAGTGATGAAAAGGAAGGCATTGTGAAGAAGAAATGGTTGAAGAAGAAAGTTGTTGAATTCAAACCAAGCAAGGAGAAGAAGTTTGTTTGTCAAGTGGTGTAAACTGCTCTGCCTTTATGTTTAATACTGCATTTTGGCTTATTCAAAAGATAGAACAAGAGTTGGTGTATATGTATTTGTTTATGGATATGAAAGATATTCATCATCTTTTTCTATCACATTTGAGGAAAATACTAGTACTACTATTGATAGGTAGAGACTTATTTTAGGCGACCCTCTGTAAAGGTTTTTTTTCATTATCACCCCGAGATGAAATTGAAGTCCTTTGGGTTGGGTATTGGTGGATAGTTTAATTAGAACAAACTCATTTGAATTACTCAAATTCTTGTAATCTTGTCTTATGTTGCCATTCTTATTCTATTAGCATTCTACAATTTATATAAACTTACTATCCTATCATAATAAAAGACAAATAAGATTCTTTTTAGAGAATAGTACATATTCATGTCTTTATAGCTTTATAAGAATAAGCGTCACAATTGAAGGAAGAAAACAACATGATACAAATATGTACAAGAAATGTGATATTTACTATATTTTTTTAATGTTTTAATTTTAATAATATTAAGAAATATCTAAACTTAATAATCAGTGTTTATCTATCAAATTTTGAATAACAAAAATGTATAAAATAACTTTATTTTTTAATGGAAACATGAAATATAATAGTTTGATCAAAATTTAAAAAAAGTCAAAATAACATTTATTTTTAAATTAAAAACTTAGTTAAAATCATTCAATTTCTACATTTTAAAATGGGTCCAAAAACTTAAGGGAATTGTTCAGTAGACCCTTATTGAAGCATACGATATCTTTGAGAATTTAAAATTATCGTCCATGCATCTCTTCATATATCCAAATCACAACCAAAATGCACTATTATGAGATCCAACTCATTTTGAATAAAAGTATGGCCCAGAGATGCATCTCCGCGTGGTATTTAGTGTATTCAGAGATGCGTCTCCGAAATGTCCCTTGAAAGTTTTTGAAAACGTGGGAAATACAAAAGTGGAATTATTTCGAAAATGCATATCCGGAATCCTTCATGAAACATATCAGAACATCACCGTTGTCAAAACATTCAATTTTTATGAAGCCAGCTTATATTAACTTAAAATCAAAATAAAATGAATTTGTATCAAAGTTAAGACTAAAATAAAGTAAAGACTGAATTCTTAAACTAAGACTAAAATAAAGTAAAGACTGAATTTTTAAACTAAGACTAAAATAAAGTAAAGACTAAATTCTTAAACTAAGACTAAAATAACGTAAAGACTGAATTCTAAAACTAAGACTAAAATATAGATAAGATTGAATTCTTAAACTAACACTAAAATAAAGTAAAGACTGAATTCTTAAACTAAGACTAAAATAAAGTAAAGAATGAATTCTTAAAATAAAACTAATATAAAGTAAAGACTGAATTCTTAAATTAAGACTAAAATAAAGTTAAGACTGAATTCTAAAACTAAGACTAAACTAAAGTTAAGACTGAATTTTTAAACTAATACTAATATAAAGTAAAGACTGAATTCTTAAACTAAGACTAAAATAAAGTAAAGACTAATTTCTTAAACTAAAACTAAAATAAAGTAAAGACTGAATTCTTAAATTAAGACTAAAATAAGGTTAAGAATGAATTCTAAAACTAAGACTAAAATAAAGTTAAGACTGAATTCTTAAACTAAGACTAAAATAAAGTTAAGACTGAATTCTTAAACTAAGACTAAAATAAAGTTTAGACTGAATTCTTAAACTAAGACTAAAATAAAGTAAAGACTAGATTTTTAAACTAAGCCTAAAATAAAGTTAAGACTGAATTCTTAAACTAAGACTAAAATAAAGTTAAGACTGAATTCTTAAACTAAGACTACAATAAAGTAAATATTGAAATTTTAAACTAAGACTAAAATAAAGTAAAGACTGAATTCTTAAACTAAGACTGTAACACCCATATATAATAACATACATCAAAGTATATATATTATACGTGAATCCAAGTTTTGGTACTGAAATACCATAAGTTCCTAGCTAACACATTGTATATATTAAATGCCCAAAATACAAAGTAATAAAAGTCTACGGCATAACATATACAAGATGTCCCAAAATACATTAAGAACTAGATCAACACAATAATCTCAAAATAAAACGCCATAGTGGAAGCCATGTCATCCCAAAAGCTACGATTCGTAAGGAAAAGTCAAACCACTTTATCCTTACCCTTCGAGGAACCTATAGTACCTGTAATACAATCAACAACATGGGGTGAGATAACAAATCTCAGTGAGTTCCCTATCTTATGGATTCTCTCGGCTTTACAAGGTTCTAAACAATCCTAACTCAAGTCCAAGGGAAAGGGAAAAGGACTTCGAGTTCACAATTCAATTCTCACACTATATGGAAACATGTCATGAGTTTATTAACTAAAAATATCACAAATCGATAACCTTACCAAGGTATCTCCTTTTCTCGTTCGCTTCTACGTCTAGAAGGCGACCCGAGTCATAGATACTTGTAACTTACTTGACATATGAAACAGATTCGGGATCATCGGCCTGTTAACCGTGAACCATCACTTCTCATGGTCTGTTAACCATCTCAAGTCTCTTTACCATATAGGCTCCATTCATACTACACGCAGGAATCAAACCTGCCAAGTTATTATGCATATATTCCAGAGGAGTCCGAGACTCATGAAACTGCAATTCAGGGGAAACAGTTACGATTAAATGATTTCTCTCACAAGCGTGATTGTATTCGACAATCACAAGGCCACATTCACCTACTCACCTATACTAGGTTCACACATGTTCCATACTATTGTTTTACTCTCATCTAGACCATTACTCGGCAAGGATGCACCTTTCTACAACACATGCCTGAGCATCGCCATCTAGAGTTATTTATCAATTTCTAGTCACCCTACTAGAATCTATTAGTTTCATGTTGAGGCTTTCTCACCCTTCATATTCCATTTTCATCTTAACATGCATATTCACTCACAATCATGTTTAAACAATAATAAGATAAGAAAGATATATCACAATTACACAATAGAATAACATATGATAATTAGAACATAATTATACCACTTTTGGAATTTCCTCGATTATTTAATCAGACAGTAAAATTGACATTTTTCACTTCCATTGCATAGAATATTTCCTTAGCTTCACATCGATATAAAGAACGTCAAAATTGGAATTACGGTTAAAAAGTTATGAATTTATAAAAGAAATTTATTCCCATAGTTTCAGTGAGGTAACCGGTTACTTCACAAGGTAACCGGTCACTTCAAATCCACTATTCATCCAGAATCAAAATCACGTTTCTAGCCACTTTAAGGTAACCGATTACTTCACAAGGTAACCGGTTACTTCACTGCAGAATTCTAAAAATATGGTTTTTCATGGAATTCCTCCAAAACAATTTCAACCAAAACACAATCAAACCTTATAACAATTATCAACAGATGATCTCAAGCATATCTTGATCATACTACACAGTTTATAACGCATTTCAACCATTAGAACATCGATTCCAATAATTCTAACCTAACTCAATCATTTCCAAAAACTCTAAAACTAAAGTTCTAACTAGAACCCACCTCTAGCAAGATGAAGATGAAGATTGGGATATGATTTGATGAAGAATGGATGATGATCCTTGCTCTTGTTCTTCTTCTTCTAGGTTTTCTCTCTTTTCTCCTCTTTCTCCTTCTTCTCTCCACTCTTACTATCTTTTTCCAATTTTGTTTCTATTTTTGCACAAGTGGGAGAAAAGAAATGATATAGTAAACTATCATTAGTTAATAATACTACTAAATGTCCAAAAATTCTCTAAAGCTCCAAATAATAAAACCTCAGAGTCAGATAATATTAATTGGATTTACTCTGAGCTAAATAGTTACTCTAATTATCTTTGCAGATAATTTCTCAGAGTACACTGGGACTCAGTCGATCACAACTAATATTATCCAAAGTAATTAAAATATGGGGTATTACATCCTCCCCTCCTTAAATAGAAATTCGTCCTCGAATTTAAAAGATTACCTGAAAAGATGAGGGTAAGCATCTCGCATCTCTGATTCAAGTTCCCAAGTTGCATCACCCGGATGCGTCGCATCCCACTGAGCTCTCACAAGAGGAATCTCTTTATTCCTTAGTACCTTAGTTTCTCTTCCCGTGATACGACTTGGTTGAGGCTCAAACGTTAAATCTGCTTCTATCTCAATCGTATCTGGTAGAATTGGCTGAAGAGGATCTGGAACAAACTTCCGAAGCTGAGACACATGAAATACATCATGCATTTCCGACAGAGAAGGCGGTAAGGCCAACCTAAAAGCTACTTCACCAATCCTATCTAGAACTTGATACGGTCCCACGTATCTCGGACTTAACTTTCATGACTTAAATGGTCCTTTTAGCCTCAAACTCGGAGTAACCTTCAAAAACATGTGATCACCTTCTTCAAATTCTAAAGGTCTCCTTCGGTTATCCGCATAACTTTTTTGAAGATCTTGTGCTTGTTTAAATTTATCACGGATCATTCAAATCTTTTCCGTAGTCTCTTGAATAATTTTCGGTCCCAAAATTCTATCTTCACCAACTTCCGCCCAACACAAAGGCGTCCTACATTTCCTTCCATATAACGCCTCGTAAGGAGCCATACCAATACTCGCGTGATAACTATTGTTGTACGAAAACTCAATCAACGACAAAAGTTCCCAAGCACATAAGCTCTTAACATATCTTCCATTGTTTGTATCCTCCGTTCCATCTGACCATCTATCTGTGGATGATTTGACGTACTAAAACACAACTTTGTCCCCGTAGCTTGTTGAAAAGCTCTCCAAAACCTCGAAGTAAACTTCGGATCTCTATCGGACACAATATTAGAGGGAATACCATGTAACCTCACAATTCCCGAAATAAACAACCTCTCAAGATGATTTGCCTTGTATGTAGTCTTCACAGCCAAGAAATGCGCCGATTTCGTCAACCGATCCACAATTACCCAAATAGAATCATATCCACCTTGAGTACGGGGTAATCCAACTACGAAGTCCATAGAAATACTATCCCACTTCCATACCGGAATTTCTAAAGGTTGTAATAATCCTCCCGGTCTCTGATGCTCAATCTTTACTTGTTGGCATACCGCACACTCCGATACATATACCGCAATATCTCTTTTCATACCGGACCACCAATATTCCTTCTTTAAGTCTTGATACATTTTCGAAGAATCTAGATGTATAGTAAAGGCACCTTTATGCGCTTCATCTAAAATCCTTCTTTTCAACACTGCATCGTCCGGAACACAAATCCTTTGGTTAAACATAATAATTTCGTCGGTAGCTCGCACAAAACCCGGTTGAACTAACACTTCTTGCAACTTCCCATCCAACATTTGTCCTTGTTGAATTTCCTCTCTAAGAGTAGAATTAACATTCAAATTTCCCATAATCACACCATTAGGAGTCCAAACAAATTGAAGATTTAGATCCCTAAACTTTTCCAATAAGGTATACTCTAACATCATCAACTCGGCATTTCGTTACACTTTCCTACTCAATGCATCTGCCACTTTATTCGCTTTACCCGGATGGTACTTTAGTTCCAAATCATAATCCTTCAGATATTCCATCCATCTCCTTTGACGTATATTCAACTCTTTTTGGTCAAAAAGATAGTTTAAACTCTTGTGGTCACTAAACATTTCAAAACGTACTCCATACAGATAATGACGCCACACTTTCAGGGTAAACACAACTGCCACCAACTCCAAATCATGCGTTGGATAATTCTTCTCGTGGACTTTCAACTGTCGAGAAGCATAAGCCACCACGTGACTATCTTGCATTAAAACGCCTCCTAATCCCATCTTAGATGCATCACAAAATACCTCATACGACTTGCTAGGATCATGAATGATCAGAACAGGAGCAGTCGTCAATCTTTCTTTCAAACTCATAAAAATTTTCTCACAAGCCGAATCCCACTCATATGGACAATCCTTCCGAGTAAGTTTAGTCATCGGTAACGCTAATTGAGAAAAGCTCTTGATGAACCTTCGGTAATAACCTTCCAGTCCCAACAAACTTCTGACTTCCGAGACATTCTTCGGTCTCTCCCAATTAATTACCGCTTCAACTTTTGATGGATCAACTGCCACACCTCCCTGAGATATGATGTGACCAAGAAAACTAACCTCTGACATCCAAAACTCACACTTGCTCAACTTGGCAAAGAGTTGCTTCTCTTGTAAGATCGATAAAACGATTCTCAAATGTCCCTCATGCTCTTGTGAAGTACGAGAATAAACAAGAATGTCATCAATGAAGATCACAACAAATTGATCCAAGTAAGCTTGAAATATCCGATTCATATAATCCATAAAAACTACCGGAGCATTCGTCACACCAAAAGGCATTACTACGAATTCATAATGACCGTAACGGGTTCTAAATGCGGTTTTTGATACATCCGAACTCTTCACACAGATCTGGTGATAACCAAACCGTAAATCAATCTTCGAGAACACACTGGCTCCTTTCAATTGATGTAACAGATCATCTATCCTTGGTAATGGGTACTTATTCTTGATGGTGACTTTATTCAACTGTCGGTAATCAATACACAACCGCATTCCACCATCTTTCTTATTTACTAATAACACTGGAGCTCCCCAAGGTGAAACATTGGGTCGGACAAAATGCTTGGCCATTAACTCTTCCAATTGATCCTTCAACTCCCTTAACTCAAGTGGTGCCATCCGATACGGAGAAACGGATATAGGAGCCGTTCCTGGTACCAGGTCAATAGAAAAGTCCACCTCCCTCTCCGGAGGAAGAGAAGTGACATCCTCAAGGAAAACCTCTGAAAACTCACAGACTACAGGGATACACAAAACTTGAAGGTCGCTACTCTCCTCCTTAGTGAGAACCAAAAGAACATATTTTTCCTTCTCAAACAAGAAATTTATCATTCCAACCGTACCTTCTAAAATAGTTGTCAATACATCCTTCGGAGTAGCATCAGTAGATGGAATGATGATTAGCTTCTCCTCACACCCGATGAAAACTGAATTAGTAGAAAGCTAATCCATTCCCAAAGCAACATCTAATTTCTTAAGCGGCAAACAGATAAGATCAATCTAAAAAACTCTCCCATCCACAGACAAAACATAATTCTCGCACATTAAAGGTGTTTCAACTATCTCATCCATGACAGTAGTAACCACCATGGGAGGAGATAACGGAATAGCTTACAACCCAAGCCGCTTCACACATTGCATTGACACAAAAGAGTGTGTCGCTCCATTATCAAATAATACAAAACAAGGGAACCCATTAACAAAACACGTACCAGCAATCAAAGAGTTATCGCCCTTTACCTTCTTTGCATCCAAAGTATAAACTCGACCGATATTCTTTCCTTGTGCCCGATCCTTATTCTGAGGACAATCCCTCTTAAGATGGCCCATCTTCTGACACTGATAACACTTCACACTTTCTATACCACACCTTCCAAAATGCATCCTACCACAAGTACGACACACAGGAGGCGCACTTGCTCTAGAATTCTGAACTTGCTTCCCTTTGAAAGCTTGTTGCCTTGGCCTAAACTGTTGGTTGGACTTTCCACGATCATTCTGGTTCGACCTATGAAAATTTCCTTCTACCTGAACTTTCTTCAAACTGTTCTCAGCCACATAACAATGTCTTAGCAATTCAGCATAACTAGTGAACTCTCTTTGAGACACATTGTGAGAAATCTCAGCTTTCAATCCAAGGAATTGGTCAATCTTCCACTTTTCATCTGGAGCATACATAGCCTTCCTAGAGTAAGCATCCATGACTTCAAACTTCTCAGCATAAGCAGCCACAGTCAAAGTACCTTGCCTCAAATGTTGGAAATCGAACTCCTTTTGAGTCCTCAAAGAACCAGGGAAATAGTTCTCCATAAACGTAACCTTAAATTGCTCCCAGACTTTATGCAACTCTTGTATAGTCATCAAAGCCGAAGCACTTTCCCACGACCTCATAGTAGGACCTTTCAACAAGTGAGAAGCAAATACCACTTTGTTCTCCTCACTACACTGGACTATCAGAAAGATTATCTCCATGCCAGCCACCCATTCATGAGTTTTCACAGGATCTAATCCACCATGAAATTTTGGAGGATTCATGGAGATGAAATCCCTAAAGCCTCCATTTATAGCATCTGGAACAACCACTGGATGATTAAGACCCTCATTCATCTGTTGTACCATCTGTTGCATGAATTGGTTATGCTGCTTCTACATCTGTTGTAAGAACTGGGGCCATGGGACATACTCCTCGCCGCCCGGCGGATTCATCCCAACAGGAGGATTTGTGGGTCTACCACAATTGCTTCTGCGTCCGTCATCCATATTCCTAAACGTCATACATATAGGATTAAGTTGATCAGGCTCAATGCCATACATATAACATTTAAGGCCAAAGGTGACACAACGCATATGAAACGAAAAGAAATTACTTATACTATTGCATGGTTAGGTCGAGGATACGACCCGCTTTGATACCAACTGTAACACCCATATATAATAACATACATCAAAGTATATATATTATACATGAATCCAAGTTTTGGTATTGAAATACCATAAGTTCCTAGTTAACACATTGTATATATTAAATGCCCAAAATACAAAGTACTAAAGTCTACGGCATAACATATATAAGATGTCCCAAAATACACTAAGAACTAGATCAATACAATGATCTCAAAATAAAATGCCATAGCGGAAGCCATGCCATCCCAAAAGCTACGATTCGTAAGGAAAAGTCAAACCACTTTATCCTTACCCTTCGCGGAACCTGTAGTACCTGTAATACAATCAACAACATAGGGTGAGATAACAAATCTCAGTGAGTTCCCTATCTTATGGATTCTCTCGCCTTTACAAGGTTCTAAACATTCCTAACTCAAGTCCAAGGGAAAGGGAAAAGGACTTCGAGTTCACAATTCAGTTCTCACACTATATGGAAACATGTCATGAGTTTATTAACTCAAAATATCACAAATCAATAACCTTACCAAGGTATCTCCTTTTCTCGTCCACTTCTACGTCTAGAAGGCGACCTGAGTCATAGATCCTCGTAGCTTACTTGACATATGAAACGGATTCGGGATCACCGGCCTATTAACCGTGAACCGTCACTTCTCATGGCCTGTTAACCATCTCAAGTCTCTTTACCATATAGGTTCCATTCATACTACATGCGGGAATCAAACCTGCCAAGTAATTATGCATACGTTCTAGAGGAGTCTGAGACTCATGAAACTGCAACTCAGGGGAAACGGTTACGATTACATGATTTCTCTCACAAGCGTGATTGTATTCGACAATCACAAGGCCATATTCACCTACTCACATATACTAGGTTCACACATGTTCCATACTAGTGTTTTACTCTCATCTAGACCATTACTCGGCAAGGATGCACCTTTCTACAACACATGCCCGAGCATCGCCATCTAGAGTTATCTATCAATTTCTAGTCACCCTACTAGAATCTATTAGTTTCATGTTGAGGCTTCCTCTCCCTTCATATTCCATTTTCATATTAACATGCATATTCACTCACAATCATGTTTAAACAATAATAGGATAAGAAAGATATATCACAATTGCACAATAGAATAACATATGTAACTAAAACATAATTATACCACTTTTGGAATTTCCTCGATTATTTAATCGGGCATTAAAATCGACATTTTTCACTTCCATTGCATAAAATACTTCCTTAGCTTCACATCGATATAAAGAACGTCAAAATCGCAATTACGGTTCTAAAGTTATGAATTTTTAAAAGAAATATTTTTCCAAAGTTTCAATGAGGTAACTGGTTACTTCACAAGGTAACCGGTTACTTCAAATCCACTATTCATCCATAATCAAAATCACATTTCTAGCCACTTTAAGGTAACCAGTTACTTCACAAGGTAACTGGTTACTTCAACTGTAACCTGCGTATTTTCTCCTTCAAGTAACAGGTTACTTCACAAGGTAACCGGTTACTTCATTGCAGAATTCTAAAAATCTGATTTTTCATGGAATTCCTCCAAAACAATTTCAACCAAAACACAATCGAACCCTATAACAATTATCAACAGATGATCTCAAGCATATATTGATCATACTACACACTTTATAACACATTTCAACCGTTAGAACATCGATTCCAATAATTCTAACCTAACTCAATCATTTCCAAAAACTCTAAAACTAAAGTTCTAACTAGAACCCACCTCTAGCAAGATGAAGATGAAGATTGGGAGATGATTTGATGAAGAATGGATGATGATCCTTTCTCTTGTTCTTCTTCTTCTAGGTTTTCTCTCTTTTCTCCTCTTGCTCCTTCTTCTCTCCACTCTTACTATCTTTTTCCAATTTTGTTTCTATTTTTGCACAAGTGCGATATAGTAAACTATCATTAGTTAATAATACTACTAAATGTCCAAAAGGTCTCTAAAGCTCCAAATAATAAAACCTCAGAGTCAGATAATATTAATTGGATTTACTCTGAGCTCAACAGTTACTCTAATAATCGTTGCAGATAATTTCTCAGAGTACACTAGGACTCAGTCGAACACAACTAATATTATCCAGAGTAATTAAAATATGGGGTATTACAAAGACTAAAATAAAGCTAAGACTGAATTCTTAAACTAAGATTAAAATAAAGCTAAGACTAAATTCTTAAACTAAGACTAATCTTTCAACTCCACAATCTCAAATTCTTTCTCCTCCACAATTTCAATTTGAGTAAGAAGCACCATCTCAACATCAAAGCTTCTCCTTGAGTTTGAGCCACCGCCTCATCTTCGTCTTCTCTTTGTTTTGGATCTGCACACTCGAGATCCAAGGTCGCATTCTCGACTTAATCTTCTTGTGATGAAAAGCAGCTATATAGTATAATGGAGGCCATTGTAAAGAAGAAGATGTGATTACTTTGGAGAAGCATAGAGAATGCGTCTTTCCATGGAAAAGGCTTTGCTTCGTTGATGACAGTGGGTTGATAACCATGAGAAGGAATGTTTGATGTTGGTGGTGGATAGTTTATGGAAGGAGGAAATCATATTAATGATGTTAAAGTTATGAATAGGAAAAATGAGAGTGATGAAAAAGAAGGCATTGTGAAGAAGAAATGGTTGAAGAAGAAAGTTGTTGAATTCAAACCATGCAAGGAGAAGAAGTTTGTTTGTCAAGTGGTGTAGACTGCTCTGCCTTTATGTTTAATACTGCATTTTGGCTTATTCAAAAGATAGAACAAGAGTTGGTGTATATGTATTTATTTATGGATATGAAAGATATTCGTCATCTTTTTCTATCACTTTTGAGGAAAATACTAGTACTACTATTGATAAGTAGAGACTTATTTTAGGCGACCATCGGTAGAAGGTTTTTTTTTTCATTATCACCCCGAGATGAAATTGAAGTCCTTAAGGTTAGGTATTGGTGGATAGTTTAATTAGAACAAACTCATTTGAATTACTCAAATTCTTGTAATCTTATCTTATGTTGCCATTCTTATACTATTAGCATTCTACAATTTATATAAACTTATTATTCTATCATAATAAAAGATGAATAAGATTCTATTTAGATAATATTACATATGCATTTCTTTATAGCTTTATAAGAATAAGCTTCACAATTGATGGGAGAAAACAACATGATACAAATATGCACAAGAAATGTGATATTTACTATATTTTTTAATGTTTTAATTTTAATAATATTAAGAATTATCTAAACGTAATAATCAGTGTTTATCTATCCAATTTTGAATAACAAAAATGCATAAAATAACTTTATTTTTTAATGGAAACATGAAATATAATAGTTTGATCAAAATTAAAAAAAAATCAAAATAACATTAATTTTTAAATTAATAACTTAGTTAAAATCATTCAATTTCTACATTTTAAAATGGGTCCAAAAACCTTAAGGGAATTGTTCAATAGACCTTTATAGAAGCATGCGATATCTTTGAAAATTTAAAATTATGGTTCATGCATCTCTGAATATATCCAAATCATAACCAAAATGCAGTATTATGAGATCCAACTCATTTTGAATAAAAGTATGGTCCATAGATGCATCCCCGCGTGGTATTTAGTGTATTCAGAGATGCATCTCCGAAATGTCCCTTGAAAGTTTTTGAAACTGTGCTTGAAAGTTTTTGAAAGCGTGGTAAATACAAAAGTGGAATTATTTCGAAGATGCATATCCGGAATCCTTCCTGAATCATATCAGAACATCAGCGTTGTCAAAACATTCCATTTTTGTGAGGCCAGCTTATATTAACTTAAAATCAAAATAAAATGAAGTTGTATCAAAGTTAAGACTAAAATAAAGTAAAGACTGAATTCTTAAACTAAGACTAAAATAAAGTAAAGACTGAATTCTTAAACTAAGACTAAAATAAAGTTAAGACTGAATTCTTAAACTAAGACTAAAATAAAGTAAATACTGAATCCTTAAACTAAGACTAAAATAAAGTAAATACTGAATCCTTAAACTAAGAATAAAATAAAGTTAAGACTGATTTCTTAAACTAAGACTAAAGTAAGGTTAAGACTGAATTCTTAAACTAAGACTAAAGTAAGGTTAAGACTGAATTCTTAAACTAAGACTAAAATAAAGTTAAGACTGAATTCTTAAACTAAGACTAAAATAAAGTTAAGACTGAACTCTTAAACTAAGACTAAAATAAAGTTAAGATTGGACTCTTAAACTAAGACTAAAATAAAGTAAAGACTGAATTTTTAAACTAAGACTAAAATTAAGTTAAAACTGAATTCGTAAACTAAGATTAAAATAAAGCTAAGACTAAATTCTTAAACTAAGACTAATCTTTCAGCTCTACAATCTCAGATTCATTCTCCTCCACGATTTCAATTTGAGTAAGAAGCACCATCTCAGCATTCAAAGCTTCTCGTTGAGTTGGAGCCACCGCCTCATCTTCATCTTCTCTTTGTTTCTGATTATTTTGATAGAAAAATGCTATTTCACCCAACAACCAACGTTAAATTCTACTAAACAAATCACAAAAGTAATGTTCATGATCTAAGGAAACCAGCAATGGTAGAATATAAAGCCCTACAACACAAAACCAAATAAGGAGGAAACATGTTATGTGATAGACTTATCTATTTGGGTAACTCAAACATGTCAGAGTCAGAGCCGGCTAACATTGGAGTAATATATAAGTCCTTTATATTCAACAATGTTTAACCAAGCCTGTTAGTAGGTTCAATAACATCATTCATATCATCATTATTTCACATCTCATGCCAGTTCATATGACAAATGAACATCATCAGCAGAGTAGTTACACCTTTCAATAGCTTACAAGATTTTTTTTTATACAAACCATTTATAAAGAAGCCAAGTTATATGTTTCCTTTCAGATGTATCATCATTGACATTAATAATGGATAGCTTAATTCAATTTTCGAGGTGTGAATACTTACATAAGAATATTTGTACACTCTTAATAAGTAATCTTCCATAACATAAGCGCATAACAATCAGGTTTTTATATTATTCCAAATAAAATCTTTGAAACACATGTGTTAACTCAAATTTAGCTAATGATATGTACCTCTCTTGCACCAGAACGTCAAATTTTCTCAGAGCCCGCGAGGTCCACAAGATTTAACTTTCCACATTTAATCATTTCTTCACCTTCCAGAGTACATTCCTTAATATGAATTGTAATAGAAAATATGGAGTGAGAACGGCTACTTTGCCTGTTTAGAAGAGTCTCAACAGTATGCCTTTTTTCAAAACCTTTTTCGAATATCTTGTAAATTTCATTGGCAGTGCAAACAATCTCTTCTTCTAATCCTCTGACAAGAGCACCCCTTTTCCCATCTTCCATTAAAGCAATGGGTTTCTTAGACATTTCTGAGGCTACAGTAGGCTGCCTCGAATTTTGCCGCCTATGCGTGAAAGTGGTGGTGGTAGACTTTGACATACCTAAACCAAGACGAGTAAGTCCAAAACCGAATACATAAGAATGGAGATCATCATCCAATAGTATTTATGTCGATCTTATGTTGCCGTGGACATACTTCCTACCACTAAACTCGTGTATGTACATCAATCCCCTTTCAGTTCGTTGAGAAATTTTTAATCTTGTGGCCATGATAGTGGTGGCAATGAATTAGATGGCCCACCTGCAACCAAATACAAAGCTGGGAAAAAGGCATAAATTTCAAAAGTTTTTGAACAATGGTGAACAATGCTAATACTAGTCCATTGTCTGACGAGAAAGATTTGACTGTGACAACATTGTTTTTCAGTCACCCAAATGGGATCAATACAAACCAGTTAAACGTTTGAATATAAAACTAAATCTGCTCATGGATTTTCAGTAACTCAAATAGGGTCAATGAAATCCAGTAAATTTTTTAAATTCAACACAAAATATTCACAAAGCACTGAAAACAGGACCACAAAAGTTATTAAGGATGAGTGCGCATTAGGAATACTATAAACAAAAACAAAGATAATACCAAAACAATTATCTGCCGCATAAAGGTCTATTTGTATGATCACTGACAAATGAATAATAGCAAAATGTTCCTGAATCTAACCTTCATTTAGGCAATGGGTTTCTTGAGCACTCCAATGAATTTCACAGTAAACCTGCTTATCACCATGATTACAGTGCCTGGATAGCCTTCCATTTTAATCCTCACAAGTTGCAGCAGCGTCAAATGAATGCTTTTGAAAGCCACTTTTATCCTTATCCTGTCAAGAACCAACTCCAGTGTGTTCCAATTAATATGTTATCTCAGGGTTACTCGCGTGAGCAATTTCAAGAATTTCAGTATTTTGTGGTCATAGACTCTAAGGAAACCTGTGATAAGGATAAAAATCCCCATCCTCAAGAAATAATTGAGTTTCCATCTGTCATAGTGAGTAGTGTCGCTGGTAAGTGTCATACCCCAAATTTTGACCACTATGATTTCCCATCATTGTGCAAATCATCATCACAATATGGATGTACTTTCATGCCTCATCAATCTCCTCGAGGATTGTTGAGCATTCACTACCATCAAGAATTAGGGTTTCAAGCCCTCTCAGAGCCTTAGACAAAGGATCAATCAAGGAATGACATGATCTTCAACTTGTCTAACCTCTCAAACATCCACAATAGATCAAAAGGACTCTCACTTCAAGGATCAAGCACAAGGCTGCTCCCTTCTAGGTGGATCAAGTCTCAAGATCGACAGTGTCACCAAATTAGGGTTTTGGTCGACCAGGGCCTCCAGATGGAAATTTTTCATCAGGGCACAAGCCAATGATCCAAAACATAACCTAATATACTTCATGGGACCTCATGGACCCAATCATCAAGTCAATTTTGCCTCAGGGGATGCATTCATCAAAAATCAGGAATTAGGGTTTCTTGACCTAATTCACCCCTAAGTTGACTTTTAGGGCAAATCATGAGCCAAGACCTCAAGAGAGGGTTTGAGGGTCTCTAATGAACTATATTGATCCATTTGGAACAATGGATTAATCCAAGAAGCTTAAGCAACAAGTCTCAATTTCATCTGCATCACAATTAGGGTTTCGCGAGGAAAGTCAACTGTAACTTTGACTTTTGACCAAGACATGCTCCCAAGCCCTAAGACATGATTCAATATACCCTATGACATCCATGGAACATGTCCATCAAGTTTGATTTAGGTCAAGGACATGATTTCATGAAGAATTGCACAGTTTGGAATTCATTTGATAAAAAGTCAACTGTGCACAAAAGTCAACTTTGACTTTTTGAGATTTTTCACCAAAATGGATTTGTAACCCTAAAATGATGTTAATGTATGATTTGAATCATCATTCATCAAGAAAAATCAAAGAAAGTGGGATAACTTGTAAAAGGGGTAACCATAAAAACTTAGAAAAATTTCTAAGTTATGGAAAAAGTGACACTAATGTGCCAACTTTGGAGGACCATAACTCCTAAACCACAAGGCCATTGTTCCCCATTCAAAGCTTGATTTTTAGATCTCATTGCCCTCTACAAAAGCTTCATACTGCCCTATGTCCAAATTCCTCATGGATATTGAGTTATGGAGTGATCAAAATCAAGAAAAATCACTTTGTTCCAACACTTAGTGAAAATTTCACTAAGTCAGATTTTACCCTACTTTTTACCAAATGTAGGGGGATTTTTCACTTGGATTCAAAAGAGATCAAAACCAAACATGTTCAAACAGTTGTTGTATCATGTAAGGGCTTTCCAAAATGGCCAAGAACATTACCAAATTCAATTTGAGTCATGAGATATAAAATTGGCAAGTTGCCTTGTTGAAATCTGTCAAGGCAAGGCAGATTTTGCATTTTTGCTCGATTTGCCAAAATCAGCCAAATCCAAATGCTCCTATCCACTTGGACACCTCTGAGGATTGAATCTAAAGTGGACAATCACTGAGCCAAGCCTCCAAAGTCTTTGGAACAAGAAATAACATGTTGAACCTAGAATGGCCAAAATAGGGACAAGACTCCAATTTTGGATTGGAGCATTCAATGGAAGCATCAAGGTGGCATGGACTGAGCCATTCTTAACTGAATTCAGTCAAGACTAATCCAAGACCAAGGCAACCACAACCTTGTGCCCTAACCTCTAGTCAATGGCTAGAGGAGACTTGGATTTCCATTGGACAACATTGGCCAAACCTCTGCTGCAGTTGCCATTCACTGTAGATCCCAAAACAAACTTGCTCTACTATAATTAGAGCTCAATTGTGATCAGTTTGAGTACACCAAAGCCATCAAACAGATGCTTTCCTCAAAATCTCTTCTTTCACTCTAATTTTGCCTTCTAAGGCAAGTCACTATCAGGTTTTGAGTTTGAGAGCTTTTCCAATCAAACCAATCACACACACACCTCACATACATCATATAGAAGTGATCCAAACACTCACATAACATCTGGAACACTGATTTCACAAAATCACCAGCCAATTGCTCAAGTTCTTGACAATTTTGCAATTGAGGTACCATCTTCAGCTCCAAACCATTTCAATCCATTCCAAGCATTCATACACACTCCATGGCACCTAAGGAAGCTATCCAGATCATTGGAACCTAGCTGTAACACCTCCAACACAAATCACGATCACCAGCTGCAAGTGGTAAGCATGAGCTCTTCTAACTCTATGATCCATGCAATTTTTGCTGCACAATAATTTGGCCATATGTTCATAATCATGCATGGAATGTTTCCTCTCAATTAATTGCATTGTTTGAATCGTGTATCAAAAATCCCAGCCTTCATGCAGAAATTAGGGTTCTTGAGGATTTTTCATGATTTCTTGTTATATGTTTAATTTAAATGAAATTAAATACCATAGACATGATCGTGAGGTTGAAACGAGTTGATTGACATGTGGATTGCATGATATGATTAAGTATTCAGTGAGATTGAAGAGGAAATGCAAATCTGGGCAAACCCAGAACACGCGCGTGTTCTTGGTGTGTTCTTGGCGCCATTTTTTTAAATATTTGAATATTTGAATTTTGTGATTTTATTTAATTAATTCAAAAATTAATTTCTCTCTGAGTTTTAATGATTTTGAGTTGGTTCTTGTTTTAATAATTCACAAAAATGTTAAAATATTTTATTTTCCAAAAAAATCCCAAAAATATTATTTATTTTGTATAATTGATATTTTTGCAAAGAATTAATGTTTTAATTGTTTTTAACATTTAAAATATTTTTTCCACCTTGATTTTGCAACTTTTAATGCTCTCTAATTATTTTGTAGGGCAATACTTAATTTTTGAAGCATTAATCCAAGATCACAATTTGTTTTTCCTATGTTAAACAATTTAGATCATTTTAATTGAATTTTTATTCAATTAAAACACATTTTGAAAACAAATTAGGGTTTTTGGATTAATTCAACCCTCATAAATCATTTTCAAAACACTTTGGGCCTCTAATAGAGTGTAAGACCCAATCCTTTTTTTGACCAAATCATTTTTGGGCCTCAGTGTATTGTATAAGTCCTGATACCGTCAAAAACAAACGGCGCGATCGTCGCCTTTTCAAAATAAAAAACTCTGGGCCTCTCCTTGAGCTATAAGACCCATTCAAAACTTTTGGGCCTCTATTAGAGTGTAAGACCCAACCCCCTTTTAACCAAAAACATTTTGGGCCTCACTTACCGTATAAGTCCCTCTGCGTTAAAAGAAAACCTTGGCGCGATCGCCATTTTAAACGGAAAATCATCTGGGCCTACCCTTGTGTTATAAGCCCCACTCTTTTTCTTTAAATCTTTTGGGCCTCTTGAGAGAGTGTAAGACCCATCCCTTTGTACAGAAAACAATTTTTGGGCCTCAGTCACTTGTATAAGTCCCTCTGTACAAAATTCAAACAGTGCGCTCACTGATAAAACCCTGGGCCTCTCCTTGAGCTGTAAGCCCCAAATCTTTCTTTTTCAAAGCACTTTCTCCTTTGATTTTGAATATACTGTTGTTTTCAATCTTTCTTTGTTGAACAACTAACCAAACAGCATGGAAGCTCTACAACCGAGTAAGTGTTTATACGCTTTCATTTACCGCTTTCATATACATATAACTGTATTGTGGGGCTGTTTCACTGTAAGTCTTCTTTCATAAACTCATATCAACTGTGTAATAATAGTATAGATATTTCGAGTTTCCCCGGCAACTACGTCTAGAACTAGGTGACGCCGTTTCGTTTATTCGTAGAAATAGACAACTAGATCCCCAATAGGATCACCATATACAGTCTTCTCTTCGGCTGTCCTCATTAGGAATTGTCAAGAAACTCTACTCCCAGAGATGAATGTATTCTTCGTGAATGGCATCTTTGAGTTTCTTCCAAATTCTCGAACTTTCCTGGCTTGATCTATTCCTTGTGAATAGCCTGTCTTGAATTTCTCGGGGTTTGGGTACCCACGGGCTTCTTAAAAGCATCGGCCTCCTCTTGGGCATTGTACAAGGACCCACAGGCTTCCTAAAAGCAACCCCGCCTCCTCTTGGGCTTAGTACAAGGACCCGCCGGCTTCTTAGAAGTATTCACAGCCTCCTCTTAGGCTTCGTATAATGATCTCTTCCTCCGGGAATGATAACCTCCTCTTGGGCTTTGTACAAATTGTCCCGACGACCTCCTAGAGGTATAGGAACAGAAATTAGTCATCTGCATAGAACAATCCTTTCAAAGAGTCTACTACTGTTTCTCAAAGCATAGTACAAAAGATGAAACTCTAAACACGGACAGTCTAATCTCCTTGAGTCTCAAAGACATTCTCAAGTGACCCCTTCGTTAAATAGGAAGAAAACCCGTAGACTCGGACAGTCTTAATACCCTTCGGATTTCCCACTTCCTTAAAGAACAGGAATAACCCGAATCCTTGAATCAAATCCTCGAGTACAGTGTTACTCATATAAGAACTGATTTTCTCTTTAAATCAGCATACTGGACCTGTCACTCAACTGAAACAATAACCATAGCCTCCTCTTAGGCTTTGTATAATGATCCTTCTCCAGTTACAATAGCCTCTCTCTTGGGCTTTATACAATAATTCTCCCCAGCGGAGTCAAACAACGTTTAGCCTCTCTCTCGGGCTTTGTACCAGACACATAAAGAGACTCCCTTGTTGAGTCAATCACCCTTTCGCCTCCATCTCGGGCTTATACGAGATACAAAAAGGTTCTTATTGAGCCAAACAAATTTTAGCCTCCATCTCGGGCTTCGTACGAGATACAAAAAACTCTCATGTTAAGTCATGTAGCCTTCATCTCGGGCTTTATATGAGATACCAAAAGACTCCATCGTCGAGTCAAAGCCTTTTAGCCTCTCTCTCAGGCTTTGTACGAGACACATATTAGCCTCCTCTTAGGCTTTGTATAAGAAAACCACTGGTTGGTCCAATCAACCTTTTAGCATCAAAGTTGTGCCTCGTTCACAGTACACAAACATCAACAACTTCTTCCCCGTCATCTAATTGCTGTAAGCGGCAAGCCTCTGGATCATCTACATCCATGCCAATGTCCCTCTTTTAGTATGAGAAATTCCTAAGGAAAGATGGCATTACTCTAAACTGAGTTAAAGTCTTCTCCTTCAGGTTAAAATCCCCTATAAAGGAAATTATGGCATTGCCGGATTCACAAATCCCGGTTAAAGTAATTCTCCCTTATAAACGGTTGTGACAAACAAACCCCTCTTTAGAGATGACAAATTCTCTCTAAAGTTGAGACCTTTCAGCTTCACATCTTGGGCTTTGAACAAGATACAAACTACCTTTAGCTTCACGTCTTGGGCTTTGAACAAGACACCAAAACAACCTATTTCCTCCCATAGAATAGGAGGAACTACGAATGCTTTGATTTCCCTGTTTCGGTAAACGAGAATACATAGGCATAAGATTGAAAGAAAAAATCTTAGCGAGCACACTAAACAAAAACCCAAAATCCCATACTCTCATACATTCGTCCTAACATCTTAACTGATAGCTTAAAGCACCCCTTGTCAACAAAATAACCTAGGAGAAACTAACCTAGGAGAAACCCCAAATCTTTGTAGCATCTGTAAACCAACAGTTTTGACTGTTTAATCTCACTATGCAAGCAGGGTTAATTGGAGACATCTATTTCCCTTCCTTCATCAGCTTTAATAGGATAAAAAATGAATCGAGCTGTAGTACCAGAGCGATCGTGCTTCGCAACCACATCCAAAAATCACTCGCTACAGAAAAATGGCGACTCTGCTGGGGACAGACAAGTCTCTTTAGGGATGTCGTTCTCTTTTTGTCCCCTAGGTAGAAACCTTGACGTCATTAGGATCTTAGGTCAAAACGCCGTTAATTTGGAATGAAACCACAGATTGGGGCTTCCGCCGGGGAACCCATTTTCTGTCAGGAACTTAGGATTCATAGCTTTAAAGGTCTAGGATGATTTGGACAAATATATACTGCTTTTCCTAATTGCTATACGTGTTTATTTTTCTGCTAACGGGAATGCGTGTGATGTCGCATGTGGAAAGATTGAGTATACACTTAAGATAAGTGATGGCGACGAGGTCGACCATCAACCTCAGTGGAGGCTGACCAATGCAACCCATTCTCTCACCTAGACAATGGGCCGATTGTGATGTCTGAGAAGCTGAGGAGCCAAACCCTTTTGTAGTGCGGAAACTATCGGGAATAGTTGTTACGTGATACTACCCTCATTTGAGGCTAGTGATCTATTCTCGGTGAATGACACTTACTCTAAGATCGCTCTACAACTCGCTGGCGATCCGCTTGTTGTTTTGCTTCCCTGGGAGGAGCTGATGATAATGAGTACAGGTACAAAAATC